>OX454416.1:56947764-57361978 GCA_949715475.1 Microchrysa polita
TTTAAATTTTTTACATTTACAATTTGCACTGAAATTTTGATCAAATAGGGCCAGGAAACTTATATATTTTTGGCAAAATGTAGTTGACACACACAGAAAATGAATCTCCTCTATCTAAGGCTAGATTTGATCGCCCTTGCTAACATTTTTCGAAAAGACATGCCATTTCTTATTCTCAAATTGTTCAATATGGCTATTTAAAAAAGTCGAATCAATCTTTTTTTCTCTGAACACGAAGCATTCGAATAAAGTTAAAAAATGCCGCCAATAAAAAATCCCGCCCTAAGCCTCAGCCTGCTAATCTAGTGCTGGCTTTGGCAGAAACTTGTTACGAAAACATATTATCCGGATAGTCGCAAGTGGTAGAACGAACAGATTTTGTACTAGTTCTTTTTTAATTTGTGTGTTTTTATGTTTTCTTATACTAGTTCTTAGAAACCTAAAATGTGACCATCATGAAACAGTTTTATGTATTGCTTATCCATCCAATGCATTAATTCATATTTTCAGGTATTAAGTGTGTTTTTTTGTAAAATCAGGTGCAGGTTTGGGTAAATAAGCACAAAAAAACAATTCGGGTTAAAAGCTGTTTACATCTAAAGCATCAATAATTAACTTAGTAAGGAATGAAGTTTCAAAGTTGTGATAAACCAAGAACCAGTAAATTAACATAACCTACACAAACAACAGATGAGCATGGCGGTCGGCTTATCGTGACATTAAACTTTCTACCCGTGACATTTAGCCAATGGTTGTGGTATTAGCTAATCAAACCTGAAAATATTAGCTAATGTTCTACTGAAATTTCGTAATAGAGCGCCCCTGGTTGTCACATTTGTAACAATTCTTCCGGGTTAACTTTGGTCAGAGTGGGTACCTCTGATAAATTACTAGGTTTATCTGGGTTATGTTGTTATTGTCATCCCGAGTAGTTACACTAAACTAACCTACACCCGAGTACAAAACACTCGCTTATTGTTTACTAAGCCCTAAAAATCTGTCCACTCAAAATGGCAGGAGCATCGAGTTTTACTTTCAATGAAGTACATAGGTTTATTTGGCCAGTTGGTTTGGTAGTTCAGTCGAAACACCTTCTTAAAAAGATCATTAACTCTCACTCACTCAAATTCGCATAAAAAAGTAAAATTTAAAGACCTTTTGGAAGAAATATATTTAAAAAAGAAGTAGCAAGAAGTACAGATTTCCTGTAAGGGTGGGTCGATATTGAGATGTGATAACGCAGTGAAAAAGGACATCGAAAAGCGTGTGTTTATTACTCAGTTATGAGTACCATAATAACATGGCCCCACCTCATATTAACATTCACCTACTATTAGTGGAAACACCGACATAAAACACATTCTCCCCAAAGTTTGTATAATAGAGACTTGGATTCACGTGTTAGTTGGCAGCTTGGTGTACGAATCAGTCCATGTTTTGATTGTTGCTACGGTTCTTCTCACATTTTACCGGTTGGGATGCAGAGAATTTATTTAATTTTTTGTATAGTTTCCATGGAACATGTGAATGCGACTGGTATACTTCCAGACTTAACTAGTCACGGAGGGCGCCGATTTCACTGCCCAGAAGCATCGTTCAGGGTAAATTCGGCCTCGTTAAGCTCCCACCAAATTTATAATTTTTTTTTTACTTCGGCAAAAAATATTTACCTATCGTACAAAGCCATTATAACACTTTATTGTAGTCTTCTGAATGATTTATTTAAAAATTTTAATAAAAATCTGGGTTCGAAAATTTTATCTACATGTTATTGGGAGCCAGAAAAGATAAAAAAAATTTTGTAGACTAAATTCAAATTTAATTACCGTTATGAAAATATTCGGCAGAATTTCCAAACAAAATATCGGGTGCACGGATCGTTAGGGAATTCAGATATGCTGTTAAGAGCTTTACGAGCTGCAAATTTGTTCAACATTAGGTGGGGTCACCGTTAGAGGAGCGCGAATCGTTGGAAGTATTTTCATACTTTCCTTGTAAAAGCAAGATGTAAATTTTTAGCACATGTTACCGTCATCGAGATATTCTCTAAAAACCTGTTTTTGCAGGTCAATTAGATCTAGATTTTAATAATTGCAGTGGATAGTGGAGGTTCGTTTTTACACAGTTTCATGATTGCTCCTCTATTAGCGCTTATATTGATCTTCACAGTTGTTCCAACAAAAACATGGTACCATCCACTTAATTTGTCTAAATTCAAAATTCACAAAAACATTTTATTTTCTCTGGAAATAAAAGTTATGTGACATGTTGAAATGTATCGTTGAGCAGATTAATTTTGCAGACAAACCTAAAAATTTAACCATATATTACCGCGCGAATATTTCAAACGAAACTCGCATATCTCCAACTCCGTTTGGTTTCGTGATTCAATTACTAAATTTTCCGTCTGTATGACTCGCTTTTTATTCCTTATTACCAACACCTTTTTACAGTTCATTATACATTATTACTCCTAATCGCGGCAACCCTTCATCCGGATGTTTCACGCCAGATTCGAGATGTGTGAGATGTTTCTCGTTGGATGTTGGATGCTGAATGCTTTTGTAGAATAGAGCCTATGAGGCAACATGCGCACTGCGCTCCCCATTTGCCGAATCGATACTATTTGTACGCTCAGGCACAAGGCGACAAGGAGGACGACGACAAGAAGGATAATAGCATCCATGTCGGTTTGAATACATTGCAGAGAAGATTTAGCGACATAGGAGTCTTTGACACGGTGGAGTAAGGAACAAGCTCCTCGTCTAATCAGTGTCTCGTTGGCATCGAAATATCCTGTTTGATTCTCATCTGTCTTTCTAAGTGCGGGTGGATTAACATTTGAAGAGTTTGATTAGGGTTTTCCTTATACATTGACCGAGACGTGAAAAGAATTGTGTTGTGTGTCTGTTGGATAGTGCCGACTCCTAATCGTTCAACTACCCCCAGTGGAGCCAAACTTCAGATAACATTTTCCTTTAGTGATAACAATTTGGATCTATGAAACTTTCCGGCTCGAAGATTTAATAATATTTCGGTGTTCTGTTACTACGTCCGTCTGCAAAGAATATTTTTTTTTTCAATCCAATTGAAAACACGCAATCACGTTATTTACCGGATTACATCGAGGTGTACCCCCAAACCTGCCTCCCGTATTGTCGGCCTGTGCTGCTATGCACGAAATTCGTACATCCATCGACTTTGGTCCTGGAACTCATAATTTCTGTTCAGTGTGTTAATACCATTATCAAGTTTTCAGTTGAATTTTCGAGTGAAGCGAGGATGAAAAATGAAAATCGATAAGAAACGGCCAGTCGACTGCTCGACTTTTTAAATTTAGTGAAGTGCGGTTCTCTTGTTTTCTCTGCCCCGTGACGAACTGAACCATCTAATACCACTGATTTAGTGCAGTCGCTCATCCTTTCGCCATTCGACTTCCTGATTTTAACTCATTGCAGGCAGCAGACAGGCTGTGCAGTTTTCCCGACCGAAAATCTCACCGCTCATCGTGGAGGTGCATCATTCCGACGGGATTAACGACCAGACCAAAACCATATAAAGGAAGAGGAAGCGGACGAAATAGCAGTTCGACGGACGAGAGGATACTTTGAAAATCGGATCATTGAATTGTCGCGTGTGTTGGGTACCTACAAATAATTTGATATAGTGAAGTGGACGTGACGTGTGGTGGATGCTCGTAGTCGTGGCGGTGCAAAAGGACGTGTTCCAATTTAGTGGTGGTATAGCCCAGTGTTGTTCTCTATAGTAGTTTTCAAGTGTTGCATGTAGCCTACGGGAACGTATCGGTCGGTTTATAATTGGCGAAAAGCTTCGGCAGTTCAGCATAGTTTCGACTCATGGTAAGTACGCAGTTTCGATAGTAGTAGAATTTTCATTGAAAGCTATTTTCGGCTACAATAATATGAACATTCACCGGTCGCCGGAAAAATACCGGCTGCGGATCGAAAACATATATGTAATTCAAGATTTATACTACTTCACAAATGTATACCTATACATACATGTAAAGAAAATGTACGTGAAAGTTAAAGACTTGAAAAAGCAGTTTTAGATTAAATGTATACCTTAATGATGTTTGAACTACGTGATGGGAATTTTTAACGTCACGGTATTAGGGCAGTTGATTTTATGTCCATATTTGCTTTCAGCCAACGAACAAGGAAAGGCATTTAGAATTTAGTAAGCATTTCACAATAGTTGAGATAACATAGAGGTTATGCATTATGTAGGCAGATGTGAGGTATTCTTATTTTTTTTTCTTGAATGAATCAAGAACTTTAAACTTTAATTGATACCGTAATTTGTATTAGGTTTTGAAGCAAGTTCGTAAATTTATAGGGGACTCAGACTGTGACAGGATTTCTTTAATTATTAATTGATAAGAAATTGGTACGTATTGTACTACAATGAATATAATAATAATAATACAAGTACATTATACGATGCATTTTGGATTTTGTGACATACTATTCGATCTAGTATCCAGGGTTTTAGCTGGATTAATTTTAATCTACACCAGGAATTGTCGGAAGTCTGTATCGACTATTACTTTATTTCTATTGCAATGCGTTTTCCGTTTACTGCTATTTACTGGATAGAAGTTTTTCGCACTTGTGCTTTATCTAGTCAGATTACATAATATGCAATGTAGTGAATTTTAATTATATGTATATAAATTTGACAGCTCAAATTAAGTTATTTGCGCAGATATCACGGAGAGACAAATGTGCAATGAATTCAACAAAATCATACAATGAAATTCACAACATACAATTTCACTAAATTTGTAGTGAAAGTTATTAAAATGTAGTGAAATTTACTACAATTCAGTTGTTTTTACTGGTGTTGGCCTATTGTAAAAATGATTGCAGTGTAATGACAAAAATCATTGCATGATATTTGTATGGATAGTTACATTTATATCGTTTGAGGTAATTTTCACCACAGCCTGTAATAATTATTATTGCATGGTGTAATAGTTTTCATCCTTTCGTATATGAAATTAACAAGAGCGCGTAATAATTATGAAACTGTCAAAAAATAAAACGACTACTTTATTCGCAAGACTTGTAATCTTAGATAACTTAGGTGTAGGACGTAGGACTACGAAACGATAGGTCCCCGGTTCAATTCCCAGTAGAAGCAAATTGTAAAAAGGTAAAGTTAAAATAGGGAAAAACAAAGTTAAGGATAAAATAGAAGTAAAAATAGAAAAAGGAAAAAAAACTTTTTTTTTGTATTGTCGCCAAATTATTATCTTCCTGGCAAATTTTATTATCAAAATTGTTAGTTTTGTTACAGCGCAATGACATTTTTCATAACAGATGTAATAAGTTTTACATCAGTTGCAGTAGGGTCAAAAATCATTACAAATACAATGGTTTTTATTACAGTTTTAATGCCTTTCACTACATTTTTTCTCCCCGTGACGTAATCTTTTTATACATATAAGTGTGAAACTCTTCCTAATTCAACTTTATTACCGAAATACCTGTTTTAAATCGAATTAGATTTAAAATAGATACATGAGCAGCTTGTTTGGAAAGTGGCTTAAGTCTTTTTAAGAAAATCGATTAATGATGGCATTATTGTATCCTTGACGGTTTCTTTTCAAACACATATTTGAAAAATGTACTGTTTTTTCCTAGCCACAAATTTTTCTACTTAAGAACAACTTCAAAGTGTTTATTTTGAAGCTGGCGTAAGTCCATCAATGTGACTTACGCTAAAAATTAGAATGTTTAGGGCGATATCCTGAAAATATAGACATTTATGTTTTTATGAACTTTTTTTTTTAATTTGCTTGTCAAACTATAAAGATATAAAATTAAGAATCCGAAGAATATAACTGCAATTGAATAATTATCAAATTACGCTATCCAGATTTTTAAACGAATTGAAACGCAAACCTTTAAATATCTCCGTTCATGCAGAATGTGACTTACGCCACTTTCAAAATAAGCAGTCGAAATAAATCTCAACTTTTCATAAATACTATTATATTGGACAGTCTGGTCTGGCTGGTCGAGCGGTTAGTGCGCGCACCTTCGGTGCACAGGCTCATGAGTTCGAATCTCACCGTGTTCCATTGTGTTTTTCGAACTCACGAGCTTGTGACAGACTATGATCTCACTCAGATGTTAAACGAGTACCCATTTATGGGGATAAATAACACTGCTGAGCGTGATGCTGATCTCAATACCTCATCAAAAAGCAGATAAGATCTTGGAAATAGGATGTCACTAACACATCCTGCGGCCTTAGTCCAATGTTGGATTGTCGCGCCTGTTATTTATTTTTATTATATTGGACATAATTTTAAGTTAAGATTTTATTAATTAAATTAAATCAATCCATAAAGTCCCATGGAATTCTCTTATAGTAGATTCATACTGCATAGACCTTCGTCTCTAAACTTAAAATGTATCGTAGAATTTGTATACAATGGTCGCTGGAAACATTCGACTTCAAATAACACCACAAAGCTAAATTCCCTAGCATTTTATTGTGTAGTAAGCACGTGATAAACCTAGTAGGTACACGAGGTTCCAAAATGTATGGGGAATTCTTTTTTTTGTTTCTTATGTGTTTTTGGGCGCTGAGCACGAATTCGGAGCATGTAGTGAAAGGTTAGAAAAAACAGTACATTTTTTAAATATCTGTTCGAAAAGAAACCGTCAAGGATACTATAATGCCATCATTAATCGATTTTCTTAAAAAGACTTAAGCCACTTTCAAAACAAGCTGCTCATGTATCTATTTTAAATCTAATTCAATTTAAAACAGGTATTTCGGTAATAAAGTTGAATTAGGAAGAGTTTCACACTTATAAAAAGATTACGTCACAGAGAGAAAAAATGTAGTGAAAGGCATTAAAACTGTAATAAAAACCATTGTATTTGTAATGATTTTTGACCCTACTGCAACTGATGTAAAAGATAGTACATCTGTTATGAAAAATGTCATTGCGCTGTAATAAAACTAACAATTTTGATAATAAAATTTGCCAGGAAGATAATTTGGCGACAATACAAAAAAAAAGTTTTTTTTTATTTTTTCCTCTTTGCAAAACAGGATCAAAATCGGGAAAACTACAAAATTTTCGCATTTTTGCCGTTTTTTATTATGAAATAAATCTTCAGATTGAACGGTTTTTCATTTTTGGTCGCAAAAGTTGCGAAACTGGGTCAAATTGCAAAAACGTAAAAATGACTCAATTGTAACGATACCGCTTAACGCATTTTGAAGATGAATGTCGCGGTGGACCCGCAATCATCTTTTCTCGTACATGTTCATGGACAGGTTTTCGCAGAAATGTACAGTTTCGAACTTTCGAAGTTATAAGCTAAAAACCGGATTTTTTTGTGATTTTGGCCCTTTTTCGCAACGAAATTTTGGTAGGAAGCTCATGGTTTCGAGCTCGAACCCCCAAAAATACATACATAAGGAACAAAAAAAAATTTCTTCACCCCATTTTGCAATCTCAAATCACCTAATGACAATGGGTGAACTCAAATTGTAAGACGAAACCGGACGGGTAAACTTAGCAGACAAGCATTATGCATTTCAGATTGTAAGAACGATGGTTCTTGTCTTGCAAGTCTAACCGTCCGGTTTCGTCTTACAATTTGAATTCAGCCAATATTATGTTATTTAAAATAATTAGAACGGGTTGTGTACTATACCTCGACTCAATTTTTAAAATCTCGACATTTTTAGTCAACAAATTATATTTTAAAAGCCGGCTGCCGACTTTGAAAATATAATTTGTTCAATAATTATTCGAGGCTTTTAAGGTTAGTAGAGATGGATTGCTCCACGGCTGCACACGGCATCGAATAACATGGTCACGTGTACCCTGTTCGCTTCAAAAATTTCAGAACTGGATTTAGTTTTCTTCAACACTCATAAGATTTTTTCAACACGATAACCATTCTAATAAGCAACAGCTTCAGCTACTTTACTTTGTTTTCGATTTTTTTCTGGAAAAATTCCTTTGCATTTACTTAGAATGCACTATAACTTTTGGAAATATTTTTGCATTAAAAAAAATTTTATGTCAGGCTTTGTCGTTGTTGTTGTATCAACAATTTAATTTAAATTGTAAATGATTTTAATGTAATTTTCCATTGATTGGAATTCACTAAAATAAAAACTAGGCTTATGCTGAAGAAACAATTTTTAGATTTAAAAATTTAAAATCTTTTAATTAGTCGAGATAGTCGAGATTTTCGAGATTTAATTTGTGGATATGGTCAACTGTGGACACATTAAACCCTAGACAGATGATTGGAGTTAAACATGCTTGAGTTAATGATATTTGAACTGAAGCATGGTTAAAGTCGTCTAGTGACACACGGCTAAAATACATAATTACATTTGAACTGTCAAAATTAAATATTTTACTAAATAGAGTTCGGATTCTCATGCAATTGATTTTTATACAATCAGTGTAAATTGTCGGTTTAACTATTATTTATATATATTTATACCCTTCACTCGTAGAGTAAAGGGTATATTAACTTTGTCATGAAGTTTGTAACGCATTGAAGGAAGCATCTCCGACCATATAAAATATGTATATATATGATCAGCATGACGAGCTGAGTCGATTGGGCGATGTCCGTCTGTCTGTCTGTCCGTCTGTCCGTCTGTTGCTATGCGTTTTACTCGGCCAGTTTAAAAGCTATCGAGCTGAAATTTTGCACACATGCTTCTTTTTATTGCAGGCAGTTTGTATGTTTGAATCGCTAAAATCGAACCGTGGGGTCATGGGGCTGCCATACAAAGCTAACCCCCCCAATTTGGTTTTTCTCAGAAAAACTTTTTCATGCGTGCCCCAATTTCAACCAAATTTCACACAAATGAGTTTCTTTTGATAACACAAAACATATGTAGGAGCGGATCAAATCGGACAATGGGGTCATGGGGCTGCTATACAAACCTAACCCCCCAAATTAGGTTCTTCTAAAAAAAACTTTTTCATTTGTGCATCAATTTCAACCAAATTTCACACAAATGTGTTTCTATTGATGCCACAAAACATATGTAAGAATGGATGGAATCGGACTATGGGGTCTTGGGGCTGTCATACAAACCCAGCCCCCAAATTGAGTTTTTCAATGAAAAACTTTTTTATTTGTGCACCAATTTCAATAAAACCTCTTAAGAGTGCATTTCAATTGATACCACAAAACATATGTAAACATTAATGGAATCGGACAATGGGTTGTGGGGCTGTCATATAATCCCAACCCCCCAAATTGAGTTCTTCTACGAAAAACTTTTTTCACTTTCAACAAAAACTCGTAAAAGTGCATTTCTATTGATGTCATAAGACATAAGACATTATATGAAAATTAATGCAATCGGACTATGGGGTCATGGGGCTCCCATACAAACCCAACCCCCCTATTTTGGATCTCTAAGAAACATTTTTTCTACACCAATTTCAAGAAAAAACTTAATGCGTCTTTGTCAAAAAAAAAAACGAATGGAATCGTACTATAGGGCCATTTTCCCGCATCCCCCCAATAAAGTTTTCTGAGTAAATATTTTTATTTTATCACTTATTCCAACTAAACCTCACACAAATATTGTTTTGTCGACGCGACAGAATTTATCGATATCAAATATTATGCGAAAACAGAAGGACAAGAATGGGGAAGGATTGAACACAAGTCATAGGTCCGCCCCAAGAAACTTTTAGCCCGAGGAGAGTGAAGGGTATTCAAATTTCGGCCGCGCCCGAAATTAGCCTCGGTCTCGTTTTTATATTCAAAAAATTGTTTTTATTAATAATTTAATAAGTAGTATAATAAAGTACAGTTTGCTGCTTTGCTTTTTTTTCTCTATCTCTAAAGCAGTAATAGGCTATTATGATAGAAATAGAATGAAAACAGCAGCGTTCCAATGCATATTATATGGATGATTAGTTCACTCCTCTAAAATGCCTTGTGTTTTATTCGGCAGCATTCAACGCGTCTAATGCCTGAAAAATATTAGACGCGTTGAATACTGCCGAAGAAAGCAGCACAATGCATTTGAATAAATGACGTCAGTGGAACGCTGTTACTGTTACTGCTCCTGCTTCCATTCTATTTCTACTATAATCTGTTTCAAGCATGATACCTAAATATGAATACAAGGACATATCCAGGACGAGTGAGCAATTAGGAGGAAATATTTATCTAATAATAACGGAGGTGTTCGTAAGCCAGATCACTGCGGACGCAACTAAATAAAATATTAAGTGCTTTTAAATATTGATTACAACAAAAATAAGTATATAAATATCAAGTTTTAGTGTTGAGTAAATAAATAAAGACCACACAAACTTTACTTCCTTCGCTGTTTATTACAGGCACTAATATCAAGAGACGCGAGAGCGTCTCGCCCGCCAAAGGAAAAAGAAAAACGAAAGCGAACAAGTCTATGATTACCGGAGACAACTTGCTGTTTTGTTTGACTAGGCTACAGCCTTCCAGGCAACAGCCCCCCAAAAAAATTTTTTAAAAAAATATTCCACATATCCTGTTCTAGTGCCTTTCCAAATAAAATCTTCGATCGGCACAATAACGGGTAAGGTATATGCAATAAACGGTGAAATTTTCACCCTCACAGACTTAAGCGAGTAACCCAATTTCAGAATGAAGTCTACAGTTGCAGAAAGACTTGCTTCTACTGTCTCTCTTCGTGATGGGATTTTTATGAAATTTGGAACAAATGATCCTCTGGTGGTCCTTCTAAAGAATCAATGTCTATGGAGATAAGTGGATGGAATAACGGTAAATTAATAAGTAAAGTTAACAAAAGATTTCCAACAGTTGCGTCTATCGGCTCATCGCATTGACCATTTTTTAAAACACACTGCGGCATTGGGACATTTGGATATTGGGACACCGGGAGACTGGGAGACTAGGATCTTGGGGTAGTGGGGAATTAGGAAATTGGGACATTAGGGTATTGGCACATTAGGACATTGGAACATTAGGCACAATGGGGAAACAGGGACGTGGGGACATCGGCATATTGGGGCATTGGGACATCGGGAAATTGAGGCATTGGGACATCAGGATATTGGGACAATGGGACTTTGGGATATTGGGACATTAGGACACTGGGAGACTGGGACATTAGGACACTGGGATATTAGGACATTGGGACATTATGACCTTGGGACAATCGGACATTGGGACACTGGTACATAGGGGCATTGGACCACTGAGACATCGGAATGTTGTGACATTGGGACATCGGGATATTCGCACATAGGGGCACTGGGATATAAGAACATGTGAACATTAGGGTCTTGGGTCATTAGGACATTGGGATATTAGGACATCAACACATGAGAACATTGGGACATTAGGTACACTGGGGAACCTGGGACGTGGGAACATTGGGGCACTGGGACATCGGGATATTAGAACATTGGGACATTGTAACATTGGGATATTGGCACATTGGGATATGGGAACATTGGGATACTGGGACATTAGGGCACTGAGATACAGGGACATTGGGGCACTGGGATATTAGGACATTAGGCTATTGGGACCTTGGGACACTTGGTATACTGCGACATTTGGACACTGACCACTGGTACATTAGGACATTGGGCCATTGGGATATTATCACATTAGGATACTGGGACATTTGGGACATTGGGGTACTGGGATATTAGGAAATTGGGGCATTAGGACCTTGGGACATTAGGACAGTTAGACATTGGGATATTAGGACATTAGGTGGGAGACTGGGACATTGGGATATTCCGATACTGGGACATTGGGACACTAGGGTAGTGGGACATTCGGACATTAAACCATTGGGGCACTGTGATATTTGCACATTGGGACAATAGGACCTAAATTGGGACACTGGGACATCAGGATATTGGGACATTGGCACATTAGGATATTAGGACATTGGGACACTGGGATATTAGAACATTGGGACATGAGGACACTGTGACAATGGATCTTAGGGCATTAGGACATTGAAACATTGGGACACTGTGACATTGGGACAATGTGACATTGGGACACTGGGTAAGGGGGGCATTAAGACAGATCAGTAACAGAACGTTAACAAAGCGTTGGCAAGGCAACAACAGAGCGTTAGCAGATCGTTAACAGAGTGTTAACAGAAAATTAACAGAGCCTTAACAGAACGTTAACAGAACGTAAATCGAGTAATAAAAGAAAGGTAACAGACCGTTTACAGATCGTTAGCCGAATGATTAAAGAGAATTAAGAGAACATTAACAGAACGTTAACAGAGCATTAACGAAAAGATAATAGAGTGTTAAGAGAACGTTGATAGAGCATTAACAGAGTTAAAAAAAATTAACAGATTACTAACAGAATGTTAGCAGAGCCATAACACAAAGATAACACAAATCTATTTTGCACAAAATACATATTAATAAACTATACCCATTTCATCCTAAAATTATTTTTAAAAAAGCTCAGCAACAGCCATTTGTGGCGTATTTGCAATTGCGTTTGCACCAGTATCTATTTATTTTAAAGAAGACCCTGTGAATATATCTTATGATATTAAATTTATGGAATATGCTGAACAAAAACCTATTGAAACTTTTCCCAAAACAAAGATATTAGTTGGCTATTTAAGTATGCCCTGTGGCATGGGTCAAGAATTATGCCTCCGCTTCCTCCGGCGTGTCGTAGAAGGCGACTAATGGGGCAGGGGAGAATAAAACTCTCCTGGGTTTCGTACAAATCACCACAATTGCGCGCGACGTTGTTTGTGCTAAATTGTGTGGATATGTACGAAGCTTAATATAAATTGACCCCTGTGGTGTTGGGGTTAGAATTATACCACAGCGTTCCCGGCTTGTCGTAGAAGGCGACTTGAGGGATAGGGTGTGTAGGCTTGTAACTTGCATACCTGAAACTAAACTACACTCGAAACATTGAACGAGCCTCGGATACCACGGACTGATTTACCGGCAACGACCTTTGGCTACAAACAACGGACTACGATTGGTTTTTGGAACGTTCGAACGATGTGGGGCGAGTGCAGTAGTACAAGACTCACGGAAGTCGAACGGGAAATGACCGCATATAGAATTTCGATATTAGGACTGAGCGAAACAAGATGGAACGGATCGGGAACGACCTTATCACCTAGTTCCCAAACTGTGCTGCTTTACTCTGGTAGTGAACTTGAAGCCTCACCCAGAATGGCTGGAGTTGGCATCCTTTTGAACAAGGAAGCTCGCCAATCTCTTTTAGATTGGAGGCCTATTTCCGACCGAATAATAACTGCCAGATTCAAGTCCAGAGTAAGGAACATTACTATAATTCAGTGCTACGCCCCAACTGAGTCAGCCGACCAGCATGCTAAAGACGCCTTTTACCACCTGCTTGGCGACACCTTTGACAAGGCTCCCAGAGGTGACATAAAACTTATAATGGGGGATCTCAATGCTAAAGTTGGGTCTGACAATGTTGGATTGGAACATCTAATGGGCAATCACGGTCTGGGTGTTAGGAACGACAATGGTGAGTTGTTCGTAGAGTTCTGTAACTCTCGTCAGCTTGTCATTGGCGGCACCCTGTTCAAACACAAACCTTGCCATTTAGCAACCTGGATATCTCCAGATGGCCGAACAGAGAACCAGATTGACCATATAGCCATATCCAAAACATGGAGGAATTGTCTCATGGACGTCAGGGCTAAGCGTGGTGCTGATGTAGGCAGCGATCACCAACTTGTCATCGCACAAATTCGCTTGCGGACCGCTGCTATTCGTCGCACACAAAATGAGCGTGTATTGCCACGATTCAATGTGCAAAAGCTTAAAGAACCATCAACAATACGCGCAGTTTCTAGCGCATTGCGCGAGGTAGCTAATGCACAAACACCAGATGCTTCTTCTATTGATGATAGATGGACCATTGTGAAGGAAGCTTTTCTATCGTGTGGCGAAACATTTGTGGGCAGACTGCAGCGAGGTAGAAGACCATTTATCAGTGATGATACATGGTCTCTGATAACTGCACGGAAGAGAATTAAAGAACAAATAAACTCGGCTACTGATAATTCAGTTAAGCAACAACTGAGGACCGAGTACAGTTCTCTTCAAAAAACAGTGCAGAGGAGCGTTAGACGTGACAAACGCAAGAACATCAACGCGTTAGCTTTGGAGGCAGAAGATGCGGCTTACCGTGGTGACAGTGGAACCCTTTACAAACTCATAAAGCCACTGACTGGCAAATCTTTCACCAATGAGCATCCTGTAAAGGATAAAGACGGGTCTCTGCTGGTCACAGATGAACAACAACTGCGCCGATGGAGAGAGCACTTCATGGAGGTTCTTAATAACAACTTTAACCCTTCAAGCGCATCTCCACCGGAGGCAGTAAGTCTTCCGCAAGTGGCCAGAATTAACACCGGCGTACCATCCAAGCTGGAAATAACTAAGGCTCTTCAATCACTGGAAGCGGGTAAGGCCCCGGGGGCAGACGGTATCCCGATGGAATTTTTGAAGGCGGACATCAACGCTACAGCGGATATTCTTCTTCCCCTGATCCAAGAGTGTTGGACAACCGAGACTCTCCCTCAGGAATGGAAAAAGGGCGTAATTATTAAAATCCCCAAAAAAGGAAGTCTCAAGAATTGTAATAATTGGCGTGGAATCTGTCTCCTCCCTGCAGTCTCTAAACTGATGGCCAAAATAATCTTAGACCGGATCAAGAAAACGATCGATCGCACTTTGAGCAATGAACAGGCTGGTTTTCGTGAGGGTTTTTCATGTAGCGACCATATCAACACCCTCCGAATCATAATTGAACAATCCGCTGAATGGAGATCCCCGTTACATCTATTGTTCATTGACTTCGAGAAGGCGTTTGACAGCGTTGACCGGGCTTATATCTGGACAGCCTTACGTAGGAGAGGCATACCAGAGAAACTGATTGCCATCATAAAGGAGTCATATAACGGAGCCCAATGTCACGTCTTGCACAAGGGCGAATTGTCTAGTCCTTTTGAGGTGAATAATGGAGTTAGACAAGGCTGTATTTTATCACCAATACTGTTCCTTATTACCATCAACGACGTAATCTGCGACGCTCTAGGCGACCATAAAAGTAAGGGTATCAGGTGGAAATTATTTGATCACCTTCAGCACCTGGACTATGCCGACGACATTTGCCTTCTTTCAAACACAGCAGATCATCTGTCTCAAATGACGGATGCTTTGCATCGTGAGAGTCGTAGTGCTGCTTTAAAAATTAATGCCGCTAAGACCAAATATTTGAGCTTGACATCAGAAAGGCAAAGAAACATTTCTATATCCGAACAGCCGATAGAAAAAGTCGAGAACTTTACTTACCTTGGGAGCGTAGTAGCAGCGGATGGTGGGGCTGATGCTGATGTAGAGTCGCGCATAAATAAAGCCCGAGCAGTATTTTTCAGTTTGACTCCTCTCTGGCAAAACAAAAACATCTCCAGAAATACCAAACTCCGGATCTTCGAAAGCAATGTAAAATCCGTGCTTTTATATGGGTGTTCCACTTGGAAGGTGACCAGTGATATAACAACCAAACTACAAACTTTCGTGAATCAGTGCCTTCGACGCATCCTACAAATTCGCTGGCCTGAGGTAATCTCTAACGAGGACCTCCTCCAAATTACTGGCCAAAATAGGATAGGCATCGACATCAAAAGGCGGAAGTGGCAGTGGATAGGTCACACACTTCGAAAAGAGCCACAAAACATTGCAAAACAGGCTCTAGATTGGAATCCTCAGGGAACCGATGCAAGGCGTCGTGTGGGAAGACCCAAAAATACATGGAGAAGATCTGTAGAGGCAGAGGGAAAATCTATAGGCAAATCGTGGGACCAGCTAAAGGCGATGGCTGCAAATAGGCAGAGGTGGAAAAGAGGCGTAGTCAATGCCCTATGCCCCACTAGGGGTTAAAAGGAACCAGAGAGAGAGAGAGAGAGATTTAAGTATGCAAAAATATATGATATCTGACCAAAAACAACAAAGTTGTAAAAGTTACCCCGCCAAAGAAAAATTAATCTGCCGCAAAAAGAATACATATCACTCCAATCCGCTGCTCATATCTAATTTTGTTTGCTGGATGTTCTTTTGTTTTAGGTGTAAATGCTGGAGAAGTTTAAAAATACAGGAATACTTCTTAAAGTAATTTGGAGGGAGCCGTCAAAGTGGCACTGAATAAAATGTTAAAGCTCCCACCAAATTATTTTAAGAAGTAGTCCTGTACATTTAAACTTCTCCAGCATTTACACCTAAAACAAAAGTACATCCAGCAAACAATTTTTTATATTCAAAAAATTGTTTTTATTAATAATTTAATAAGTAGTATAATAAAGTACAGTTTGCTGCTTTGCTTTTTTTCTCTCTCTCTAAAGCAGTAATAGGCTATTATGATAGAAATAGAATGAAAACAGCAGCGTTCCAATGCATATTATATGGATGATTAGTTCACTCCTCTAAAATGCCTTGTGTTTTATTCGGCAGCATTCAACCCGTCTAATGCCTGAAAAATATTAGACGCGTTGAATACTGCCGAAGAAAGCAGCACAATGCATTTGAATTTGACGTCATTGGAACGCTGCTGCTGTTACTGTTCCTGCTTCCATTCTATTTCTACTATAATATGTTTCAAGAATGATACCAAAATATGAATTCAAGGCCATATCCAGGACGAGTGAGCAATTAGGAGGAAATATCTCTCAAATAATAACGGAGGTGTTCGTAAGACAGATCACTGCGGACGCATCTAAATAAAATATTAAGTGCTTTTAAATATTGATTACAACAAAAATAAGTATATAAATATCAAGTTTTAGTGTTGAGTAAATAAATAAAGACCACACAAACTTTACTTTCTTTGCTGTTTATTACAGGCACTAATATTAATATTACAATAACTGTCCAGCTTAGTACTATCGAGTTATATAATAGCACTAAAAAAAGTGGAAGTGATTAGACCCGTTTGCTGGGATTTTGTTTTTTTCTCCAGAATAGAACAGGATACCCTAATTTGATTGTGAATGATTTTACACGAACAAAACTTAGGTTGTTCCTGCTTGTTCCCCACACGAACACGAACGAACCTAATCACTTTTTCTAATCACTTCACTTCTAAATTTTCAATTCATTTAACTTTATGCACATAAGTATATTTTGTATATTTTGTTCGCAGTTGATGTTGCACAAAAAATCGGGTCCTTAAATTGCAAAGTACGGATGTCATCCTACCGCCAAACTGCTCGCTTGTTATTGACCTGTAATAAATTGTGTTCAATTCAAAATGCTTAAAATTAATTATTTATTAATTGCATTACCTTTTAAAGATGGATTATGCAATTTTTCGGTTAAAATTTAATATGACTGGACAGCCCAAATCAGCTGTTCCTTCCAGAATTCCAATATTTTTATAGTAGTCGAGCCCGGAATACACGACGAGTAAACATCATTAAATTTTAATGACATTTTATTAATGATGTTTAAATTAAGTTATTCGGGTATCATCAAGTGGATCAGCACATGACATACGCATTAGTTAAACATAATCAAGAGTTAAATATGTTTAATTTATGCCGTCTGTCTAGGGTTTTATACAGTCAAGATTAAAAAAAACGGGATTTTTAAATATATTTGAGAAAGGAAAAAATCTCGACTTGGGTTATCGAGATTTTATTGGGAGCCAGAAAATTTAAAAAATTTTGTAGACTAAATTCAAATTTAATTACCGTTATGAAAATATTCGGCAGAATTTCCAAACAAAATATGGGGTGCACGGATCGTTAGGGAATTCAGATATGCTTTTAAGAGCTTTACGAGCTGGATATTTGTTCAACATTAGCTGGGGTCACCGTTAGAGGAGCGTGAATCTTTGGAATTATTTTTATACTTTCCTTGTAAAAGCAAGAGGTAAATTTCCAGCACATGTTACCGTCATCGAGATATTCTCTAAAACCTTGTTTTTGCAGGTCGCGAACTTTAGGGGCCTTGTTTAAAACCCCGAAATTAAGGATCATGCGAAAATCTATAGTTTTCCCCTAATTTTTCCCAAGTTTGGCCAAATTTATGTTCAAATTTCATGGAGTAAAATAAAAACACACCAAAGAGTAGAATGCACTTCAATTATTCAAACTGCAGTACATAATTGGCAAGGGTCAATTAGATCTAGATATTAATAATTGCAGTGGATAGTGGAGGTTCGTTTTTATACAGTTTCATGATTGCTCCTCCATTAGCGCTTATATTGATCTTAACAGTTGTTCCAACAAAAACCTGGTACCATCCACTTAATTAGTCTTAAATTCAAAACGCACAAAAACATTTTATTTTCTCTGGAAATAAAAGTTATGTGACATGTTGAAATGTATCGTTGAGCGGATTACGGCTTTTAGTACCCTTCCCAATTAGAAGAAAAGAAGAGAAATATCTCACCACACGCAGGATATTTATTTTTTCACTGGCTTATATTTAAACCATATTTCGCCCTCAGCATAATCTAATTTAGGCCAAATAAAGTGCGCTACAAATTCAGCCGAATTAAAGCAAAATAGATTATTGAACTTTACATGCTACATACATAATAAACTAAAAAAAATATTCTTTGCATTGATACTCAGTGTTGTCAACTCAAATTGAAAATTTTCAAAACAGCTAAATTTAGCCGGAAATATTGTTTTCGAAATGGGTCGCACCCAGAAAAGCGCTCAAAACCGACTAAATTTGGGTAATAAAATAGAATAAACTGATAGATATTATTTTCTTCTACAACCCCTAAGCTGCGGCATATGTTTTATTCAGACTTTAAATGCAGGAGTCACTGGCACTACAATCAATAATTTGTTTGTTCTAGATAGTCAACTTGACGAGGTGTAGGTAGGGTTTTGTAAGATCGTTACGTAGAACCTAAACATATTCGTAGATTTTTCATATCTTTTTTGCTAGAAACGGAGCAACAAAAAGTCATATGTACATATACGTAAATTTGAATTAGTAGAGTCACTTTGAACGTTAAAATCGAAAAAATGGAGCATTGCTGCATTTTGCATATGTTGTTGTTATATGCTAGGGTAGTTAATACCCAAACTTACAACCCCGAAACCTCTTCTATATTTCATTATAAATTGCATAATAAATTACCTACCTACAGTGGGATTCGATCCCGAGACCCTATGATTTGGAGACCAACGCCCTACCTACTAGACCAACCAGACTCTATGAGTGTTGAAGTTTGTAATTTATACCATACATTGTGAGACAACGCATAAAAGAAATAGCAAATGCCGTAGTTGTTTTCACTTGTGGAAGATATGACATGTAAGCGATCATCTAATTGGTTGAAAGACCTATTTCTTAGTCCGAATCAACCATGTTCATGGTAAATTTGAAATAGCAGTATTCACTTGGTTGCATAGTTAATGTTACAATAAGTTTTCTCTGAGTGTGGGCAAATAAAAATATTTACTCGCAAAATTTTATTGGGGTTGCGGGAGCATGACCCCAAAGTACGATTCCATTCGTTTTTAACTTTTTTGTTGCTTTGGTAAAGACACATTAATTCAACGTTGTGTGAAATTGGTGCAAAAAATGTTTCTTAGAAGAACCAAAATGGGCGTTGGGTTTGTATGGCCACCCCATGATCCCATGGTCAGATTTGATCAATTCTTAGATATGTATTGTGTCATCAAGAGAAACACGTTTGTGTGTAATTTGGTTGAAATTGGTATACAAATAAAAAAGTTTTTCTTAGAAGAACCTAATTTGGGGGGTTAGGTTTGTATGGCAGCCCCATGACCCCACTATCCGATTTGGTCCATTCTTAGATATGTTTTTTGTCATCGAAAGAAATTCATTTGTGTGAAATTTTTGAAATTAATGCACAAATAAAATAGTTTTTCTTAGAAGAACCTAATTTTGGGGGTTAGGTTTGTATGACGCCCCATGACCCCAAAGTCCGATTTGATCCAATCTTACATATGTTTTGTGTCATCCATAGAAATACATTCGTGTGGAATTTGTTTGAAATTGATGCATAAATAAAAAAGTTTTTCTTGGAAGAACCTAATTTGGGGAGTTACATTTGTATGGCAGCCCCATGACCCTATGGTCCGATTTGATCCAATCTTACGTATGTTTTGTGCCATCAATAGAAACACATTTGTGTGAAATTTGGTTGGAATTGGTACACAAATAAAAAAGTTTTTCTTAGAAGAACCTAATTTGGTGAGTTGGGTTTGTATGGCAGCCCCATGACCCCATTGCCTGCAGCAAAAAGAAGCATTTGTGCAAAATTTCAGCTTCATAGCTTTTAAATTGGCCGAGTAAAACGCGTCGCAACAGACGGACAGACGGACATCGCCTAATCGACTCCCCAAGTCATGCTGATTATATATGTATACTTTTTATATGGTCGGAGATGCTTCCTTCAATGCGTTACAAACTTCATGACAAAGTTAATATACCCTTTCACTCTATGAGCGAAGGGTATAAATATATCTATCTATATCTCTAGAGTAAATCAAACTAAATAAAAATTCCTCTGATTTCAGACCAAATTTTTTTTCACAGACCCAACGGATCATAATATTCGCTTATTCGATTTTAAAATAGTTAATTTAATTTTTTAGGAATGTTTTTTGCTTTTGTTTGGTTTCGGTATTGTGGCTAGTGTAGTTTGAGGGATATTGAGATTTTAGTAATCTAAGGAGATACATTTTTATAATATCACCTGGTGTATTGTTTTCCAGTGCGTTAACGAGATAATTTGTCATATAAATTTCTTAATTTTTGCTTAAAAGTATTCTCTTTGAAGGCCTGTATCTCGGAGCCTGTTAGCCCATCAATTTTTTCAATAAACCCTTATAATAAAATCGATTTTGTTCGTCCGTCTGTTCACTAAATAACTGGCGAACGGTTCAACCGAACCGGTCATGAAATTTGGAAGGAATATGTAGAATGGTAAAAGTATTTGGCACGAATACCTTAGAAGTTGATAGCGCAAAGATAACAGGGTGTCCCGAAGAGTTGTTTTTTTTTCGGAGATATACGTACGGGTACTCAAATCAAAGGACTCGACGAGTATATTTTATATCAGTTAAGTTTTTCCAGTTTTGAGTAACAGTAACGGAGTTATGGGCTTTTAAAGTTAAGGTTACGTTATCATCTTGGTTTTTTAAACAATGAACATGAAATGTGGTGGGAATGCATATAATGGTAATAGTGTTTGGCACAAATACTTTTGAAGTTGGTAGGACCAAGTTAACATAGTAGTGTGTTCCTGAATAGCTGCAAAAATCTACTTTTTTAATACTCATAGGAAAGACTCAATTAAATGATTTTATATAAGTTCCTTTTTCGTGATTCGGAGAAACGGTAACGGATCTACAGCTAATAAATTCAGTTTGAATTGGTCTAATTGACCTTTCAATCATGAACGCGTTTATTTAGACCAATCCAAAAATATATTTCTTAGAAATTTTTTTCAAAAAACCCGTATGAAATCGATTTTGTCCGTCCGTCTGTCCGTCTGTTCACTAAATAACTCGCAAACGGCTCAACCGATTGTTATGAAATTTGATAGGAATGTGTAGAATGGTTACAGTCTTTGCACAAATACCTTAGAAGTTGGTAGGAAGAAGATAACAGGGTGTCCCGAACGTTTGAAAAAAATCGACTTTTTTTGTTTTTATCGGAGATTGACGTATGGCTATTTAAATCAAAAATCTAAACGAGTACAGTACAGTCACATCAGTTAAAATTTTCCAGTTTCGAGTAACGGTAAAAAAGTTATTGGCGTTTAAAGTTAAACTTCCTTGTCGACCTCCGTTTTTCTAAACCGTTATAGGGATCGTAAATAACAGTAAATTTGTAAAATTTCAATTTGTTCCTGTGTAGCCCCTCTTAGGTTTCCAAATATGAAAATTCTGCTAAGGTTTTTAGAAAATTACATAGGGAATATGTCTACGAACTTTACAAACATTCGAACAACTGTATCCAAACCGGAAATATAGCCAAGTAAGTATTTAGTAAGGGCCTTTCACAATGCAAGGGAAGCCTCTTAAGCATTTCTTCAATGCATATCTTTTAACTTGATGAAACAATGGACATGAAATTTTGTGGAAATGTATAGAATGCTAATAGTGTTTGCCACAAATATTTTTGAAGTTTGTAGGACCAAGTTAACAGGGTATCCCTGAATAGCTGCAAAAGTATACTTGTTCAATACTCATAGGAAAGCTTGCGTGGGCTTTTATGTCAGGGGACACAATGGAATCATTTCATATAAGTTGCTTTTCCTTGATTAAAAAAACAGTAGCAGTAGCCATCCGTGCGTTTGCCTGAGTTTCTTTTTGCTCAAAGGCCATCTTAAATCGAAAAATGCCTGTAGATTTGCCTTGGAGTACTTTAATACAAACTGGGTAAATTAGTATGTATATCTATTTTTGGATTGGTCTAAATAAAAGTGGAACAGAATGAAAGGAGCTAGCCTTTCTGCACCCGTGTTCCGGATTTCATTCGACACGAAGATTACTTCAAAATTGCAGTAGGTATGCTACTACATACTACACCAATCCACTGAAAAGTCAATATCACTCTTTTGAAAACTTAATTTAAAAATTACATTTTTTTCAAGGACTCAACAATTTTTGTATCCTTCTTCTCATCTATTTACCAGCCGAAAATCCTTCTTTTACATTGACAATAGATTAGCGGCTAAAAGAAAAATTAGCATGTCGGCCAATTGACAGGATACGCCCGAGTTCGGTCCGATAAGATACATGAACCCTCGTCAAAGATTAATGAGAAATCACTTAGCTACAACAGTGGTACGTAGTTATTCAGAATCAGTGCTATACAAATGTATGGCTTGCCCTTTAATTATGCAGATGTGCTTAAATATGCCAGTTCCTTTTCCTTCCGTCAGTTTTGAACGACTAAATATTACATTGGATCATTGGATACCCCTACACTTTAGTTATACCTATACCATTTATTGCTATGTATTTGCAATATTATTCAAGGACTAAATTAGCTGAATACTTTACGCTCTGACTTCACAGTCAAAACAAACTAGAGCCTTGTTCTACTCTTTATTTTCTATTCAGTTCAACGTGCTGAAATTGCTCGTCTGCTCAACTCATTCAACTTTTTCAATTTATCATTTTATAGTACAATTTTTTCTCGTATTTTATTTTAGACGGGTTTGGTCGTTTAGTCAGTGATGCGTAACTAATGATGGGAGTATGGTGTCGGCATACTTTTTTCATTAACTGATTGAAAAAAGATAGATTTCCGCAAATTAAGAGTTAAGTAAGTACTGCTTGATATCGTTAATCAAACCAAATATTCTGTTTTATCTATTTTGGCTTTATTAAAAAAAAAACTAGTATGTCGTACACACTACACTTTGGAAATCACTATATGTACATATAAACTCGCGCGCGTATCGTATGCAAAAAAGAAACAACAATTTTTAACTTCAATCGCTACACGACTCGACAGTGTTGACTGTTTAACGTATGTACGTCAAATATACTTACGCCTTCTTGGAACATGCGAAATTTTCATATACTGTTTCGCGTACGCCACACAAGCGAATTTTTCCTTTAGAATTTCAAAGACATAGTTTGTACAACTTGCTAAGACTCGCTCTACGAGTATTGCCTATCTAATAAAACTGTTTATGGAAGTTTTTATTTTCATATCATTTCAATTCGCACTCATCGTGTCGTAAACAATTACGAAAAATTGACTTTTCATGTCACATCCTACTATATGTCAAAAGAGATGGCGTTCAAATATAATTAAAATACATAATAATGTTAGCAAATACGCGGGGCACGATGCGCCGTCACTAGTTCCCACTGGTAGTTGGCGGACAGGCGAAGGGCGACACGATGGGTGACATGGAAGGCGAAGATGAGTAGGTGCAGGCGGGCGTCATCATTCTAATTTGGTACTCGGTCACTGGCGGATGTGTGAATTTTAACAAGTGTACATATAGGCGAAAATAAATGGGCGATAGGCGCCCAACTCTTGTGTTTCATTTTAAAGAAAAGGATTCTTTCAGGATTAACAGTGTCATTGTGTAACAAATCAGAAGTGGGATAGACCTAACGCGGATGTTTTTGGTGTTTTTCTTTATGAATTTCGGTCGACGGGCGGAACAATCTTGGCGTTGTGAACAAGTACAGTTTAGTGGCGACGTGAACGATCCTGTTCATTTTGGTGTTGTTAGTGTGTCTGGCGAGTGGCGTTGTGAACAAGTACAGTTTAGTGGCGACGTGAACGATCCTGTTCATTTTGGTGTTGTTAGTGTGTCTGGCGAGTGGCGTTGTGAACAAAAAATACTGTGTAGCGACAAGAAAGATCTTTTTTCGGGTGGATTGGTGAAATATTTAATCTGGCGTATTGTGTTAAAAGAAAAATAGTGGAGTATGGCGGACAATGAGGATGTTGTGAGAATGGACGTGTCGGGCGAGGATTTAGAAATGGCGGGTGATATTGTGAGTGGCGTGGTAAGAGATATCGTAGACAGGGTGAGTGGCGGTGGTGCTTTGGCGGGTGTCGAGTCGGGTGGTTTGGCGTCTGAGGCGGTGAGAACTAGGGCGAGTGCGAGTGTGGACACACTGTTGAAGGAGTTGATGGAGGGCGGTTTGGAGGCGAAAATCCGGGACGTTATTAAAAAGCAATCAGAGTTGCTTCGCGGAGATGTGGCGGGTGGTTCGACGAATGTTGGCGTGGCGGGGAGAGTGGCGGATATTAAGACGCGATATATGGCGAGTGGTGACATCATAGATCGTTTTGATCCGGACGATCCAGAAAACAATGTTGAACGATGGATCATTAAAATTGATCAGTTGGCGAGGGTACATTGTTGGTCGGGCGAAGAACGGAGCATCATCATGCAACAGAAATTGGCGGGCGCGGCAAAAAAAATGGTTTAATCGCCTCGATAATTATGATTTAACGTGGGACGAGTGGCGAACCGCACTAAAGACGGCGTTTCCGATTAGGCGTGATTTTGCTACGAGTTTGGAAGAGTTGGTAAGGCGAAATAAAAACCCAGGTGAGACGATTACTCAGTACTATCGGGCGAAACTAGAGTTGTGCGAGCGATGTGGGGTGAAAGGCGAGAATGCAGTCTCCTGCATCATTAAGGGGCTGCCGGACGAGCTAAAGGCGAACGCTCACGCGGCAAAATGCTATTCGCCAGAAGACTTGTACAACAGATTCCTGGCGAGTATGGAGACGTTTGCGACGGAGAGGGGAAGGGCGACAATGGCGGAGGGAAGGCGAATGGCGACAGGCGGATCAGCGACCCATGATGGATCAAGAACCAGGCGGCAGGAGTCGGTTACTCCAGTACAACCGATTCGGCGTGATGAGAGTCAATCAACGACAGTGTTCAGGTGCTACAATTGTCAGCGCTACGAAGGCCACATGAGCCGTAATTGTCCGTATCCACGAAGAGACAGGTGTATTCGATGCGGACAAACTGGACATGAGATTTCCAACTGTCCGCTGTTAAGGAGATACTCGCAGGCGACAAGACAGGATCAAGGCGAAAGGCGTCAGGTGAGAATTGATTAATTCACATTTAGGTGAAATTTTATGAAATACGGTTCTTTGGTGGATGGGTGTAAAATTAACATTTACATTGATACAGGAAGTGTATGCAATATTGCATGCCTAGAATTGAGTAGGCGATGCGGTATCATAAGACATGACAAGCCGGTGATCTTACAGGGGTTTGCAGGTGGAATTAGTATGTCAATGGGCGTGGTGAAGTTTCAGGTGTCCGTAGTATTCCATTAGAGATTGAGGCGGAAGTCACCCAGTACGATTTGGGTGAAATACAGTTGATTCTGGGTCAGGCGGGTATTAATTCTCCAGGTGTTGCGCTAATAGTTAAAGAAAAAAACAGGTGCGTTTAGTAAATGCGGATAAGGTGATGTTATCATCTCAGAGTCGAATTGAAGAAATTGAGGACAGGCGGGTTCAAGTACTTTTGGACGAAAACATTTCAGTATCAGGCGGATAATCGGCGTTGGTGAATCTTGCTTTTGTAGGTGGGCGTGCTGGAGAGACTGTGGAAATGGCAGCAAAGATGTTTAGTTTGGGAAGGAAATGGTGGCGATTTCATCAGGAGTTTTTATATGTGAAGGCTTGAACAACTTGTTAATTTACAATTTATCGAAAGGTGTTGTAAGTTGGAAGAAAGGAAAGTTATTAGGGCGGGCGGATTACTCTTCTGATAAACCGGCAAAGAATGATTAATACAATGTTGGGCGAATTAAGGCATAGAGACGTGCTGGCGTACACGGATGATCAGCAGAAAGCGTTTAATACGTTGAAGGGACTATTGGCGGAACGTCCGATATTGGCGATTTATGAGGCGGAACTGGAGACAGAGTTGCATACAGATGCTAGTAAATTTGGGTTAGGCGGGATCTTATTCCAGAAGCAACGGTCTGGTGAAATGAAACCGGTATCATATTTCAGCAGAACCACGACGGTTCCTGAGCAAAATTACCATAGCTATGAGTTGGAGACAATGGCGGTCGTAGAATCAATTAAACACTTCCGGGTTTATGTGGCGGGCATACATTTTAAGGTGATCACTGACTGTTCGGCGGTAAGGTCTACATTGCTCAAACGAGATTTGGTGCCTCGTGTGGCGAGATGGTGGCTGGCGATCCAGGAGTATGACATGACTATTGAGTATAGGCCAGGCGATAAAATGAGACATGTTGATGCATTGAGTAGGAATCCTGTTATGATTGTTGGAATGGGCGACGTGGATTGGTTTTTAACAGTTCAGTTACAAGATCCAGGTACTCAGGAGCTTGTGACCGCGTTAAAGACTAGAACAGCAAACTTAGACACTCGTAAGAGCTTTCGACTAAAAGATGGGCGTTTGTATAGAATTACAACCAATGGCGACAGATTGTATGTTCCTAAAATGGCGAGATTTAATGTGGCGAGGAAGCATCATGACGAAGTAGGGCATCCTGGGGTTGAAAGGTGTTTGGCGTTAATTGGTGAGTGTTTTTGGTTCCCTAAAATGAGGCGTTTTGTGACAAAATATGTAAAGTCATGTATGAGGTGTGCGTTTGCAAAGGGAAATTACGGCAAAGGCGAAGGCGGTTTACATCCAATACGAAGGCGACCTATCCCAATGGATACAATTCATGTGGATCATGTGGGTCCGTTTATGAGAACAACAACAGGGTATTCCTATTTACTTATGGTAGTGGATGGATTCACGAAGTTTGTATGGGCGAAACCCACTAAGTCATTGAGATCGAATGAAACTGTTGATCGACTTAGAGAAATTTTCTCTGAGTTTGGATATCCCCGACACATTGTAAGTGATCGAGGACTGGCGTTTACAAGTAAGTTCTTTCAGGAGTTTTTGGCGGAAAAGGCGATTAGACATTCACTTAACTCTATTGCTACCCCAAGGGCGAATGGACAGGTGGAAAGACAAAATCGTACCATCATTGAGGCGATAACAGCTAGTGCAGTGGATGAGAGTAGATGGGACAGGTGTTTACCCGAAGTTTTATGGGGAATGAATCATACGGTGAATGCGTCAACTCAATTCTCTCCGTTTGAATTGATGTTTTCTCATAAGGCGGGCGCTTTTGTAGATTTGGTGGAAAATTCGGGTGGATCGGATGAACAGGCGGGTGAAGAGGCGTGGCGAGATGATCCAGGCGAGGCGGGTGAAGAGGCGAGGCGAAATGGTCCAGGCGAGGCGGAATGTCATATCGAACAGGCGAAAAGTGATCACTCTAATAAAAAGGCGATAGGCGATAGGCGTAAAGACAGTACTGCATTAAGGCGTTTGGCGAATATTGGGGATACTAGTGTCGATGCAACTGAATTGGTGAGTGACGATTCATTCAATTCTGGGCACATGACTAGTTCTGGTGTTGCTGCAACTGGGTCTCAGTGTGACGATGCTGACGATCTTGGGCACATAGCCAGAGAGATGCGCGAATATGAACAGCAATCAGTTAACGAAAGGCGAACTGATGGCGACAGGGTAGAACAACTGGGCGTAAGGCGAAAGAGGGCGTATGACCACATAAACAAAACTGCACAGCAGATGAAGGCGAGATATGACAAAAGGCGAAAGGTTGCAACCGAATATAAAATAGGCGATTTGGTGTTATGGCGGCATGCATCTACAAATGTGGCGGACAAGGGCGTTAATAGAAAATTGGCGAATAAATTTGATGGACCATATCGTGTTAGTCGTAGGTTTAATAATGATAGGTATCGAATCGAGTCTATTAAAGGCGTAAGGGGGTACAAACGTTTTCAGGCGATAGTGGCGGTTGATTCATTGCGGCGATATGTGAGCGTAAATCAAGGCGTTGAAGGGAGTGAAAGTGACGAAGACAATGAGGAAATTTCGCGAAGGGATCTCGAGGATCTATTAGGAGGGGCGATTATAGGCGACTGAAGGCGTAATCGATGACAATGTGAAAAGGTGTTACTACTAGGCGGGTTCGTAGGAATGAGGTGGTGAATTATTGGTGTTCTAGGCGATTGAGAAAGGCGTTAGTTGAATGGCGAATAGGCGATGCGATTACTTATAGGCGCTATTGTAAATATGAAGCATTCTAATGAGGACATTGAATTTTTCAGGAAGGCCGAATGTTAGCAAATACGCGGGGCACGATGCGCCGTCACTAGTTCCCACTGGTAGTTGGCGGACAGGCGAAGGGCGACACGATGGGTGACATGGAAGGCGAAGATGAGTAGGTGCAGGCGGGCGTCATCATTCTAATTTGGTACTCGGTCACTGGCGGATGTGTGAATTTTAACAAGTGTACATATAGGCGAAAATAAATGGGCGATAGGCGCCCAACTCTTGTGTTTCATTTTAAAGAAAAGGATTCTTTCAGGATTAACAGTGTCATTGTGTAACAATAATTTATTTCATCAATTTCGGTGACAATTTGTAACTGGGAAAAAAGTGAACGTTGATGGAAATTGTGAACGACATTTCTGGAGCAAGCGTAATGTAATTTATTGTGAAATGTAAATAATCTTTCGGGAACACAATTCAGAATATAGTTATTTGGAAAACAAAAACTAAAAAAAAAAGCCAAAATAGGCGATTTGACAATATTACACGCTGAACTCTCTATAGATTTCCAAGAAACGCAAAGATGATGTATTATAAATTACTTAAATAACTAGCGTGACTATCCAACAATGTAGCAACGTCGCAGTGACATTTAATTTCCAAGATCTAACTGCCCTTTTTCTAAAGGTGTTCAGATCAAAAGCACAATCTGCATAGTTATTTGTGCCCGTAAATAGAAACTTGTTTAACATCTGAGTGAGATCATAGTCCGTCACATGGGTCGTGAGTTCCGAAAACACCAAAAACTGAATCCGCTCACGGTGGGACTCAAACCAACGACCCTGTGCCAGCCAGAATACTACATAGTAGTATACATACATAATTACTTCGTTGCTAATAATTGCTTCGTCGCTTCTATGCCATAGTATCTGCCCCGTTGTGTTTATTATGGATTGGGTTAATTAACCCTCATCCAGCGGCAGATTGTTACAACGCTTGCAGAATTTTAATTTTAATAAGTCGAGAATGTATTTACAAGTAGAAAGTAGAAGACGATTCAAGTCATTAATGATTTTAGAAAAGATTGGTATGTTTAATTTGCGAATTGTGGAGCCTTTATTCGAATTGACCCCTCCCTCCAAAAAAAAATCGTTCACTATTTTAGCGATTCACACATAAAAACTGCCTGCAACAAATACATGTGTACAAAATTTCAGCTTTTAAACTGGCCGAGTAAAACGCGCAGCAACAGACGGACATCGCCAAATCGAATCCCCTCGTCATGCTGATCATATACAGGGTGTCCCGCATTGGGTGGTCAATACTGTAAGGGTTGATAGCGCAATTTGTTTCAGGAAGAAAATTAGGAATACAATCGGAATTTTTTTTACCGTTACCTTGTTATCGCTCTTTTTGTGAAAGTCATCGAAAATCGTGACTTGTCATGCAAAATCATAATTTGCAGCCCTCCTGATGACTTAATCCAAAATTTGATTTCAGTTTCAGAAACTACATAAAATTTCACAAAAACTGCAGTTTTTTCTGTTGCCAACATTATCGCGACTTCCAAGATACAGTTACTCAAACTTAATAGAAATTTTAAAATAGATTTTTCATCAAAAATTTAAACAGTAATTTCATAACGGTGCTTTATACGTATAACTCTGCAAAGTTGATAAAAGTTGCTTCAACATGTTGGCTTTCCAACAGTATATCACTTTTCATATTTACATTGCGGATATTTTATATGGTCGGAGATGCTTCCTTCAATGCGTTACAAACTCCATGACAAAGTTAATATACCCTTTTCGCTTAGAAAGCGAAGGGTATAATAACCAAAGACATGCATAATCCATAGAAGTTATGTCCATAGAGATACCGACGTCATACAATAAAAACAAACAATACAAACTTGCAATTCTGGAAAAATTGGTTGGATGCTCCTGCTTTCTTCGAGCGAAAACTTCATAAGGAGTTCCGGTGGACGTCACAAGTTTCACAATTAATAAATAATTAAATGCAAATTATAGTAATTTATGATGAAAAAAATCGGCATTTGCCACAAACCTAATTACCACTAGCTGTTACGGAAAAGGAGCTGTGATACATTGTATTGGTTAGCCCAAGCCTCCAATGCTTCAGAAAGTTTGCTGTGTTGATAAAAGTGTTTAGATTGCTGTAAAATAGCTAGAAATCGCTGTATGGTTTGACCTGGTCGTTATAAATCGATATATCCATCAAGGACCTTGATCAGTACCAATAAAATTCCTAAATAAAATACTTATGTCCTTCCATTGATTCTCAAATTATTGATGCTAGCATATGTCTCCCTTCTAAGGATTAGCCTTCTCCAAAAATATTTTATTTGCATCTTTTGTAAACTTTCTTTCACACAAAATATATGTACCTTTGCTGCCGCTAAAGGGTATAGAATGAACTTTGCCCCCTAACTTGGGGATGGGTGTTCACACTTTTCTGAACTTTGACATAGGGGGAGTCCGGGAGAGTTGACCATATGGGAGAGTTGAACCATTTGAGTTTATTCTTTAGAATCTAGTGACTAGAGGTTGATTTTTTGCCAGTAGATTACCTTTTCTAGGATGCAACTGAATAGCATGTTTACTTGTCGGAAACGTGTATTAAAATTAACGAACGAACGTACTTAGTTCAGTCACAAGCCAAAAATAATGGGATTACATTTTTTTATAATATGCGATGAGAACGATAAGACATTTTAATATGTCTGGCAAAAATACTACTTTTTTGACAATTTCTAGAGTATGGCAATGTCTCCCTATATGGTGGATCAACTCTCCAGCCACTTGGGGAGACTTGAGCCATAGCCAGGAATTTAAAAAACGACTTCTGACATTTATACCCGTCAGTATATGTAAAAGCGTATATTAACTTTGTCATGAAGTTTGCAACACACAGAAAGAAGCACCTCCGACCATATAAAGTATATATAAGTGTATATTATTGATCAGTGTGACGAGAGAAATCGATTGAACGATGTCCGTCTGTCTGTCCGTCTGTTGCAACGCAAACTAAACTAGTCCCTCAGTTTTGAAGCCATCGGGCTGAAAATTTGGATACAAGTTTCTTTTTAGTGGGAACGAATGGAATCGGACCATGGGCCCAGGGGCTGGGGCCCTTGAAAATTAGATTGTTTTAAAGAAAACTTTTTTCTTTAAGTACCAATCTTAACCAATTTTCACCCAAGTGTATTGCTGGTAAAGCAAGCCTTAAAACATATCTCGAAAATTATTAGTGACATGAATCGACATCTTTCTGCTAAAAATAGATAAAAATTTATTTTGTGTTGTGGTTTGAAACAAACGCATGTACCAGTAAAGCTTAACCTTCCGGCGGGCGCAATACTAATCTCAACACGATCGGGCGCAATGCATCTGACAGATTAAGTGCAGAAAATAGGATGAATCTAAGTTTCTGTATATTTTAGAGTCTTATTTATTGTTGCATTGTCTTTTTGAAACAGTTCTCCGAAATTTTAGAAACAAATACTGGCTCACAAAGTTTGATACCCTTCACATTTTTTGACTCAAATTTCTAAGAATATTCCGATTTCAATCGCTTCAATATTTAAAAAACCTCCAAAAACTCGACACACTGTTAAACGATTTGGTGAGCCTAAAAGTCAACACAACGTTATTCCGCAATGTGAAAAGTATAAGAAGTGAAAATTTTCATTGAAAAGGAAAAAATAACACAATCGGGCGCAATACATCTGAGAGATTATTTTATCCCCTCCCGCCCCTCAGACATATGGTAGATAGAAACTCAAAACTGCTTTGGGTAGTTGATCGATAAAGACTAAGCTACTGTGAGATGTGAGTTTCAGCTCTCTCCCTTTTCATATCGCTGATTGGCGTAACAAAACTGGTCACTTAATCTGTCAGATGCATTGTGCCCGCCCAAAGGTTAATAGGCAAAAAAAAACGTGTATTTGGGCTGAAATCGTCATGTTTACTAAATTTTAGAGCTTGGCCTTCAAAAAAATCTTAATCCAAGATCCAAACGCGAATTATAGTGCAACCGTGCAAGGTAACTATGACGTTCGGCAAAGTATAAAAGTTTTTCTGGGCCGAATTTCGGGATAAAACAATTTTACGAAATGGCCTTATACTTTCCTTCACAAAAAAGGCTGCCTTAAACAAACGTACCTAAAATAATAGTCGGACGATTTTTTGTTGTACATAGAGGAAGATTTCTAAAATACATAGTTTGAGCTTGCATAAGCCACCGACTTCCTTACGAGTTTTACCAACGCCATCTAGATACATCAAGGCCGTAACTCAGCTGTGCCGTTTGCCTACTAAATTGTGGAAAGATACGAAGAAACAACAACAACAAGCATCTGACGTAATTAAAAGGAACAACAAAATAGTGCAAATTTAGTAGGCGATTTTTCTACATTGCGGCTTTAATATCTAGACGGCGTTGGTTTTACTCAATTTCTTATTGAGTTCAACATCCCCAGATGTTTATTTTTACGCACTTGTGCTGATACACATTATGCTTCTTCAACCTGGTCAAAGATTAGCTAGTAAACAAGCGTGCAAACTTATAAATAATATCAAGAACGGATATCAACCCAGGACAAGCCTATGTAAGGACAAGGATGGTAACATCGTCAGCGACATCGAAAGCGTCAACAAACGATGGGCCTCGCATTTTGAAGAGCTCCTCAATGCACTATCAACATCCCCCGCGGAGCCAGCTCTTGAGCAGTTAGCCGAACCAGGCCCTCCCGTTCTACCCCCAACAGTAGAGGTGAGTCTTGCCAGCGCCCGCTCTAAGGGGGGCGGTCGCCCGGGGCGCCAAAATTTAGGGGCGGCTTTTTGGCTAAAACTCGAAGAAAAAAAATATAAAAGCCAGAAGAAAAAATTCAATATCAATTGAAAGTTGAAAGTTGTGAAACAAAGTCCTTGAGAGCCAACAATTGATAGAAGGTGCTGCATTTAGAATCCTAAAATGCTTGCCTAGTAAGAGTTGCGTAATTGTACGTCTGTGATGCTTGCCCTCGCCCTAATCCGAAGCTATGCGCTATTCAAGTTCTACTTTAAAACTGAAATTGGAGATTTATGTGCTAATATCGTCCTCCAATTGAACATTTAGTACCTCTTCTTTTGACCAGCATTAAGGATTATATTTCATCTTTCTATGCATGATCCCTTAGTGTTAGCCTTACCAGAGGGGAGATCTATCTAATTTTTAAATAGAGGATGAAACTACCTATAGAACGTAATCTTATTATTGAGTTTAATGCGGAACGTCGCACTTTAATTTCCGGAAGTAAGGTCTAAAACTTTATTTTAGTCTATTGAATCGGAGGAGAGCACGTCCCCTAAAAAAATATTAATCCTCCGGAGAAATTGATATCAAATGAGAAATAATGATTCGTATAAACACTAAACACATAAAAGCGATTAATATAAAGTCTCCTGAGAGAGATTTCATACCCCTGCAAGAGTTTTGGAAACCTAAACCTTTGGCGGCAATTTGACTTCAATTCACCCGATCTCCTCGTGGATGGATCGCCTCAGTTGGTTCCCATTGCATTGATTCATCTAGCATTTAAACGTCAAATTTCGAATAAAATTGTTTGGGTTTCAGCAAGATGAGGAATGGAATCACAGTACACATTACCAGAGCCGCAGTAGCAGTACTTCCTTTTTTTCAGACATGCTTAATCAGGACTAAGCTTGATTCCCCCGATTTAGCTAGCTCTGACCTTCTTCTTTATAAAAATTCTCAGTAAGGGCATAGGCTGGATTTTCGTAAGACATAAACATTTTTTCAACATCATGCCCTAGCCCGGATTTTTTTTTAGTGGGTCAGAGGGTATGTCATTCCCATTAAACTATATGACAACAAAAATATTTTTAGAAAAAGGGTTAAACATTTGAGAAAGATAAATCCAGAGCGACCTTTTTCAGTGTGAGTGTGAGTTTCAGTCTTTCCTGATTACATCACATGACCTTTGTCAAAAAAATATCCCTTTCAGACGAAATGTTTTTAAATCGATTAACTTCCCAAAGGAAACTTCGTCTGAGGAGGCCTTTATTCTAACGTTAAAACATGGCGGACAGCAAAAACTCTATAAAGTATACATTTAAGCCCATAAGTAATGGAGTGATGAAACAGGGACAATATAGGCTTTTTGGCGGCGAAATATTTTCTTGAATGGGGTTGGTTGGGCAACATGATCGGAAACATAGGTGGTTAGGATCCTCACAAAGAGAACTTAGGACGTCACTTGGGGCATAATTTAAGTTTCGAAAGGCTAGATCACGCAAACGCGGATAGGATATGGATATGATGATGTTTATGACACCTACATGTGGGTGTTCAAGCTTCGGATATTAAATGCCTAAAACTGCAGTCTCAATAGAATTGTGCGGATGATACTTTTAGAATGCCTGTCTCGGAATAACCGAGACCACCAGACTGAAATCTTTCTTAAAATTGCGATTGAGACCAGGCGCCAACTGACACCACCAACACGCAGATTTGTAGCACTGAAATTTTCATACGTAGAGCATCGATTTTTTATGAGGTAATACAGCAGTAAGACAAAAATGTATCCTTGATCAACTGACAGACAGGGGGAGGGAGGGTCAAGCGCCACTCCCTGCCTTGCCTCCCCAGCCGCCTGGGCTACAACTATTGTTCTCAAGATGTCGCATTTATGAAAATAAACCACGGACGTTCCACACTGAAGAAATCCGGCTAACTGAAGTTTATCGGCTGCGTAGTCTGCAAGGATGTTATGGGAAACTCATCTACTTCAACGACGTACATATTACATACTATCAATCTGCCTGGTATATCACCCAGGGGCGGCAATTTGTCCTCTTGCCCGGGGCGGCGTAAGTGCTAGAGCGGGCGCTGAGTCTTGCCATACACTCGCTTCAAAATAATAAAGCGCCCGGCGCTGACGAGATCCCTGTAGAACTGCTGAAGCATGGTGGAGCGTGCCTGACCAATGCTGTACATGTGCTACTGCTGAAAATATGGAACGACGAGATAATCCCTGAAGATTGGCGCAAAAGTGTAATCTGCCCAATCCACAAAAAGAGTGACAAGCTGAAGTGTGAGAATTACAGGGGCGTATCATTAGTTTGTACGGCCTATAAGATTTTATCGAAAATTCTTGAAAAGAGAATTAATCCGTAGGCAGAACGAATCATTGGCGAAAATCAAGGCGGCTTTAGACCTGGTCGCTCAACGACCGATCAGCTTTTCACAGTGAAGCTACTACTCCAAAAGTGCTGGGAATATAACATCGACGTATACCAAATCTTTGTCGATTTCAAGCAGTCGTATGCCTGTCCAGTATCCATTGAAGTGTACTGTACAACATTATGCTGAATTTTGGTATACCGGCAAAGTTAGTGCGACTCACAAGGATGACGATGACTAATACCGTCTCGCAGGTCAGAGTGCAGAACCGACTCACTGATCTATTTGAAACTCGTACTGGACTCAAGCAGGGCGACGGGCTGGCGCCGACGCTCTTCGATCTTGCTTTGGAGTATGTAATTCGAGCCATGAATATGGACACCAGGGGAACGCTCATCAAGTCGACTCAATTAGTAGCGTACGCCGACGATATCGACATCATGTCTCGAATATTGGGTGATGCAGAAAGCCTTCTGCATAACCTCAATAACGTCGCAAAGGAAGTTGGACTACATATCAATGTCCAGTATCCATTGAAGTGTACTGATCTATTTGAAACTCGTACTGGACTCAAGCAGGGCGACGGGCTGGCGCCGACGCTCTTCGATCTTGCTTTGGAGTATGTAATTCGAGCCATGAATATGGACACCAGGGGAACGCTACTCATCAAGTCGACTCAATTAGTAGCGTACGCCGACGATATCGACATCATGTCTCGAATATTGGGTGATGCAGAAAGCCTTCTGCATAACCTCAATAACGTCGCAAAGGAAGTTGGACTACATATCAACGAAAGCAAAACAAAGCCCGTTATGCAATCGAAAACAAGGAAGCCAGCAAATTCAAGCATCACAGTGGGGGACCTTAATATCGAGTATGTAGACAACTTCATCTATCTGGGTTGTAACTTATCAAAGGACGCCAACGAAACCGACGAAATTAAGCGACATATACAACTAGCCAATAAGACATATTTCTCGGTCCTCCCTATAATTAATTCAAAACTTGCGCACAGGAACACGAAGCTCCGCGTGTACAAAACGATCAGGGACGTACCGAGCAAACATTTGTTAGGGGGGGGGGGGTGAAAAGTAAAATTTGCCGACTACATTTGAAAATTCACCAATTATAATTAGAGGTACGGAAATTTCGTTTTTACGAAATAACGAGATGTGAATTTCGGCAAAAATTGCTCATTTATGCGAATAAATGCGAAATTATCTAACTTGGACTTTTATTTTTGTCCAAAAATGTCAATTATTGGAGATAATTTTTCATCTCAGGTTTTTTTTCTGACGTTTTCCGTTAATAAGAATAGAGAAATTGGGAACGGTTCTGAAACGCACCGGTCGCATATGTTCCCACAACATGTGGAATATGTAAACGAAAAGTTCCGGAGATCATTTCTTATTCGTTAAATCCCAGATAGAGGATCAGAATGGACAAAATGTTGTGGGAACATTATAGGAACCGTACCCATTTATAAATGTAGAGAGTTCACTGAATCATGAGCAAGATGGCTTGCCGAACAGCGAGAGACCACTTTAGTTGTAGGTTTGATGAATGAACTTTGTTTTCTGCAATGCGTTTTTTTAGAGAGAGTTTTTTTCTTGGTTCGGCGGGACCCGAAATCGAAATGAACTTTACATAAAGATAAAAGCGTATCGATATTAGTTTCTCGTTTTGCCGTTACTGTAACTCCTTGAGGAGTGGTCTTGTCGACTAGTATCTATGTGTGTTGTCTGAATTCGTTGATGCAGTTGGCAGATTTTTTTTGCAACCCGATTCTTGAACAGTTGTTTAACTGTGAATCTACATAATGTCTATAGAGTTATAGAAAATTAAAATAACTACAAGAAAATTTACAAAACTAGATGTTTAGGCAAATTTCAGCGAAATTTCTAATATCCAAAATTAGTTTCTGTGAAATTCCTGTTTTTTATTTGCGAAATTTCCGTACCTCTAATTATGATATATTTTCTGAGCGTTCATGTAAACATCGAAAAATACAAAAACAAAACACAAATATACGAAGGATTGTATGAATATACAGGGTGTACGGAAACTGCCGCATAAACGCACCGCATTGTGACTCCTCATATGATTTCCGTTTGTTTCAGTTTTTAGGTAAATTTGTTGGCTGTAATAATCATTTTGTTTCACTATTCTAGCTGGTCTAGCTTTGTAGATATTGGGCTTTCAGCCGTGCAAAAAAATGTTTTTTTTTCGAAAATCTTTAAATGCCTGAGGTAGCTAAAGGGTTAAGCTGAGGGTGTATATTCCGTACAACTTTTTTGCTGGAAATAACGTGAGGAATCACAATCTGGTGCGTTTATGCGGCAGTTTCTGGACACCCTGTATAGAAATTTGATTCAACCAGTTAAGTTGTGACCCGCCATTACTTAATTTTTGACCACCGCTCCACAATTCGATGTAAATCCATTTTATCTGTCGATAAAATATTGTCATATTCTTTGCAGAAAACATTAGCATCAAATTGTAGTTTAGTCTATCGGCCGAAATTTGCAATACGTCTTGAAATGGTTGGAGCAGTTTAGTTGTTTTTTCCAATTCTTCTGTGGACTTCGAGATAAAAACGTCAAGAAGGTTTTTGGACTCTTTTCGGTAAAATGTTGCAAAGTCTATTTCGGCTGTAGTTTGAGATGATTCGTCAATTTTTTTCGGAGCACGACGAGTTCGGTGTTGTTTTTTGTACCCAGATTCAGGGTCAATATGTAATTTTCTTACGAAAAACATGGAGCTTTGAACTAACGCATTGATTTCGCTGTCGTTGTTAATGTCTTTAAAAGACTTTATTGTACCGCGAATGAGTTTCACGGCTTCAATGTTTAAGGTCCTGAGCTTCCAAATTTTCAGTTATATTTTTCAATTTAAACATGAGTTTTATGTTTTCATGCCGAATACCTCTGTTAAGAAGTAGGTATGCACATTCAATTACATACTTTTAATATTGCAACTTTCAAATATTTATATCCTTAAATATCGACAGGTATTCTTTTGTAAATTTATTAATGCCGAAAATCGCAATCCTACTGAGGTCAAATTTGCCGACTGCGGATAAAAATTGAAAATGTTAGGGGGGTGAGACACCCCCCATACCCCGCCCCTTATCTACGTCCCTGAAAACGATCATCTGACCTGTCCTATGTTATGGCTGCGAAACATGGACCCTCACCCAAGCCTCCGAAATTTTGCTATACCGATTCGAACGAAAGGTCCTTCGGCGAATTTTCGGGGTCGTCCGCGAGCGAGATCAATGGCGTATCCGGTACAACCATGAGTTGTATAAATTGTACGATGAGCTGGAAGTATCGAAAATCGTGAAGCTTCAACGTTTGCAATGGGCGGGGCATGTACAACGGATGGACGATAATCGCATGACAAAGAAAGTGATAACCGCACAACGAATTGACGGAGCGATGTTGCGTGGACGACCGAGAGCTCGCTGGGAGAACTCCGTTGGTGAAGACGCCCACCAGGTGCTGGGCTTCCGAAACTGGAGGACAAGGTCATGTAACCGCGACAATTGGAGGTCAACGATTCAGGCGGCCAAGGCCCGACGTCGGGCTATCGTGCCATATTGATGATGATGAACCTGGTCACGGGCTGCACAAAACTGATAATCACATTCGTGTTTAAGAAGTTAGCGGCAAGGTAAAGACATTTTTTAGCATGCACCAATTTTGATGAACGTTTCTTTTACCGCTATATGCTATTATGTAGCCTTCGTTTTCTCCATTTATAATATTACTGGAGCTTCCTTTTAGAGTGAATAAACTTTTTACCTAAGCTATTAAAATGTTGTTTGTTAATCTAATGTTAAAGATATAAAAAGCAAGCCTTCCATACAGTCGATTTACGAAAGGTTCTATTTCTTTTTCATTATGCATACCGTATATTCAAATTGACGAGCAAGATAAGAATCAATCAATTTTCCACCCTCCCAATCTCAACACTCGTTCGCCTCGTACGCTCGGGGGTTGCAGCACTGCTACTTAAAGCTTTATTTTCCTCGGCACGACCCCAGCCGCTCTAGCGACAGCGACTCTCTCATTCAATATAAAAACTCATCTCATTATCATTTAAAAACGAGTTTTTATATGGAATGAGCGAGTAGCTGCCGAGGAAAATAAACCTTAAAGGCTCATTGCATATAAAAACTCATTTTTTGATGATAATCGCTTAGCATAGGTCCACAATGAAGATTATCATCGAATGAATCGCGCGACTCATGTTGTAATAATGCACTCGCTTGTTTGTTGGCTTCGTGCGACGGCTGCTTGAGGTCGGAAAGTTGCAGTGTACATAAGCCACGATCACTGCAGCCGCATCAAGGAAAACACCACTAGGTGACTCCAGCGACTTTAGGGCCGCTGCGTGTCGAGGAAAAGTGTACCTTAATACATGTTAGGAGAGCGATTATACATTCGCCGATATTCCGTCGGCCGACATTCTTTATAATTAAATATTTACATTAATGCTAGAAAGTTCATTTGGTGTATTCAAATGCGCCATTCTATGCGGCTATAAAGAATGTCGACCGGTATTTTCCAGAATTCCAAAAATTTCTTAATTTCCTTGAATGTATATACACATTATGTACTATTAAAGTAATACATACATAATGGATAATTATTCTTTTTTTTCATTTTTTCGATGTTTTTTTAGTTCGGATAATCGAGGTTCTACTGTATGTACATTTTTAGTGTGGGTGAATTGCGATCGTGTGAAAAAAATAGTGCCACTTTTTTTTTGTAGATGCCCACTCTGGACTAAAGCATATGTGCTGACATGGTTTCTCTAGGGTTATAGTATGTATATATGTACATACTTGAATTTTTGCTATACACAGGAAAACGAGCGGAAAGAAAATATTTCCAATTGAAGTGTTTACTGTAATGTCCTAATGCACAAAAGACTATGGATTGACTTTTAGAGGTCTTTATTCTAGTAAGATCACTTACAGACTAAACTACAATAATCTGCTTAGTAGTATACATAATTACAACTATTAGTAAGACTAGTGTGCGTATAGCTATGTACATACTTATGTCTGTGTATGTACTTCAATATATGCATACAACATCTCCCCTTTTAGATAAATTTAAAAATAATAAAAACTAAAGTAAATAAATATAATACCTTGAGACTTGACATTATCTATGTGCATTTAGTCAGGAACAACGCTGTTAAGTAGGTGTACTCCTTTACAATAGCGAATATGTTAATACAATTATGTATGTATATAGGTCGACATTGTCAAAGTGTATCCTTTCAACACTATTGCATATTATATGTATGCCATTGGCAAACAATGGATACATACAACTGACACTTGTAAAGTTGCAAGTTATCGACTGCTCTTGATATACACAACGCAAACAGGATAGCCATTTATCTAACCGTATGTACTCCTTGCAAACGTCAACGTCAGCCTGGAGATCTGCCTGCAGTAAATATATGCAATTTATTTGCGCTCTTTACATTAGGGTTGAGTAAAACACTATTATAGCGTCTCTGTGTTTGATCGCATAGTTCACAGAGAATGAATGGGGCAAGTTAAGTGCATTCTTATATTGATTGTATCATGGGTAAAATATGCATCGGTTTCAACTCTGACTCGAAACATTATTATCATTGGCTCCTTTTTCGAGTCGCTCTCTGTCTCTCTCTCTCTCTCTGCAAGAGTATATAGCCAACGTCCTCTGCTCCCGTACTAAGAATGCACAATACAAAATGGTTTTCATATGCTTTCCGCCTTGTTCCTTTCACTGCATTTTGTCTTCACAATATGCAATGTGGTTAGTGTAATGACTTCCCTGATGCCGACCATGTACTATACTTCAGAGGAAAATCGATATAATTTTACAGCCGTAATGAAATATTCCCTTCACAACTCTTAGAGATAAAACAGGTAACGGTACTACACACACATAATTTCCGGACTTTTATTCTTACAGTGCTCCGGATGCTTTTTGTATTGCTTTGGACTTAGGGGCCATATGAAATCGTGCCAAGTATAAAACAATCTATTGAAGCGTACTATTTTCATCAAAGCTCACATCAATTTCGACTTTTAGAAGGTGGTTCTAGGGTACCACAGTAAAACAGTGATTGGTTACTGCACTGTCTCCTTACGCTTCCCAGAAGAACTCAATTTCAAATTAATGTATGGGATAGATTTTCTCTTTGATCATTGAAGAACGGTTGCCTGTTGTGAAGGAAAACGAAATATTACTCGAAAACATAGTTACATACGTATTCGAAAAAATCATATTGAGATCTGATTTAAAATTACCGTTTCTATGAAATGTAAATTAAAGTCTGAAATTTGAGTTTAGTTTATTTGCACAGTTTTCAAATCTGAGATAAGATTTCTTTTTCGTTTATCGCTAAACTTTGATCTATATTGGTGATTCTTAGGTTTATGTAGTGATCTCCGAGACTGAAAGTTCACTACTCAGCTCAGATGAAACAAACAAAAGCAACTAATTCTTCAAAAATATGCAAACAATTTCAACATTTTTTTTTTAAATTGAACGCGCTTATGTGTTTGTTTCAATTTTGGGGTTTCAGTCAGCCGGGGAAGGATTTTGAATTTAGTGATGTCAGTTATTGTGTTGAGGCGATATAGCCACAAACTCCTTGAATTTTTTGAGACCCATGAAGCCGCTGATAGTTTAAAATCACGCGTTTCGCTAAAGGGATATAGTGAAACACATAGGAGAAAATGAGAATTATGTGAAATGCGCTACTTAGTTCAGGAGGCAGAGAGAAAACACTGGAGGAAATAAGCTGCCTTTGTAATTTTACTCCTGTCGAGTTGTCCAGATCTAATCAAGAGCTATTCTCCTAGCCAATTGGGATGGGTTGTGGAACTTACAGAAATCCGCTAATTCAACAAAAGGAGGAGAAACTGAACTGCATTAAGCACATTTTTTCTCTTGGTCAATTTTGCAAATATGTACATAGTTCAATTGCTATTCAGGTGGTTCTCATGCTAGAGCGGGACAGAATTACTTGATATAATAGTCCGTTCAAGAGATATAGACAGATTTGCAGATTTTTTGGACGTGGTGGTAAATTAGGTGGGGTATACTCGGAGAGAAAAAATGTAGTGAAAGGTATTAAAGCTGTAATAAAAACTATTGCATTTGTGATGATTTTTGACCCTACTGCAACTGATGTAAAAGTTATTACATCTGTAATGAAAAATGTCATTACACTGTAATAAAATTAACAATTATTTTGTGAAATTTTGATAATAAAATTGGTCAGGAAGATAATTTGGCGATAATAGAAAAAAAATACAAAAAATGATTTTTTTTTCCCTTTTTTTCATTTTTTACTTCTATTTTATCTTTAACTTCTTTTTCCCTATTTTAAATTTACCTTTTTACAATTTGCCTCTACTGGGAATTGAACCGGGACCTATCGTTTCGTAGTCCTACGTCCTACATCTAAGCTATCTAAAATTACAACAAACTATTATACATTCAATAATAATTATTACAGATCCTTGTAAATTTGATTACAGATTGTGGTGAAAATTACCTCAATCGCAATAAATGTAACTATCCATACAAATATCATGCAATGATTTTTGTTATTACACTGCAATCATTTTTATACATATTTATACAATACGCCAGTAAAAACAACTACATTGTAATCAATTTCACTACATTTTAATAACTTTCACTACAAATTTAGTGAAATTGTATGTTGTATATTTCATTGTATGATTTTGTTGAATTCGTTGCACAGTTTTCTCTCCGTGTAGGCAGTACCGGTGCGTCGACAGACAAAAGTGAGCGGCCGCCTAGAGCGCAACGCCAACAGGCGCAAGTTGGGGCGGTCAAGGCGGCAAATAAATTCGTATTTGACGAAAAACCGCGAATCTTACATCTTATCAAAATTGAAATAATAATGATTCCTATTCCTTACCCTTTCATTACGTACATATTCATTCGAACGTTTTTGTTTTGCAAGCGTAACACGGTGTGTTTTATATTTCAGGGTGTTTTATACTCCTATGGGCTTTCGATAAAATTATTCAAATGTCGTCCAGTACATAAAGCGGATTATAAAGCGCTCCCCCATTTACGCGATGCAAACATTAATTTGTGCCTATTTCTAAGGTTGTTGAATTATTTTTTTTTCCATCACTGGCCACCATCCTTATTTGCAGATAAATGCACTTACTACATCCTAATTATTTAGGTGTTCCAACATTGGGTCAATAAAATTTTGAAGCCGTAATGTTGTTCCTACACTCTCCTTCAAATGATTTCGACCGCTTCTTTTTCTTTTCCCTTGCAACTCGGACACTCTGTGTGTCATCCAGCCAGTGTTTCAACTTGACCACTTTTTGGTAGATCTACCACTTTTTACCCAATATTTTATAATCTACAACTAAAATTTTCAAATGCCGAAATCCACCACAATTTGAAATTATCAATATAAAAGATTTTTTTTTTATTTTGCAAACATAACTATTAGCACTGCATCGCCACTGTTATATTTACATACAAATATATGCCATTACGAGTGATGGAACGCCGCCACTGCCGCATCGCTAATGTACTGCATTACAGCGGCAAACCAGTGCGAATTAGCCGAGTCCGGGTAAAGGATCATGCAAATTTAAAAAGTAATTTTGTAATAAAAATAAATCGTTGCTCTTAAATGTTCACTTTGAATTTTTCGAATTCAACAGTAACGAACTACATATAGAAGTAAAAAAAACTGTGCGGAGCTCAAGGCGTTAGGGGTCGTCGCAACCGATTTTTTTTTATAGGTGAGCACATGGCTAAACAAAAGAACTCAAGACTTACCTTGTGCCGAAATTATTAGATCGAGTACGACTGGAATACAAAATTCTATCACCATTTGCTTAAAGTTGAATAGCAGAATCTTAGAATTATATTTGGAAATATATCAACGATTGATAAATATCCTTTGGGTTCCTTGCGCCTTAACGGCCCTTATTTTTCATTGGTTTGACGGGAAGATTTATTTTAAAGCAGTCCCATATTTCTGTCTACTCCGAAATCCCTATAGTCTAGTACAAAAAGCTCAAAACCCAAACATCCAAAAGAAAAATAAATTTTTGATGCCAAATTGTTGAATACACTGCCCAATATACGCAATAAAAAGTTACACCAATTTGCGCCATGGGTTAAGGGGGGAGGGGTTCCCAAAGGGGTGAAAATTTACTTTTTTACAAATAACTGGAAAACTATGAATCTGACCCTAAAATCTTCTGAGGACGAAACAAACTACACAAAATTGCCTTTGTAATGATATTTAACACTCTAGACGTTTTTTCGGAAAATTATACCCTAGACCCAAAAGTATTAGAGAGAATTTACATTTTTTTAGCTTTACATTTCGGACTGTAACTCTTGATAGAAAGAACCTAGGGTCACGAAATCTTGTTCATTCTATTACAAACAAAATTTATTTAGTTTGTACCAAAACTTGAGGTGCTCCGACCATTGACGCCTCTCTCACTCCTCCTAACATTTTTCAAAAGGCATGCCTGTAGCTTTTTTCAAATTGAGCCAGGCAGATAAAATTTGATGAGGTGCCTAGTCTAAGCCCCATTATACTCCTCACCAAAAATTGTTACCATCCGATCAAAACTAAGGGTACTCCCCATACAAAGTAAACCAAAATTCTAAAAAAAAATCACATTTTTTCACTTCTCAATTCTATCTAAAATGAAAAAATAAAATTTATTTCTTAGAACGTCATTATAACAGTTAATTGTAGTCTTGTAAATGTGTATTCAAAAGTTTGTACCAGAGCGTGCCTTACAAGTACGAAAAATGTGGTTTGAAGGTTGCTAGTACACGTTACTCGATTTATTCGGAACTAGCCTTTGAACTAGTACCAATGACTTTCAAACACAATTTGTTGATACTTGTAGTGTACGCTTTGATGCAAAATTTTGAACATACATTCAGAGGACTACAATTAACTGTTATAATGTCGTTCTAAGAGACAAATTTTATTTTTCCGTTTTAGATAGAATTTAGAAATGAAAAAATGTGAAATTTGTTAGAATTTTCGTTCACTTTGTATGGGGGGTACCCTTAGTTTTGATCGGATGGTAATAATTTTTGGTGGGGAGCATAATGGAGCTTAGACTAGGCACTCCACCAAATTTGATCTGCCTGGCTCAGTTTAAAAAGAAGCTACAGGCATGCCTTTTTGAAAAATGTTAAGAGGAGTGAGGGGGGCGTCAATGGTCGGAGCACTCCAATTTTTGGTACGAATCAAATAAATTTTGTTATCAATATGTGGACAAGATCTTATGACAGTAGGTCTATTCTGTCAAGAGTTACAGTGCGAAATGTAAAACTCGAAAAAGCCAAATTCACTATAATACTTTTGGGTCTAGGGTATAATTTTCTGAGAAAATGTCTAGAGTGTTACATATCATCACAAAGGTAATTTTATGTTGTTTGTTTTGTCCTCAGCTCATTTTAAGGTCAGACTCATAGTTTTCCAGATATTTGCAAGAAACTGAATTTTCACCCCTTTGTCACCCCCTCCCTCCTTAACCCATGGCGCAAATTAGTGTAACTTTTTACTGCGCATATTAGGCAGTGTATTCAACAATTTGGCATCAAAAATTTCTTTTCTTTTTGGATGTTTAGGTTTGGGGCTATTTTGAACCAATTGTACTGGACTACTAGTTCTGGCTCAAGGAGGAAGAAGCCGAAATAATGTCCCCTAAACTGTAATCCCACGTAGCCTATAGCTTTGTTGTGGCCTTGTGTTTGTAAAAATATGCCTTTTTGTTTTCAAAGCAAAATTATATTTTATTTCTCCCTTGAAATTTTTTTAATTTTTTCTTTTTTAATTCTACAACTTTTCAACCACTACTTTAAAACAAATCTACCACAGTCCTCAAAAAATACGTCGCAACACTGTCCAATTTAAACCGGCATAAGCCATGGCGGCATGTTCTGCTATCCGCTCTCATAGGGGGAACTTTTGTGTTTCCGATATTTTCCGCTATATGTCCGCTATATATACCCGTAAGGGGGAAGATAAAGGTTGAAAGGCTTCGGCTAATTCCTATATTTTCTTCAGTTGTGGCATAACTGCGGACCCTTAGCTATGCAGGAGGAGTTACATGGGGAAAGGACTTCGGCCAATTCCTATGTCTCTCTACGGGGCGTTACTTTCCCGCAATATCCGAGTAACCGCTGCGCCTGAGTGCTGCATTATCATCTGCAGCGTCTCAGGTTACTTAACGTGATAGGTGACAGAAAACATTTAAGTCAACCACTAAAGCAGCATCTTCGAGGCATGCCCATGATGGCCTTCACTCAACGATTAAACCCTATCATGGTTTAGCGATGTGCCGACAACTCATCCTAAGAAAAACTTCAAGTCAAGAAACCTGAAACAAAAGCCTCGGATTGGACGGATACAAAACAACGACGACCCCGCAAACGAAAAACTGATTACTCTTTCGGATCCTGGAATGTACGCTCCCTGAATAGACCGGGGGCCTTAAGGGCCCTCCTGGATCAGGTAGAACAATACAAGCTGAGCATAGTTGCAATCCAGGAAACTAAATGGCTCAAAAGCGAGATTAACGACCTCAATTCGCACACTATTTTTACGAGTGGTAAAGAGGAGGGCAACAAGGAGTTTGGAGTAGCTTTCATCGTGAATAAGCAGCTCAAGGACCACGTTATCGGCTTCAAACCCATCAACGAGCGGCTATGTGCGATCCGCATTAAGACCCGTTTCGCTAATCTCTGGCTCATTAATGCGCATGCCCCTACAGAAGTAAAAGAAGACGCGATTAAGGACGAGTTCTACAACGACCTAGAAACACTCTTCGACTCACTTCCATCAAACGACGTCAAGCTGCTGCTAGGAGACTTTAACGCCAAAGTCGGAAATGAAAGCTGGCATAGGGGAACTACTGGAGGTCATAGCCTCCACGACGAAAACAACAACAACGGTCAGCGACTTATCGACTTCGCGAGCGGCAGAAACCTGGTAATAAGCTCTACATGCTTCCCTCATCGACGAATCCACAAGCAGACCTGGAAGTCTCCAGATGAATACACCGTGAACCAGATCGACCACGTACTGATCAGCAAGAGATGGGCTTCTAATGTCCTAGATGTTCGATCCTATCGAGGAGCCAACTGCGACAGCGATCACTATTTGGTGAAGACAACCTACAGGTGCAGAATCTCTTCGGTGCACCTAACAAGAATCAACCCTGCAAAGATCTTCGAGGTTGACAATTTCATTGATGATGCCACGGCGGCTGCGTATACCACAGCACTAGAGGAAAAACTGTCGCCCATGCTTGATGACATCAACAATTTAGGCATCCATGAGTTCTGGGAGGAGCTCAAAGACAGCATCAAGGGGGTCGCAGAAGAGGTCGTGGGCTATAAAGGCCGGCGCAGACGAGCAGACTGGTTCGACGACGAATGCAGGGCCTCGATTGAGGCGAAAAATGAAGCCTATCGCCAATACACACAACGCGCATCCCGAGCCAAGAAAGAAAGATATAACGAGCTTCGGCGAGTATCTAATAAGTTAATAAGACGTAAGAAACGCAAACATTTTGACGAGCAGTTACAGCAAATAAACCAAAGATTAGCCAGTAAGAACATTAGACAGGCGTACAAACTTATAAATAATGTTAAGAACGGATATCAACCCAGGACAAGCCTATGTAAGGACAAGGATGGTAACATCATCAGCGACATCGAAAGCGTCAACAAACGATGGGCCTCGCATTTTGAAGAGCTCCTCAATGCACCATCAACATCGCCCGCGGAGCCAGCTCTTGAGCAGTTAGCCGAACCAGGCCCTCCCGTTCTACCCCCAACAGTAGAGGAGGTGAGTCTTGCCATACAGTCGCTTCAAAATAATAACGAGACGAGATCCCAGCAGAACTGCTGAAGCATGGTGGAACGTGCCTGACCAACGCTATACATGTGCTACTGCTGAAAATATGGAACGACGAGGAAATCCCCGAAGATTGGCGCAAAAGCATAATCTGCCCAATCCACAAAAAGGGTGACAAGCTGAAGTGTGAGAATTACAGGGGCATATCATTAGTTTGTACGGCCTATAAGAAATTATCTAAAGCAGGCATACGACAGTATCGATCGAAGTGTACTGTACAACTTTATGCTGAATTTTGGTATACCGGCAAAGTTAGTGCGACTCACAAGGATGACGATGACTAATACCGTCTCGCAGGTCAGAGTGCAGAATCGACTCACTGACCTATTTGAAACTCGTACTGGACTCAAGCAGGGCGACGGGCTGGCGCCGACGCTCTTCAACCTTGCTTTGAGACCAATGGCGTATCCGGTACACCCATGAGTTGTATCAATTGTACGATGAGCTGGAAGTATCGAAAATCGTGAAGCTTCAACGTTTGCAATGGGCGGGGCATGTACAACGGATGGACGATAATCGCATGCTAAAGAAAGTGATGAACGCACAACGAATCGACGGAGCGAGGATGCGTGGACGACCGAGAGCTCGCTGGGAGAACTCCGTAGGTGAAGACGCCCACCAGCTGCTGGGCTTCCGAAACTGGAGGACGAGGTCACGTAACCGCGACAATTGGAGGTCAACGATTCAGGCGGCCAAGGCCCGACGTCGGGCTATCGTGTCACATTGATGATGATGATGATGTCCGCTATATGGCGGACGGTAAGATAAGTGTCGATAACAAGAACAAGAAAATTCTTCTTATGAAGCTGATAGCGTAATGTTCCGTTGATTATGTGCTTGAAAATTTTATTGTGTGGTTTGCAGCTTCCTTCTAACTGTTCTAGCATATGTGCTCCAAACAGGTGAGGCATTGGATGCAATCGGTTGGATAACCATTTTGTAAATCAAAAGTTTATTTTCCGTAGATATATAATTAGATCATTTAGACTTACGATTCAGTAGAGAATACAAGGAACAGAATGATTTAATCATCTTCTCCGAAGTGTCTTCCATATGTTTGTGACCTGTGAGCTTTCTATCAAAAGTTAGTCCAAGGTAGGTTAGATCCTTTTCCCAAGGAATATTATCACATAAGAAATCAAGTGGAGAACCTGGTAGATTAGTCTTTTTCCTTTTTTTGCTGAAAAATATAGCTTGAGCTTTGGCGGTATTTAGCTTTATTTTCCACCTGAAATAAAATTGGTATAAAAATTCAAGTTGATTCTCGAGCTTCATGGAAATCTCGATCGGGTCGTTGTGATTATAAAATATGCATATATATATCATCTGCAAAGCAGGCTATGCTGCAATCTCTAGATTTCGGGATGTCAGCCGTATGTTGGATAAAACTGGGCTTAGACATGAGCCCTGTGGTACCACAGCAGGTATGGCTCTATTACTTGAGAATGAATCTCCCACGTGTACCGATAAGGTTCTGTTTGACAGAAAGGATTGGAAGAATAATTTTATTAAGGAAGTAGGAATTCCGAAATTAATTAGCTCGTATATCAGGCCATCATCGTGCCAAACAGAATCAAACGCTTTTTGAATGGCCAGAGTAACAACGCCAACTGATTCTTTGTTGATAAAAGAATTTTTAATATGACTTTGAAGTCGATGAATTTGATGTATAGTTGAGTGCTGTTTCCTGAATCCAAACTGAAAATCGGGGATGATTTTTAGCCTTTCAACTATTTCATTTAGGCGGGATAACACAACTTTTTTCCAGAATTTTGCTCATGGTCGATAATAAACTGATGGGCCTGTAATTATCAGGATGCCTTGCGTCCTATCTTGATTTGGCGGTAGGGATGACGTTGGCGTGTTTCCATCGTGTGAGAAAAAATTAACTACAGCTTTCTTGGGTAGATTTTTCAGAGCCATATTCGAGATTTTGTCAAAGTCGGCCGCTACTTTGACTTTGATGGATTTAAGGATTTTCTTAATTTTTATAGGAGAAGATAAATAACTTGAATTAAAGTCACCCTGGTTCGAGGAAAACCTATCAATTCGATCTTTCACGATTTTTTTTTAAATAATGAGCTACGCAAGTGCGATGACATTCCATGAGCTTGCTGAAATTTGTAGGAGATGATTTAAGCTTTATCTTTATTGTCGGAAACTAAACTTTTATCAGCACTAAAAAGTAAGACGACTTAACATATTATTCCACTTATTGTTACGGCTGATAGAAATGTTCTGTTTGATCAATGCTGAGAGTTAATTTACAACCTGTTTAGAAGATGGATTTCGGTCTCGTTGACATTTTCTGCGAAGGAAGCTCCGAGTGGATATTAGTGCCCTAATGGAATCGTCCAGCGGATAATTTTTTGTTGGATTTTTATCAATTTTTATGGAAGCGTAATCAAGGGCAGAATTGATTTCAATGTAAAATTCATTTAGAAGGGCATCAACTTGGTAAGAGTTTTCTATGGCTGACAGATTTTTAGATCTTAAATCAATCTTTTTATGCAGACACTTTTTGAATCTAAGCCAGTATATACCCTTTACTTGTTTTAAGTCAGTAGGACAGTTTATATCCAATCCTGAAAGATCAAGTTGGAATTGGACAGAAAGATGAGGGGATGATCCCAGCCAGCATTTAACACATTTGTAATCATTATTTCATGCAACACGCGTAAGCACATATTGCTTATTCATTCATCACGTTTTCATACAAGCTGTATATGACGATGTCCCCCTATTTCATGTATATATGCATTTGCGCCTTATTACGGATAAACATTATAAAATCAATATTCGTAAACATCATGTAATAGTTAAGTATCATATATATTCAATGCATAAATGCATAATTTAAAAAAAAAAACACACGTGCGACGGTGAGTCTCGAACTCATAACCCTATGCACGGAATGTGCGCGCCGTAACCACAGACTATACCAATGATCTTGTTTTATTCGTGATTCTAATCACCCCAGCAACAAAAATCACACTTGAGGAAAAAACCATTATATTTCCTATATGCATGATCCGTCGACATTCCTTCAGCTGGCCATCATGTATCTAACTTGCAATGCGTCCTATCGATACATAATGCCGATTCGTGATTCATGAAGTAATGCTTATTTGTGGCTATGTTCACGGTATATGACGCCGATGCTGGCTGGGATAGTTTATTAAGTGCTAGAGGTTGAAGAATATTGCAAGGACCTTTACTGAGTACTAAATCTAGAGTAGAGTATAATCCTCTATGATTCAAAAATGTTGGTGCAGAATGCGGATGAATAATGCTGTTCCGGAAAGCTAATTCATAAAGCCTTTTACCGGACCTGTTGGAGTTCGTGTATTTCCAATACCTATGTTTGGCGTTGAAATCACCACACAGAATAACCTTTTCACCTAAATTCATCAAATATTTGAAATCGCTTTTAAACATATCCATAGCATTATATTATCAACTCGAGTTCCAGGGAAGTAGCAAACGACAGCAAAAATCTGACTAGACTCAAATTTTATGGCAATCGCCTTAATTGTTTTGGTTCGTAATTCGGGTAAAACGTAATATTTTAATGATTTTTTTCAAACAAATAGCTACTCCACCACCTGTAGCACCTAGTCTGTCTAGTCTATAGCAATATTGTAATTATAATTAAAGAATTTGTCAGGTTTTTTTTAACCATGTTTCAGTAATGGTTAAGATATCTGCGTCGATTTCATGGGCGAAATCGAAAAGCTCTATGGCTTTGTTTCTTATACTTTGGGCGTTCCATCGAAGCATGTTTAAATTATTCGTATTTATTTATAAACGAATTTAAGAGCTAAGCGAACAAGAACATTATATTGATCTATACTACTTCTACAATTTGATAGATTTGTAGTTAGTTCAGTTGAAAATTGCAACAACTCGTCAAAAGATAACAAATTAGTATTTATAAAATTGTTGTTCGGAGGATCCGATTTTAATAGACTAGAAAATAGAGGCATATTAGAAGTGAGAGTACCATTAGTTGCTGATTGATTCAGTGATAGTTGTGTATTCGGCAGAGACGGGAAGAAATTCAAGTTCGACTGCAGGTCCTATTGTTTATTGTTAACTGGGTTATTGTTGTTATTGCGGCTACTGTATGTTTTTCGCTTACGAATATTTAAGTACTCGGATCGCTTTTCGCATGTAGCATCGTTGGCGACGTGGTTCATTCCGCAGTTTGAACATTTAAATAGTTTTTGACATTTTTATGTCTGGCACATAAATCGAAAATCGTCACGAAAATTGCAACGAAAAAGCGTTACGTTTTTGGCATTACAGTACCCTGTGGCCTGTGAGTTTTGGGTACCATTCAAGGTTCAACGGAAGTTGGGCTAGGTGGTACCCTGTGACTGTTGGGTGCCATTCAAGGTTCAACAGAGGTTGGGCTTGGGTTCAATTTACGTTCAACTTGAGTTCAACTTGAGTTCAACTTGGGTTCAACTTGGGTTCAACTCGGGTTCAAATTGGGTTCAACTTGAATTCAACTCGAATTCAACTCGAATTCAACTTGAATTCAACTTTCAACTTAGGTTCAACTCACGTTCAACTTTCGTTCAACTTTTGCTGAACGACCCAAAAAGTGTAACTTTTAACTTAGGTTACTCATGTTCAACTTTCGTTCAACTTTTGTTGAACGACCCAAACAGTGTTACTTTCAACTTAGGTTCGACTCACGTTCAACTTTTGTTGAACGACCCAAAAAGTGCTACTTTCAACTTAGGTTCAACTCACGTTCAACTTTTGTTGAACGACCCAAAAAGTGTTATTCAAGATTCAACAGAGGTTGGGCTTGGGTTCAATTTACGTTCAACTTGAGTTCAACTTGAGTTCAACTTGGGTACCACTTGGGTTCAACTCGGGTTCAACTTGGGTTCAACTTGAATTCAACTCGAATTTAACTCGAATTCAACTTGAATTCAACTTTCAACTTAGGTTCAACTCACATTCAACTTTCGTTCAACTTTTGCTGAACGACCCAAAAAGTGTAACTTTTAACTTAGGTTACTCATGTTCAACTTTCGTTCAACTTTTGTTGAACGACCCAAACAGTGTTACTTTCAACTTAGGTTCGACTCACGTTCAACTTTTGTTGAACGACCCAAAAAGTGTTACTTTCAACTTAGGTTCAACTCACGTTCAAATTTCGTTCAACTTTTGTTGAACTACCCAAAAACATGAAAATGTCCCACTGAGTTGCGGACTTGTACGCAAGCTGATTTTTCATCTCATCTTTCGGTAGTTTCGCGACGGAGCAAGTTAAGTAATTGTGGTTATTTCCGCATAGTAAACATTTTGGCGGCAAATGGCAGTTCGAAGAACGTTCGCCCCAACTTTGACAGTTGCGACATTGAGTCGGCCCTGTTCGTGATTTGAAGTAATAATTCCAGTACACTTTAGTGCGAAAATGGTGTTTATCTTTCGGAGAACCGGGAATTTAACAGATCCCTTATCAAAATACAGAATGTAGTACGTTTCGCTATCGTATTTTTTTGACTTCGGATGGAATTTTTTGACATAGGGAAATGACAAATTATCATACTCCGATTGCAAATAATCTAAAAGTTGTTGGCAATCCAGTTCGTGCAAACCACATAGCACAATTTTGATCGGTTTTTTATCGGAGCGCCGGTAGGTGTAGAAGTGACAGTTCGTTTCGGTCAGATAATTGTGGGTTTGATCAAATTCTTCGGGGCTGTCAACGAAGAGCTTATTCCCAATTGCAGAGTATTGAATGTGGTAAGTCTTGATGTTTAAACTGGTCATTATGCCATCAATAGTCTGCTTATCCACATTTGGGAGCAGAAAAGGTGGGATTTTTACATTTTTAATAATGCGGTTCGTCGCAGATTGTGGGTTATTGGCTGGGTCGTCATCTGAGAGTTTGAAGGCAAATTGGCCAGCAGTTGGAACGAATTTTGTTTTGAGGACATCGTGGCGGTTTCGTTTCGAAGGTGTTTCAGTTTGCTTCTGATTTCACATTCTGGGGTAAATCTTCCCTGTGGCGTTTTCTTAAATTATCGCTCTCGGACACCTTGGAAACAATTTTTCGATCTGGATAGAAATCAAAATGAAGATAACCGTTTGAAAAATAAATAGGGGTTTGCTAAATGTTCGACACGATCTGCACTCGATGAATGACAGATGGAGAAACCGGTTGATTAATTATATGTATATCATCAATATTTTGACGCTCCTCCAGAACTTAGTTTTTATGGTTTGGTTTGGAGCTAGTATGGTTGGCGTTGTTGTTAACATTTGAATACATAACCAATACGACGTGCACACAGACTGCATTTCCTGCGCGAAAATTTCTAACGGGCCCAGAAAAACTTTTCCCAGCATCATGAACACGGACCTCCAACTAACCTCCCGCAGCCCTGCCGCAATATGTATGCTCCACCTAGGGCGCAACAGATACTCGCTCCGGCCCTGGGTGTAGGGTGGATAACACCGAGATGCGCCAATCGATTCCAGAGAGATGGGCAAAATAATGTGAAAAAGAATTGTCTTTATAATTTTGCTCATTGTGAATTTTCCGCATGCTTCAACACTACTTATCTCCGCTATTAAGAGCAGAGACCAGTAAGATGGGGGAATCGACCGAAAACCACTAACCCATTAAGGCTCCCTTACGGTACGTTTATAAATACGGGTGTACTAACTCAAGGCAATCTTTAGTCAAGGATGCCTAAATTCAAGGAATGAGATGTCATTTCCAGTATATTTTTTTTATCAAAATAATTTATTTTAGTTAAAATATAAATTTTATTTGGGGAAAAATATTAATTCATCCTTAAGAGAAGGTAAAGAAAATTGGAATTGTTATGCCTATACCCAAAAATCTCAATGCAACCTTGACTTAAGCCGACATCGAATTTATGAATCTTCCTTGAAAACGCTCACACATCAATTTTATTTAAATTTAATTGTTTTTTAATGTACAGACATTAGCATAAGACATATGAACACATTTCAGTTAAAGTAGCAAAACAAAATGTAATTTACTTTACTTTCTTTAATTTTATTTCAGATATAACAGCTCATCTGCATTCTATTATAAAACGACGACAGGAAGCCTACTAAAACTCGCAAAGCCAAACAATCTAATTCGTTGAATACGTAAATTTTCCATTACTCTCTGAATCATGTGAGGGAAAAAATGTATTTCAAAAATGTTGTAAGCCCTCTACGGAAAGTTTGTACAAAAACAACGAAAAGTTGGCATTTTTATATACACACGAACGACTACTTTCCGCGTCAACAAATAAAAAAATAAAAGGGGCACGTGGAGCGAAACACTCAATACTTTCTGAACCGTTTTCAACAGGAAAATATAGGAAAGCTACCAAAAAAAAGAGAGAAAACTTTGGAAAAAAATAACTTCGCGGCTTTTTCTTCGCAACCTTATGTCGAGTGAGTGATTATTTGTTAACAGGTGGAAGAAAATATAAAAAGAGCGATAAACAATTTCCAATATGGTTCTTAAAAGCACATGCATACTCTACTTGCAGATATCGTATATGTAAGACAGATATATCCATCATCCCCATCAGCATCATCGCTGCGTCTAGCAAAAAAAGTCACCACCAAACCACCACATATATGACGCGGTGAGCCGAACAATAAGCAAAGTGGAAAGAATGGCTGTGAGTTTATATTTTCAGCGGTTGCGTTTTGCGACATCACTGAATATTTCACGAACAGATAAAATGTAATGGAAAACATTAGAACGCATAAAAAATGGATTTACACAGCCTTCTTAAGGCTGCGCTTATCCTCTACGTTTTTGGCGGTAAGTGGATACGAAACATGCCTTCAATCTTTTTTTTTATTCTGTTTGCTTTTATTTTTTCCCTTAATGCTTCATAACGACATCCATAAGTGATCGTATGTGTGGAATTCGGCGAAGCGAAAATTGTATGCCAGGAGATGGCATCAAATAACTTCTTTATTATTATCGAATTAGGCCTTGGGTGGAAGGTTATGGGAGGAATCATAAAAATTTCAGGCTAATGCCCTTTGAGAATTGAATGGAATTACTGGATGTAGTGTGAAATTGATTGTAATAGCCTTAAAACTACATATTCGCTTTGGAGTATCAAAAGACACGTAAACGTTTTGCCCAAAAAAAAAGATTAAACGAACAAGTGTAAGATTACCGGTCGGAACATGGTTTCATCATGGACAGGGCTTGAGCCTTTCTAGCAACTTAATTTCCCGGAAACATTTTTTCCCCCAATATTTTGACCACATCGCCCACTACTACTAATGCATAAGCTACAAAACTTCCGATTTCAGACTGTAGTCAACAGTAGAATTTTGACACTTGGAGCCTTGAAATTTTCAGCAAATATGGCCAATACAGAGTTTTCCAAATTTGCCGCATTTCAGAGATATTCTCTAATGCATCCCCGTGATATGGCCAGTTTTCCATTGAAATATATTAAAGTTTACGTATTTACATCGCTTAACTTTCCTACGCCAATATGTAGGATTTTGCAATTTGAGCCAAGCTGATCTGCACCGAGATATCGGTTGATTTGTTCTCAAGTTTTCGAAAATGTCCGTTATCCAATCATAAGATCCTTTCGACGGCTTTAACTTTCGAGCCTTGCAACCTACAACTAGTGCTAGATATCGGCAGACACGCACATTCATCGTACTGTCATATAAAAAGAAGCAAAATATGTATGTATGTAACATGTGTTATTACCAAATACACACAAACAAATTCTGTTTTTTACATACCTACATAAGAATCTCTGTCAAATATACCCTTTTCCTTCTAGTTTCCTGGTCTTCCAGCATTCTCGCCAGAATTCTTTCCGAATTTCAATAGCGCAAAAATCTGCCTTCAAAAACGAAACAAATCCCTGAGATTTTCTCCACATATTCACGAATTAGAAATCATAATATTCAACAAACTTCTATCATCCTAGGCTGATACTTTGATACATGATTCCGCTGTTTGTTTGGATAAGACCAACAAAGTAATCAAATTTTGAGACAGTCTTCATTCTATAGCATTTGCCCTATGTCTTTGCGGCAAGTGATTGTGACAAGCTTCAGCAGTCATCTTATGGAAAAATAAAAAAGGGGCGTATTGTAGAGTTGTCGTCGTCATATAGTCCAGAGCTGAAAAGGGATCAGTGAACTTTCTCATACTGACGGTCACCTATTTATTCACTTGTTAAGTTTTCATGCAACATCCTTTTCCTTGAAGTAGTTTTTAACGCAATTGTATATACACATGCATACATATACCTACCAACTCGTGAGCACGGTTGACAGCTGCGGTTCATATTGCTTATTCGCATACTAACAGGCTTTCCGGCGTAGGTACACCATCGTTTCAAATCTGCTATGTGCATAAGAAATGTTACCCTTTTGGCACTATTCAATGAGCATAAGTTGTTTATACCCGTCGACGTTCAGAACACTTCCCATCCATTTCTTTTTAGATCAGGTGTGCAAGAGGCTCTTCGTCCTCAACTTAAAGTTTTGTTCCACGGTACAGCCATCCGCGCGGGAACACTATAATATCGCCGCGCCAGGTCATAGAGAAGCCCGAGGACGAACAACGTGCACCAAGTGTACTACGAAGTACAACTTGATATTCGAAAACTTTGTGAACGAAGCTGAATTTTTTATGAGCTTTTAAAACAACAGGACTTTATGCTCTCCAAAGTACATCTATCTATGGCCGCGTAGATTGTAAATAGGAAGCAAGGAGGAGCCACAAAAAGAAGCGGAATGATGTACAAGCAGAATCACAATATGTTTAAAAAGCTGGGTCGGGTTTTCAGTGGTGCTAAAACTTCATTTTACATTAGTGACTCAATCATTGAAATCATTCAAACAACACCCGAGAAAGTATGCCGCACGTATTGGCTGGTTATCCTTTTGCTTTCACATAGAAAGCATTAAGAATAATCAACAATCCGACTTTGCGATTCGAAAAGAGCCCTCAACGTTGGTCTCAACTGCATGCTCTAGATTTTCCCCAATTCGTATATACGAGTACGTCGCTCGATACACAAAAGAGAACTACAATATGAAGGAAAAAATGTAAGAAGCATTAAGTGAAAGCCTCTTTCCAGCATTTATGTTCACCTTCACCCCTAACCCGTACCTGAATATATCGACCACGACTACCAATTCATTCCTATACGGTTCATCTCAGGTCGACCAAACCCTCGGTGAAAAATTCAAACTGGCACTTAGCAGAGAGCGGCAGGTCATTGAAGTGTAGTAAGCAAAGAAGCAAACATAAAGATGGTAGTTTTAAGCCGACAGTTTGCAACGTCATCATCCTCTTGACTGGCTCCTGCCGTGTCTGCCATCCTCCACTTTTCCTCTCTCTCTATATAGTCCGGGCCTTGCCATTATCAGCCGGGTCTTTTTCGAGTGTGTGGCAACAGGAGGAGCATCACATCAACAATGTTCTCCGCATAGAGGAGCACACGAGGAACATGAAATAAGGTTGAATGCTGTACGGAGTGTATACGACGACGGATAGAACGCAAACGCTAAAACTCGAAAGAGTATAGTGTGTCGTTGCTCTGAAATTAATGGTCTTCCTTAGTGCATTCATGCCATTAAGCCAGAAATCATTTCAGAATTTTTGAGTCCACTTCACATTTATCCTGCACGTTTTAAATCCCCATGTCCTAGTTGTCGCACTGCTTCTTGCCTGTGCTTGTGCCGCGAGGCATCGAAAAGTGAAAATAATTCTTTTTCCCATAAAAGGAAAAAAATTGTTGGAAAAGGAGTTGCCGAGGCGGCTTTGAAGCACTTGTGGCGCTTAGTATTGTGAATTATGTATATCTTGCGAAAGCGTAATGACCAGTTTAAGTATGCGTAAAACTTTATATTTCTTAATTATATACGGAAAGTGGAGACAAAAGCTTACAAGTGCGTCTGACAGTATGGAGAAATTATTATATTCAATTTATTATGCAAAAGCTTAAGTTAGCATATTTTTTTACTTTTATCAGTTGGAAGTTTTTAAGTTAAGTCGTCAGTTTTGTAAACCCTGCAGCCCTAACCTGCCGGTGCATGATATCTTTCCCAAAATTATGTTGCACGGCAAGGGCCGACAGGCCTCCCTCTTCATAAAAACCAGGGCCGTCCAACCCGCGGGTCCGGAGATAGTCAATGCGGCCCGGCAAGATAATAGCTTTACACTTAAGTGGCTTCCTGTGTTGATAAAAAAAATAATTCACGTTTTTCATTAGCATTTGCAGAAGCCGCTCCTAGAATACGAGAGCTCAGAGTTGGCCGTGAATGCACACACAATAGGTCGTTGATTTTTTTTCTATTGAAACTATTTTCGGGGACCCCATTACTGATGGATATGGAAGTTCTTGTGAGCATCATGATCCTATCTCATAGTTAAATATGCCGCTGCCTCTTACATTTCTTGGAATTCTTGATCTTTCAAATAATGTACCAATTATTTCATAAGCCTGAAATATTTGCGATGTCAATATACACTTCTGTCGTCAGGGAATATCTGCTAGCATAGAAAATATTACCATTAAAATCCATGATGCAACGTGTAAATAGTAATCGATTTGAGTTATTTCAGTTTATTTATACACTCGTCACTTTGCAAGTGGCTTTTCTTTTTGTTAAAATTTATTTACATATTCAATATGTAAATGCAGTTGATGCAAATAAACCAAAGACCAGCTAGTAGGAACAGTAGACAAGCGTACAGGCTAATTAATTCAATTAAAAGTGGATACCAACCCAGGACCAGCCTCTGTAAGGATAAGGATGGCAATATAATTACCGACACCGATAGCGTTGATAAACGCTGGGCCTCACATTTTGAAGAGCTCCTTAATGTTCAACCGAACAACCCCACACAAGAAGCGCTGGAGCTGACGACTGAAACAGGCCCTCCCGTTCAACCCTCGACAGTAGAAGAAGTTGATCTCGTCATGCAATCACTAAAACATAATAAAGCTCCGAGATTCCAGCTGAAGCATGGTGGGGAGAGCCTTGTTAAGGCTATACACACACTTATCGTTAAAATATGGAACGACGAAGTAATCTCGGAAGATTGGCGCAAAAGTATAATTTGCCCAATCCACAAAAAATGGTATAAGTTAAAATGTGAGAACTACAGAGGCATCTCATTAGTTTGTACGACTTATAAGATTTTATCTAAGATTCTAGAAAATAGAATTAATCCGTACGCAGAAGAAATCATTGGCGAGTATCCAGGCGGCTTTAGACCTGGTCGGTCGACGACAGATCAGCTTTTTATAGCGAAGCTTTTACTCCAGAAGTGCTGGGAATATAACATCGACGTATACCAAATATTTGTCGACTTCAAGCAGGCATACGACAGTATCGATCGAAGCGTACTGTACAACATTCTACTGCATTTTGGTATACCGGCTAAGCTAGTGCGACTCATAAGGATGACGATGATTAATACCGTCTCACAGGTCAGAGTTCAGAACAGACTCACTGACCTATTTGAAACTCGTACTGGACTCAAGCAAGGCGACGGGCTGGCGCCGACGCTCTTCAACCTGACTCTGGAGCATGTAATTCGAGCCATGAATTTGGACACCAGTGGAACGCTACTCATTAAGTCAACTCAACTAGTAGCGTACGCCGACGACATCAACATCATGTCTCGAAGATTGGGTGATGCAGAAGCCTTCTGCATAATCTCAATAACGCCGCCAAAGAAGTTGGACTACATATCAACGAATCTAAAACCAAGGTCATGATGCAATCAAAAACAAGAACGCCAGTAAATTCAAGCATCACGGTGGGGGACTTCAATATAGAGTATGCAATTTGTCAAAGGACGCTAGCGAAACAGATGAGATAAAGCGACTGATACAACTAGGTAATAAGTGTTATTTTGCGGTCCTCCAAATTATGAATTCGAAGCTGGTGCACAGGAACACGAAGCTTCACGTGTATAAAACCATAATCCGACCTGTGCTATGCTATGGCTCCGAGGCATGGACCCTAACCCAAAACTCTGAACACCTGTTGGACACATTCGAGCGAAAGGTTCTCCGAAGAATCTTCGGGGCCGTTCGTGAACGAGGTGAATGGCGCATCCGATACAACCTTGAGTTGTATCAGCTGTATGATGAGCTACAGGTGTCGAAGATCGTGAAGTTGCAGCGACTGCAATGGGCGGGACATGTGCAAAAGATGAACGACGATCGCATGCCCAAAAAGGTGATGAACGCGCAACGAGTGGACGAAGCCAGATTGCGTGGACGACCGAGAGCCCGATGGGAGCATTCTGTATGTGAGGACGCCCACCAGATGCTAGGCTTTCGAAACTGGAGGACAAGGTCGCGCGACCGCGACAATTGGAGGTCTGCAATCCATAAAGAAGAAGAAGACTTGTAAAGGGATTTAATGTCGAAGTAAGATACTATTCTGTATATACTATTCTTTTAAAATATTTTCTTTACGTACATACCTACATATATTAATTTTGATATTCATTTTTAAACTGTAACCGAGAAAGTCGGCTCCTTTATTTCCAGGGATAATATATTAGAGAGTTTTAGTATATCGTTTGAAATAAAACGACATCATTTGACATTCCATATAAAAATTCGCTTGCTTACCGTATACGAAATATATCTTAATTTTGCATGTTCTAAGTAGGCATAGGTGTAGAATCACGACAAATTATTTCACTAATTTCGACTGTTTCCAGAGCATCAAATATACGGAAATACACCCATGCCTACTTGGGACATGCAACATTAAGATATATTGTTTCGTATACGGTAAGCAAGCGAATTTGTATGGAATGTCAAATTATGTCGTTTTATTTCAAACGATATTCTAAAACTCTCTATTATTGTCGGCTCAGTTACGAAAACCAGGTTATGAAAACCGTTGAAAACTGAACAAAGTGTAGTATTTGGTGATTTTGTCGATTTACAGTTAAAATTATAAGTAATTTTTGTATTTATTTAATAAACTTTATTTCATTTGTGTACTTAATTAAAATGAATTAATCACTGAAAATGTGCCAAAAGAAAAGTCCGATGATTCAATAGTTGATATTTAAGCAACATCAACATTTGTTTTCAAAAATTCTGTCAAACTATCATCAGAATGGGGAATGCGCATACACCAAACAAATGAATTCATAAATTGGATTCTACATCTCGGTAAACTTTTTAAATATTTTTACCAACAAAATTTAAAATCGGAGTTGCCTAGTTTTTCTGCCAGTTTTTAAAATTTCTGGCGTCATTTTTTATATTTTTGGCAAATATAACGGTCAGATTCGAAATCGAAGCGTAAATCTTTTAAATTTTCAAATTTGAGCACGGGATTTGACAGAACGCAGTGCGTTATGCGATAGGTTGAAAAATAATACTGTACACAGAGAAAAAAATCATCACTTAAATTTCGAAGTAAAACATATTAAAATCAAAATTGGATCACATCAATAAATCATTTTAAAAACAAATAGTTTTATATTAAATTTAATATGATTCACTTTAATCTGTTTAAAATTGACTGAAACATCGATTTAAATATGTTCAACTTTGTTTTAAAGTTGCTTCATTTTGAAGGCTGTGTCCTGTGTCCGTCACATGTACATAAGCCCGTCGCTATTTTGTTCAGTGCTAGTAATCTCCGACAGCTTAAGTGTAGTTCGATTCCCAGTAGAAGCAAAGTGAGAAAATAAAGTTTTTAAAATATTGTAAAAATAAAAAAAAAAAACAAAAAAAAAATTAAAAAAAAATTAAAAAAAAAAATTAAAAAAATTGAAAAAAATTAAAAATAAAACTAAAAAAATCTAATAAAAAAAATATAAAAAAAGGGAAAAAATATTTTTTGCATTTTTTCAATCTTACAATCAAAACATTTTAAATTTAAAGTGAAACACTTTTAATATAAAGTGAAATCACTTTGAAAATAAAGTGATATTCAATTTTGATATGACATGCAGCAATTTTAAAAGTACAAGAATCACTTTGATATTTCCACTATTGATTCAAAATGAAACATTTTTGAATTAAACGTAAACGTATATGGAGCCAAATCATATTTGAAAATTTTTGAATCGTAGCTATTATTTTTGATTTTATAACGATTTTTTCTCTGTGTACCTACACTAAATTCCTCTAAAAAATTGAAATTTGATGTTTTGCCTTTTTGTATTTTCTTACCTTTGATTTGAATTCAGAGTAACTTTGCGGCAATCGAATTTGAGGTATTAACATTTCTTAGACTTAGACGTTACGGTATCACCACTTGATTTAACCAAAGATATTTTCTACTTGTATAGTCTCAGAGGTGATCTTTAAATAGGAATTACCTAAGTACATGCGTGCACAGAGTGAGGGGCAACAAAGGCAGTTTGCCCCGGGCCCCGAAGCTAAAGGGGCCACCGCAAGGGCCTTCCTTTTTTGATAGATAACAAACTTTTAATTACAACAATAACGCCTATTCTAACAAAAACTATCAAATTATAAAGTGGCCATTTTGCTTAATGCACTTTTTTCACCGATAGTAATTTTTGTTTAGCTATTCTTAAGAGTTGTTTGTATTCTGCGTTAAGTCTGAATTGAGAATAATTATTGGAAATCATTTTTATTCTTCCAAATGCAACTGCATAGCTGTATATTATTCTCGTTTCCTTCAATCAGTACAGGACAGGGTAACAAATTTAACTGAAAAACTCAAAACAACATCTCTGAAATTTTGTATATGAAAGTTAGATTGTCCTGATGTCCTATACGGGATGCGAAAGAAACGGAATTAACATTTACGCATTCATTTACGTAATATAGGTCAATAACCAGGTGCAGTGGTTGATTTACACATTTGCCGCTGACATTTTGCCGGCCCTAAAAATATCTACGCGAGTATTTCAGAAGGGACGTAGCCAGAATCAAGGCGTTTTTCATCGTTTCCCACCAAATCAAGTTGTGCAAAAAGTGCGGAACACTATTGGTATTTTGTGTAGAAAATTAATACTCCCGGGCGAATTTCTTTCATTGACCTTCATTTTTCCTTGCATTTTAATAGGTCCTGAGCATTCTTTATGTGATAAACAAATAAAAAGAAAAACCGATACAATGATTTCTTGGTTTGAGCGTCGGTTTGAAGGGTATGTTCTTCTTCTTCATAGTTTCCCGCTTTTAATGCTCAATTGAGCAATGCTGGTAGAATCGATGGTACAATTTGTTTGAGCAAAACCGTCATCAATAAAATTGATATACGTATAATAACAAAATTTCAAATCCGGTTTTAAAACTACTTGAAATATCGCATAGACCGTTTTTTTTCGGTTTTAAATACTTTTGCATCAACGTCATTTCTACGTTCGCTTATATACCCCGTGTGGCCAGTTATTCTTGTCTTTCTTTCTTAGGTGAGCTTGAATTCCTAGGGAAGTATGTACTAGGGATTCGCGATATGATATCGATATGTATGTACATACATCGATATTATCCTCCGACATCTTCTCAGTACCGTATAGCCCCATGTGGGGCCATGGTGCGTTAACTCAACCGTTTGTAGACAATTTCGAGTTAACGTTACTTTGCATATCATTTCAGAGTGTATATAATGTTGCAGGCACTATATATTTCCTATCCGCACATGTAATTTTGGACCAGGCCGAGATTCGATATCTGGACCTTTAGATTACTAGCATCAATCATCGTAGAGTGCGACTCAACCAAGTGAGCCACAGAGCGTGATCCTCCTATATATCGATATGAAAATATCGATATTTCAATTAAGTCGAGGAATTCCCGATTCTTCAGTTCATTTAAACAAAAAACATTGAAAAATAAACTCGATAGCTTAATGAACGACTCTATAACTTGAAGGTAAATTCTTTATTTGGCAGTGGACAAGACTCTTCGAAGGGCTCTTACGAAAGTCGAATTTCTCATAATCACTTCCAATTAAATACATACTCAATTCGCTGAAAAAATTACACAAAAAGGTTATCCGAGTGGCATTAAGTTATAGATCAGTCGAATCCATAGCCATCAAGCAATGTAACAAAAAATCGTAGATAAAGCCTGGGGCTTAGTGCTGGGAAGTGCGTATCCCATAAGTACGTTTTTTTACCATAAGCTAAAATTTTGCCTTGATCTTCGATATGAAAATATCGATAGTTTTTCTTTCGATACGCATCGCTATAGTATGAATGTATATATACATAGTTCAATTAACGATTTGTCAATCAAATCTATTTTTGCACATCTACTGCTATACGAACTTTCATGGGTTGATTGTTATTTGAGTCAATTAATTACTAATCTGCATCGCAACAACCCTGTTAAACCAAATTCATTTTAATAATCTAAAAAGCATCAAATCCTTGAATAGATCCCCGTATTCTAAGAAACCGACCTGAAAATAATTGCCGCGCTTGTTCACAATCAGTAACCCACCCCACAGATCTTCTCCTATACGAACATTCTTCAAACCTCTACGATAAGAAGTATTCCATTATTCCGATTCCATTCGCGACCTGGCAAATTAAAAAGTAATAAATGGAACTCTACCGGAGTATCGCACCACGCGAAAAAAAGAACGTTTCGCGCGACCCTGTGAGTCCATTAGGGAATGTTGAGAAGTTTATTGTTTGCCAGTCATTAGCACCCAACCAAATTGTATTTCGCCCTCGGCTAATATAAAAGACGATTCATTCGACGGCCGTGAGCCCTGAAAAGGGAGTCAAGCCGAATTGGCTTTCAAGCTGTATCCAAATCTGGCACTACACAAAATTCAAGCTTATTCTTTCCGGTTTCGCTTTCACTCTAACTTACCCCCTACGAAATAATACACATAAACAGCAAGCAAGAGGGTAGAGAGAAACAAACAAAAATGGGTAAAAGTTAAGGTAGCATAAGGAGCATCACAGCATACAAGACTATGGAATATGTGAAGGGGGCTGGGTGTGACTCAATGAGCACCCCTATTGTAAAACGCCTTTCTTGAGCATCCTGCAAGCCGCCTGCAGCTACATTTAATAGAATTCGCACATTTCGTTATTCTCGAGGAGCTTCGGGGGCTTCTCACATATGCGAGTGACTCCATTCACCTTTTTCTTAGTTTGAGGATGTCAAACACCCTACGGAGGTGTGGGAAATGTACGTACCTATAGCTAACATTATGTAGGTGTGAGGGAAGGAATTAAAAATCGTCCAATTAGTGAACACAATCTACGCGGGTCAGGTTCAGCTTCAGACGCGACGCCACGAAGGATTCATATGGGGTAATAGCAGCAATGAAAACAATTCAGATTCTGACTATACAACTGCAATCTGGGAATCTGCGGATGAAAATAGACGGCCTAGCTGAGAATGGGACTGCAAAATTCGCAATGAGAGAAAAACCCATGGTATACATGTTCTCGTACTTTTTTGTGTATGGATAGAAAGTGCGCTTGCTATATAGCGCACTGCAACGTGGGGCAGCAAGAGATAGGAAAAAGTTCCATGACACGGAAAAGTGTTATATGGTATCCTTGCATTCACATTCAAACGAAATACACTTGTATCTCCCATACATGCATGCATGTTGCATCGTGGTTGTATCAGTAATTACAGTGCAAGCATAAAAATATAAGATTTTCTGGGAGTGAAAGGATATTTGCATGTATCACGAATAAAAATGCTTGTCATGAGATTTCAATATTACATGCTCGGACAATACAAGATGGAATTCCGAATCCTTCTAAGTATCTGCATTTGATTGTACGGTCATCCTTTGATGCTAGTGTATTTTGGGTCCTTCACTCAATTAGTTCGCAGTGTTCTTAAAAAAATCGCTTTGGTTGAACCCTTAAAGGGTTTTTATATAGCAAGAAAAAGATTTCATACGCTTCACATGAGCGAACATTTATTTTATCTAGGGCGTAACTCTTCTAGAAATCCACTGTATAATGAGAGTTTAAAAATAACCGCAGGGTTCTCGGCTTGTCGAATCAGGCAAGGGCGTACGCAGAAAACTATTCCAGGAAGGATTTTAGGAAAGAGATTCACATTGTCAAGAGAATCTACCTCGAGTGAATATTTTTCAGGCGTTAACTTAGCCAAAGAACACTAAAGCAAAAGCGAAAATTTGTGAAGCTCTTCCTCTAGAAACTATTAAATTGCTAGCGGCACTTTCAATACTGAAGTTATCTTTTTTAAAGAAATATAAAATTACCTTAAAATGAAAAAAACTAACGGTTCACAAATAGCTTTATTCAATTGTTAAATTGCTATCTAAACTTGGCTGCAAGGGTTCCTAAAATCATGTCAAGACAAGGAATCTCTTGGGCATGCCTTCCTCAGAATGGTACTGCAGTTTTCTTGAAAAATACCATTCATAGATATAAACAAAATTCATGCCAAACCGTTCTTTTTTTGTACGCGTACGCTGCATGCAAACCGGGTTGTATACAACTGCAATTTTTCACAAAGCTTACTCCGTTAACCTATCCATCATTACAATCCATTCATTAATACCTACAACATATCCTACTGGTAAAACATTATCGAAGCGTCGCGCCATTCAAAATCCAATATGAGCGCCATACCACTGTAGAGAATAATTTCTACAATATTTTATTTATTTTTAATAGATTTATTTATTGATTTAAAATATTTATTACAAAAACATACAATGCTTTCCGAACCATTTAAAAACTAATTAATTAACAACATATTTATTTTTTTTTTGACATTATTTTTTATAATACTACTATGATGAAGTGGAAATGTAATCCACGACATTACCCCCACTACAAAATTTTATTTATTTTTAATAGATTTATTTATTGATTTAAAATATTTATTACAAAAATATACAATGCTTCCCGAACGATATTTAGAAACTAATTAATTAACAACATATTTATTTTTTTTCACATTTTTTATAATACTACTGTGATGAAGTGGAAATGTAATCCACGACATTATTAAAATGGTGACCCCGACGTGATAGAAAAATAAAAAAAAGGGATAAAAAATAGAAATTAAAAATAAACTATTTTTAATTTATACAAAATGGTGACCCCTATAAAAAGAACAAATCAAAATTTAATTAATAAGAAATGCTGACCCCGATAAAAAAAATAACATAATAATAATGATAAAAAAAACATAATAAAACTTTAAAAAATAAAAAGTGCCTCGTATCTATACGCGGAAATATCATGTGAAATTTTAATATACGCATCATTACGGAGTTGCAAGTTTTCCATGTATTAAAATATACAAACGTTATGTGCTACAGCAAAAGTATGAATAAAATATTATGCCTGCTGCACAACGAAATTACAACTTTCCCCTACCTCTATACGCTCCACCACCTCCCAAGAAGTTGGATGTTAGAGCATTTAAGCTCCTACCCCGCCATCGAACGCGCTGGATGTCCGAAACTAATATGTATTTCGCCCACCGTCGAATGAGCTGGTTTTAAATGGTCGAAGAAATTCTACATCAAGACTTCAATATTTTGAGAACATGGTGACTTAGCGGTTCAATAATAGTAAGCTACACCCTGCGACCAATGCAGAGAAAGTGTTGCACTATCGAAACGATACCATCAACGCGGATAAAATGTTAAATAGTAAACCGCATCCTGCGACCAATGCAGTAAACATGCTGTACTATTACGACATTATCCGAAGATTATCCGATTATCATCGTCAACATACATATGTATATGTAATTCAATTATGTATTATTAATAATGTTGGTATCGATGTAGGATATACGACATTGAGTACAAGTATTATGTACAATCCAATTTAAATAATAATATAATATTTTTATTTTCTAAGGAGGGGGGTAATGTCATGGATTACATTTCCACTTCATCATAGTAGTATGTATTATAAAAAATAATGTAAAAAAAAAATAAATACGTTGTAAATTAATTAGTTTTTAAATATCGTTCGGGAAAGCATTGTATATTTTTGTAATAAATATTTTAAATCAATAAATAAATCTATTAAAAATAAATAAAATATTGTAGAAATTATTTACTACACCACTACGAGGCCAATCTGAAATCATGCCTCTCATGTCGATCTAACCGGCGCTGCTCAACGATTATCAGCCGCATAAAAAGGACACTTTTTTTATCATAGAAAAGTTGTTCATCGCCCATAACTCGATGTCGCATCGTAAGCAGTATTTATATGCTAAGCATTTTGTTTTGCTTTGGGAAGCTTTTCACATTGCATTGCATCGCTTTGTGTGTGAGCCTTAACAAATTTAGGGCTGCATTTTTTAGTCAAATTTATTTTGGTAAAACAACACCGCTCGAAAACCCATACATAGCCTCTTCGAAAACTTCACAGTACTATGTATCGCGGAATGTCAAAGAAAGACCAAAATTTCTTCTGAAGTTCCGTACGACTCCAGCACCAACATGTCTACTCAATTTTCATGTTTTAATCAGAATCACTGACACTATCACTAATAAAAAGATCCCCTCTTGTGATCTTTTTATTTCAGCACGAACCTAGACGTAATTTTTTCCTGGGTCTAAAATATTTGCAGCTGGTATAATATTTATTTATAGCGATATACATGTATTTGTTATTATTATTATTTTTTCTTGAATCGAAAGAATAAAACAGTTTATGTTGTATCAGAACAAAAAATAACCTTCGCTAATTTTCGTAGGATTTTTGACTTTCATAAGCGGGGTCAAAATTTGAGTTGTGCTCGTCCAATCCTTTCCAGGGAGCGCGCCCCACAGTTTGGGTATCAATGCTTTAGTCAAATCCGATATTTAACTAATTGTTGTAATAACGATTTGATGACTACATGTGTATTATTCAGAATAAAAATAAACACTATTGTCTAAAATACCCGTAAGAAACAGCGACATACAAATACACGGTTTCCATGCTAAGGGAGTAACGAAAATATTTCCGTCTCTGAACAAGTAAAGAGCATGCATGTACCACACATTATATTGAATGGAGGAAAGACAATACACCCTAGTACTTCAACCCCTATAAAACATGGCACAATACTCCAAGCAGGCATCAGGTAATGCTGGAGGCCAATGATTGGGGATGCTTTACAGAATATTGAAGGCGTTTCATTCGTGATGTTGAAATCGTTAGCGTCTCGTAATCATCATCGCGCGTTGATGACATGGTCGCTAGCATTCAATAGCGAATGTGCAAATAAAGTCTAAGGTTGAAGTGAATTTGTTGTTTTTCAAATTTTCAAGTAGCTACATAGGTGAACAGTACCTATAACAAAATCTTCACATCGGAATGGTTGTGTCTCCCCAAACGCACATGGTAGGTACCTATACAAAATAATTACACTTGACAAGACTGCACGATGCACATCCGTCGTCATCATTTTCACTCTTATATCGCTCTTGTTGCCATAATTAGTACTCCTTGAATTTTTCCATAACACATCCTATAGCGTGTAAGGTTTGAAGCGCGAATAAAGGGGGTGCGATTTCAACACACGCATACGCGGAATTGTGTGTGCTAAGGATCAACGAACGTATTCATGTATCGTAATTTTTCAGGCGTTATAAAATTTAAGCAAGAAATGTATATAGATGTGTTTGCTTTGTGTATTCACAAATATGTACATATTAATTGGTCTTACGAGTGCAAGGCAGTGAACTGAAGTACACACTACTATTTGAACTAAATTACGGCGTCTCTGTTCAAACAAAAGAGTCTTGCTCGACACACTTCTATTTAGTTATTTATAATGTTTTCTCGTACCTATGCCTGTGAGTAGCTTTTGCTCAGTTTGTAAAAAACGTATCTGGTGTTACGCTTGAAACACCCTTTTGACTAAAGCGCTGTTTTCACGATGGATTTGTCGTCGAACTTTTGAGCATTCAAACAATTTGGACAATAAATCCATCGTGTAAACAGAAGTTGGACAACAAGTTTGAAGTTGAACGAGCATTCAAAAAAATCCACCGTGTAAACAGAAGTTGGACAACTTGTTTGAGATGCATTGATTATAGTCCAATCGAAATATAAATATAGTTTCTAATAATAAAGAATTATTGCGCCTAGCGTTTTTTTTTTGTAAATTTTAAGAGATATAGAGATTATTCTGGTAATCAAACTGGAATCATCCGACCATATAAAATATACATATATATGTATATATGTATGTTAAGAAAAAATTCTAAAAAAACCTTATGGCAAAAAGAAACTTATATAAAATCTTAACTTAAGTTATTTTAGCAATCTATCTTAACTAAATAATTAATTATAACTTAATGGTACTGTACACTTCTGCATCTGGATGTATGTATGTATTTACATATGCGTAAGTACATTATGTATATGAACCATAATTTCCAAAATTATTTGTACTACGAAATAAAAATCATAATCATTTTTGAACTAACATGCGCCAAGACAAATAAAATATGAATATCCAACGAAAAAAAAACCTGTTTTATCTTGTGCGACGCGACGTGCATACTATCATGCTCACACGTCACACCGCTCGTGTGAATAACACGATTAGGGTATACAAAGCTACAACGCACGCAAAACTCAAAATACTTTATCAATTGCAGCCCAGCCCGAAAATTAATTGTTTCGGTTTTGAAAAAAAAAATTGTTATTGTCCATTATCAATATCTGTGCGCTATCATTCAATTCTGGCTTTCCGTTGACTTTTGGGGCACGCTGTATATTCATTCGGACATGTTTCCATCAATGTTTAAAATATTCACGAAAAAATAAAATAAAAAGCAAATATATGTTTCCTGTACTAGTACATAATTGCAAAAACTGATAAAGATTTACGAACGCTCCAACTTTCAACTACTGTTTACACGGCCAACAAGTTCGATAGGATTTGTTTGATAGGATTTGTTTGACAGAATATCGTACGTGTAAACAGCCTTCCAACTTGGATAAGTTTGAGGGAAAAGTTGGATGCAAACAAGTTTGAAGCCATCTAAACGCGCCTTAACAAACAGCTCAAATCATCATTAGCTACATTACAAAACAAAACGCGCTTGCCTTCTATGCTCAGAGTCATCGGTTCGAATTCTACTGTAGGCGGATACAATTAATGATGATACTCCGATTTACGACACATGATCTCACTCAGAATGTTAAATGAGTATGTACCTATATCCATGGAGATAAATAACTCGGCAGAGCATGTTGTTGATCCCAACAGTTCTTAACTACAATATAACAAACAAATTGCTCTTGTTTTAATTTTTTTTGCATTCTTTCGTTAACAAAATATAACTTATGTGAAGTTAGCCCGCACACATTTTCAAATTACGCTCGTAACTGTTTGTTTAAATTTGGTATCAATCGAAAGCCAGACATTTGTTCGTTGTTTTGTGCGTTTGTTCGTCCTGGAAACGCAAGGATTCAGGTGTAATTAAGGGAAAACAGAAGACGAGACACAAACCATTGCGTAAAATAAAGCGAATTCTTGTTACACTACTCTCTACTAGATGGCACTCAGTGTTTATTATATGTATGGTTTGTGTCTCGTCTTCTGTTTTTCCATAATTACTCCTGAATCCTAGCGTTTCCAGGACGAACAAACGCACAAAACAACGAACAAATTTTTGGTTTTCGATTGATACCAAATTTATATTTATCCGAGCACATGTACAGATGGCGGGCTAAGTTCACACTCCTTATTTTAAAGTTGCTATTAGTAAATAATTAAGGACGAACAAACGAAAATAATTGACGAACATTCACGAATAATCGGTTACGAGCGTAATTTGAGAATGTGTGTGGCTAACTTCACATAAGTCAAAATATATACATATAACAAAAACGACACTTGTATTTTTGATTTTCAGATTCCATAGGACTAGATCTCCAGGGGCCAATATTCCTTCACGAGCCTTCGCACAAAGTGGAATTCTCCAATAATTCAGGCGGTCATATTGAATGCTCTGGTCATGGGAGTCCACCACCTGAAGTGAGTTTTATTAAAAAATACTTCGGCTTTTATGTACATACCCTTTTCAAAGGCAAGGAACATCATCAATCTTTCCGACTTTTATATGGGGTATAGTGTGCTTGAAATGCAAAGTGGCTTTTGAAAGTTGAATTATTATAAAAGAACCAAAGAGAGATGATGATACATTGCAATACCATAACAAATAGCTTTTCAGTGCAGATTTTTGTTTAATTATAATACACAAAAAAAATATTCTATTCTAGGTCGAGTGGGCGCCAGTACCCTCACAACAGGATCTAGTTTTTAGTTTGCAGAATGGCAGTCTCCTATTCTACCCGTTTTCGGCCGAGAAATATCGTCACGAAATTCATTCTACGGCGTACAGGTGAATATACATAGAAAAAAAAACACACAAAACGAAATAACTTTTCCCAAAACTTTTGTATGTCTATTCTCATGTTATTTTTTTTCTCGCTGTCGTGTTCTGTCCTTCTGAACAGGTGCAAACTGAAAAACTTAGTCGGAACCGTCCTGAGTCGAGAGGTTCATGTCCGAGGAGGTGAGTTACTTTGTACTACCAGCACTTTTTCAATATTTTAATTAAATAAGCTATTTGCTTTGTAAAAGTTGATGCAAAATGGAGTCGAGGGAGAAAATGCTTTTGTGGTGTACCTATATTGAAATCCAAATGAAAAAATTTAAACTTTTTGAATAGAGCAGAGAGAGTGTTTTCGAAACAGATGAATTTGAAAAGAATTTCCATCAGTAAATAAATTGAAAGATATGGGACCTAATTTAAATGCATTTCAGCGAACAAAGTTTGTTTAAACTTTAAATACAATGGCAATACCATTCTATATTGAATTCGTTAGCCCGACAAATGTTGAGCGACGTTTTAATAGGATCGTTCTGCAATGAGCTGGTGCTACTATGAGCCAACACTTGACCCCAGATGTGACGTGGCCTTGCGGAACCAGCGTTGTAAGGTCATGTAACAGCCTTGTTGCAAAGGTGTCTACCGTCTAGAATTAGCTTTACCTGAGTAAATGCATATTGTATGCTGGTTACAGGTACTCTTTAAAACATTCACCAATCCAGAGGAAATGTCAAATGCCCAGAGAGTCATCCATCCGTTCGGCTTCCTACTTTTCGAATAAGTACACTTAAATTTGATGCATCGGTAGCAATCCATTGATTTTAAACGTGCCCGAAAGTGTGATAGGAGATAAGATCCTTCCGCACTACAGCTTTCCAAAAAGGTGTCAATGTCAATACAAATATTTGAAATAATTGAAACAGCTAGCTGCAGCTTGTTTGTAAAGCAGTACATTATACGTACTCGTACGATGCATTTTGAATTTAATGACATTTATTTCATTTTTTATCAAATGAAATGATGGTCCCCGAACAAGTTGCAGCTAGCTGTTTCAATTATTTCAAATATGTATTTGTATTGACATTGACTCTTTTTTGGAAAGCTGACAACACGCGTATGTTTTTTCAGTGATCTGCAGACTCCATGTCATATATTTTTTTTTTTAATAATACTACATTAAAAAATATCTTTAAAAAAATTTAAGAAAATATTTTTTTATTTAAAATTAAAAATTTCGAATAGTGATGGGTTTTTGGAATTTTAAATGATTAAGAAATGTATGCTATAGTGTTAACTTAAATCCAAAAATAAGTTTAAGCCTATTACCTTAGTAGTTTTTTTTTTAATTCTTACTTTAAATGGCAAAATTCTAGGTTATTTCAAAAAAACCTAAAAATTCATATATCTCAGTGACCATTGAAAATCAGCCTAACATTTATGGCCTCATTTTGTTGCATTTTGACCCTATTATAACGTGTTGCAGGGAATAGGTCGACTTAACCAATAACCCTGTATACGTATAAAGCCAAGCCATCCTTACGTTTGCCTGAGTTTCTTTTTGCTCAAAGACCATCAGAAATCTCGAAAAATGCCTGTAGATTTGCCTTGGAGTACTTTTATAGAAACTGGGTAAATAGTAAATCTATTTTTGGATTGGTCTAATTAAAGGTGGAATAGAATAAAAGGCGCTATTTAGACCAATCCAAAAACAGATTTACAGGAAGCCTTTCATTAATGTTGTGTACAATTCTTATTTATTGCTTATAAATTATAGGTACAAAAAATATTCACTATGCATTAAAATTCTAAAAAACCCTCGTATTGCGGGCGCAATACGCAATCCATAATTTCTTAAATTCTAGATACATAATGTATGTGTGTGTGTGTGAAAACCGGTCCGTTACACACCTTCACCCGATTCCGGTATTGCGCAGAGAAACTTCAGGCCAATAGTCGTCCCCCCATAAAGTAAGAAATTGGAATAGAGATGGAACTCCATATAACATTAAAACCTACTGAACAACATTTTACCTTTGAGTGTGTGCTGTATGTAACGTGTACATAAGGGAAGATATCTTCCTGTGTGTACACGTTACATACAGCACACACTCAAACGTAAAATGTTGTTCAGTAGGTTTTAATGTTATATGGAGTTCCATCTCTATTCCAATTTCTTACTTTATGGTCCCACCACTTCGCCGTTTGATTAGGTCTCTGTTTCTTATGAGGTGGGTTTCATGGAGGTGCTCAACAAGATAGGGCCATAGTAAACACCGGCATACCAAGCAAGTCTGAATATAACCAAGGTCCTTAAATCATGGGAAGCTTAAGCCCCTATGGCAGATGGAATTATTCTGTAACTTTTTAAAACGGATATCAGCGCTACAACTCCTCCCCGTGATCCAAAAGTGTTGGGCAAGCGAGACTCTCCCTTGAAAACAAAATAAAAATAAAAACCCCTCATAGAGAAGAAATCTCAATGATTGTTTTAATTGGCGTGGAATCTGTTTCCTCCAAGCAGTTTACAAACTGGTGGCCAAAATTATTTTAGACCGGATAAAAAAAGGTCGATCACACACTGAAAACTGAAGGAGTTCGTAACGGCCTCTTCCCTACATGGCGATCACATCAAAACCCTTCGAAATATAATTAAACCATCCAAACTATGGGGGCTGATGTCAATGTACTGTCGCATATAAATAAAGCTTGAGCAGACTTTTTCAGTCTGACTTAAAAATCACCAAACTCAGCAGAACAGTTTCTTCTAAGAAAACCCTTTTTATTTAGGTATGGACTAATTTTAAAATCCATTTCTTTCGACGTGACAACGCATACGTAATAACGGGCAAATGCGTTTTGTTTATTTCTGGCCCAATCTTCGCGAAAATACACACAAATATCTTTCTAATGAAGATAAAAAACATATATCAGAACGGATGAAGTCGGAAATTGGGGCTGTCACAAAAACCGCACTTTCAAATTTGTTAAGATTTCTTTTTTTATCATTGGCTAATCTTCTACAAGAATCGCAAGCCCCACCTCGAAGGACAGGTTGTAAGACTTATGAACGTCGCAACTTAAACAGAAATCACATTGGCTTCATTTCAAATCGATCGGTTTCTTCTCAATTAAGTCGATTTCCTTTAACAATTTCAAATCAAATTAGAGTCCGTTCGTCTATAAATTTTTAATCGTTTCTCTTGTATAACACCAAAAATTAACTAAAAATGCATAAAGAAACATCATTTTTTACCGGTTCAGCGCATAAAATTACATTAAAACCAGAAACTAAAATATAGAGAAATAAATTGCCTGCACAAAAAATATGCTATATTCCTTGTGCTCTCGAAAGTTTAATTTAACAAATTTATATCGTTTATATATATGTATATCGCAGGGATATAATCTTTGAAATCATAGTAAAAAATATGATGAAATACAACTCCAGAATTAATAGCTACCACGCTACCCGGTGGTTATTAAATACCCATAATTTAATATTTTTTAATAATACGGATACGAAGGACGACAAAGGAAAGCTCTGCCTCACGGTTTAAAATATGGTTTTAACCCAATGATGACCGCATACCTGAACCAAAGGCACCAGCTACTATAATACGTTAGTAACATCATCAAGAGTTTCTGCTTTAATTATCATTAAAAAGGAGGTTTATGTGGGTTATTTGTCGCCTTCCATAAAAAGAGTGGCTAAGGAAAAAATTCTATAAGGCCAATATTTAAAATTAAACTATAAAGGAATCCCATAGTTCATACTAAACTATCAATACCAATGCGGAAGCAAATGAAATTCTTAAACTCCAGTAAATTAGCTTCTTTTATTTTAACAGAACAGCGAGCACAGTCCAATAGCTTAAGCTCCTTCTTCTTGGCTACTCAATTCATTGCTTACAACACTCACAGAATTAGCTCAATTGAAAGCATTAAGGACACATTAATGAAATAGCTCATTTTATATAGCGTGATTTACTGAAATGTCTCGTAATGAAAACATTCAGTAGTCCTGCCATTTCTCTACTCATCGCCGCGGTAGGATGTTCTGTGTTGTGTACCCTTGCATGTCCACTGTGTCGAAGACGCAAATCTCTTCTTCTTCTTCTTCGATTCCAGCATTATATAGCAATAATTAAACAAAATGTCTCTGTGCTGGAGATTAAGTTAGCTATTAAAAGACCGTGTTGGTTTCTTTGTAGCCCCCACAATTCCATGCAATTATTCTCCGAACGAATCATTTCAATAAAATCTGCTCGGCTATTGGTTAACTTTATTTGTGTCCGAGTGTATGCTGTCCGGGCAATTCACAACAGCTTTAGGGTAACTCCTGCTTTAAAAAATCAAATACTATCGTAAAATTCAATTGTAATTATTTTATTCAACATTGGCCGCTCCGTTATAAATGTCAAGCTAATGAAAGACAATATCACTAAATTCATTGAATTTCGCTAGAATAAAATTGTCCAATGTAGGATTGAACGCAGGGCTAACTACATATAGTACGTAAGATTGCCTTTGGTCCGTGTATTCAATACGGAAAGTTGGCGGTGGCATCATAATGGACAAAATGTCCTTAAATTGTTAGTGGGGTGTGAGAATAGAGAGAGAAACAAAAATGTTCGCTGCTGGCACAAATTAGTCCAATTACGAGAGACAATTCATCTTAATTAAAGCGCGCATTTGAAGAGAAAGCGAACTGTGAACTAGGCTACAGCAACGACCGACTATACGAACATTCGTGTATATTTTTTTGTTCGCTTACTTTAAGCTAAGTATCAGCGAGTAGACAGACGGTAGGGACAATTTATAGCTTTTTCTTTTCAAAGGTACTATGACGTTTATATCCATTAATTACTACTTGCAGATGCTTTCCAGACCGAGTTTTAGTTAGGGGATCAGGTTTTTATATCTTTCTTTCGACCACCAGAGAGAGACTAAAATAAAAATACTCAAATTATTACATTATTTCTTTTAATCCGTCCGAATTCTGTATCTCTGCTTCTTTGTTTGTTGGAAGATTACGACTTCTGGTTCAGGTATATACAAATTTAAAAGAATCACAAATCGCAAAGTGTGTCACATTATAATAAATCAGAGACCTGCCCACTAAGAAACGAAAATGGTATGTAAGTACATATAGTTTGAGTAGTTGTGAATTTCGCAAGATCTGGTTTGGCCTTAAGGTTTGAGTTCGTAGAGACGATTCATGTGATAATCGCTCAGAGATCGCAGTTAAACCACCGATGCTGGGCACACTATGCGTATATTTTCTATGCAGATATGTTCCTTTATGATTTAGGTCATTATAGGCGACCATTCCTTCAAATTCAATCAAGCGGCAATGGTTACTTCCGATAGCTTCGCTAGCGTTTCAAAATCATGACCGGTTACATCCGGCAGGGCAAATCGCTTCCCTAAAGTCAGGACCGCTAAAATGATTCATAGAAAGAAGTTAAATAGCCGAATTATGGGAATAGAATATATCAGTGCTCAAACCACACGGTGAGAAAAATGTGCAATGAATTCAACAAAATCATACAATGAAATTCACAACATACAATTTCACTAAATTTGTAGTGAAAGTTATTAAAATGTAGTGAAATTGATTGTTTTTACTGGTATTGGCCTATTGTAAAAATGATTGCAGTGTAATGACAAAAATCATTGCATGATATTTGTATGGATAGTTAAATTTATTGGGTTTGAGGTAATTTTCACCACAGCCTGTAATAATTATTATTGCATGGTGTAATAGTTTTCATCATTTCGTACATGAAATTAACAAGAGCGCGTAATAATTATGAAACTGTCAAAATATAAAACGACTAATTTATTCGCATAACTTGTAATCTTAGATAGCTTAGGTGTAGGACGTTGGACTACGAAACGATAGGTCCCCGGTTCAATTCCCAGAAGCAGAAGCAAATTGTAAAAAGGTAAAGTCAAAATAGGGAAAAAGAAGTTAATAATAAGAAAGAAGTAAAAAATAAAAAAAAGATAAAAATAAAAAAAGGAAAAAATAAAACATAAATCACTTTTTGTATTTTTTCTACTATCGCCAAATTATCAAATTATCTTCCTGGCAAATTTTATTATCAAAATTATTAATTTTATTACAGCGGAATGACATTTCATTACAGATGTAATAACTTTTACATCAGTTGCAGTAGGGGCAAAAACTATTACAAATGTAATGGTTTTTATTACAGTCTTAATACCTTTCACTACATTTTTTCTCTCCGTGCATCATATCCCATATTAGAGATGAGCATCGAATGAAAAACATCGATGGTTACCATCGAAAAAACATCGAGACGAAACCATCGATGGTAAGAAAACATCGAACGAAAACCATCGATGTTTTGAGTTTTTTGAGTACTCAAAAAAATAATCACTTCAGTAGCAAAAATTGAGCTGATTGAATAGAAATATAGTTTAGTTTATGGTTTTCATTCATTGCCTTCTCCACTAACCAGAATGTAACTCCTCTCCTTGCCTTTTTTTTCATAATATGCATTCGTATCGTACCTACAACCCACCGCATAGAGAAACCAGGGGTACCGATCGGGAATCTGGCCGTATGGCGTCGACTTGGAAAACTATTCGACGGGATGGCAGTGAGCCCGCTGTTTCCCTTTCTCCATCTTAACACTGAGGGAGAACGATAATAGCCGAAGAAAAATAACCCAAAATATGACCATCGAGCGGTAAAAACATCTTTTGATTTTTTGCAGAATGTTTGGGGATGGCCCCCTGATTATGGAAAAAAAAATCCTCACTGATTGGAGGATTGGCAAAAGATATAGACAAATGGTCTAAAACTAAAAAAAACGATGTATAATACATTCGAATTTGATGTGAAATTCGGCGCTAGACTAAAATATAAATTAGAATATTTGCATTTTAAACCTTTTTAAAAAGCGCCATAACTTTTGCAAAAAAAAAATGCAAATTCAGCCGTGAAATTTTGTGTAAGTATTCACATTTAGTTGAAGATGATTTTCGTTAAAAATTTCAGTCACTCCGATCAAGGACCCCCATTATCCCTCCATGTCCATAACTCCCTCCAAAATTGGAACAGAAATACTCGAGTGCCGAATTTTCCAATAGAATTCGAATGTACATATTAGATATCGTTGCAAAGGAAATTTTATGTAGTTTTTTATCTTTTTAGACCATTTGTCTGTATCTGTTTCCGTTTTTTAAATAATCGCTAAAAACTCAAAAAATGTCCCCCTTTCCCCTATTTTTTCAAGGTTGCGTACCTCAAATCGATGAGGATTTTTTTTTGCATATAATAAGGGAGCCCCATCCATCCAACCATCCTGCAAAAATCCAAAGGTGTTTGATTTATGCCGCCCAAAGATCGTATTCATCTTAGACTATAATCGGACATACTTCGGCCGTCCTTCATACGTTGTATCTTGACGGTGCATGAAAAGAAAAGATGGGCGACGAAATTCTAGCACACCTACCACATCTCTTTAAAAATTTCAGCGTAAGCAGTGAGGAAAGGTTAAAACTATTTAAGGGCGAAACCACATTTGGTGTGTAAAGTGTTCACGATAGATGTTCCATGTTCCATGTTGTATGTTACGATGCATTCACTTCTTGTTTCTGATTGGACTGTTTTACGGTATGCGTATACATTTATAAAGAAAAAGTTGAGTTGTAAAAACAAATATATTGAGGAAAGAAACATCGATGGTTAAAAACCATCGATGGTGAAAACCATCACCATCGAAACGCAAACAATCAATGGTGAAAAACATCGACACAAAACCATCGATGGTAAAAACATCGACCATCGGACCAAAAACATCGATGTTTTCGAAACATCGATGTTCGATGCTCATCCCTATCCCATATCAGGGATCAATTCCGTCAATAGAGAGTTTTAGCAAGTCGTATGGAATAAAACGACATAATTTGACATTCCATATAAAAATTCGCTTGCTTACCGTATACGAAACAAAATATCTTAATTTTGCATGTCCCAAGTAGGCATGGGTGTATTTCCGTATATTTGATTCTCTGGAAACAGTCGAAATTGGCGAAATAATTTGTCGTTTTTTACACCTATGCCTACTTAGGATATGCAAAATTAAAATATTTTGTTTCGTATACGGTAAGCAAGCGAATTTTTATATGGAATGTCAAATTATGACGTTTTATTCCATACGACTTGCTAAAACTCTCTAATATTTCATAATACTATATGAATAAACTATCATTAGATAAAATGACGCAATTAACCGGAAAACCGGTACCTTAAATCGGCATTTAAACCGGACGTCCAACCGCCTTCAAAAATAACCAGAAAAACCGAAAACCGGGTGCCGGAAATATTCTATTAGTCTGGAAATTCTATAGAAACTCACAAATGAACCGAGTGCTCAGCAAAAACGCTGCGTGTTTATTAATCTAATAATTTGATCATATTCCAAATTCAATTGTCGAAGAAACATAAATGGCAACATTACGAACAAAACTTATAAAAAAAACGCATTGTAAAAAACAAAGTCCATTTGTCGAACCTCTGACTAATCAACTTGCTCGCGGTATTTGGCAAGCAATCGTGCTGATAATTGTGGAAAATTCCCGTTACTACAATTGTTTCTATTTTCGTTAACGGGAAACTTTGAAAAATTATTATTTTCCACGATTGAAGAAGTTTTTAATAAGGATAATTCACGTTATTGTCGAAAAAGTACAAATTAGAATATTTCGCATCTATTCGTAAAAAAAAAGAACAAATTCGCATCTATTTCGTAAAAACGAAATTTCCGTAAAAATAATAATTATTCTAAGTAATTCAAATTAATTTTTTGAAGCTTTCATTGTATGTCGTTTTTTTTTTCGAAGTAAATTGTATGTAAGTTGATTTGATTACTATTTAATTAATAAAGAAACCTTTAAGCCAAAAAGCATCGCCTATTTCAGTGCAATTCGCAATCTTTTTATTCATTGGACTGGTGAAGTTCAATGTCAATACCACAATATTACGACTTCGCATAATGAAGATAGTCGCTATACTACACCTGTCAATTGAAAAAAAAATCCAAAAATATAAATTAACTGAAATCCATTTTGTTAATACATTGCACCACAAAAAAAATGCTGCAATCCTGCAACGCCAAAAAAAATCACTCCCCTCAATAAGTCAAGTCATTCTTGTAATTGACATCAGAAGGACACTTTGATATTAATGGAATATTCTAATCCATTAGACAATTAATGGAGCCATACATCATACTTTATGTCAAACAAAATCAAATCCTTGGCGTGAAATATATACGAAATACGAGTATACACTATACTGCATATAGTCTAGTACAGATAGCTCAAAACCCAAACATCCAAAAATAAAAGGAATTTTTGATGCCAAATTGTTGAATACACTGCCTAATATACGCAGTAAAAAGTTACACCAATTTGCGCCATGGGTTAAGGGGGGAGGGGGTGGCAAAGGGGTGAAAATTCAGTTTTTTGCAAATATCTGGAAAACTATGAGTCTGAGCTTGAAATGTCCTGAAGACGAAACACCCTGCATAAAATTACCTTTGTAATGATATATAACACTTTAGACATTTTTTCAGAAAATTATACCCCAGACCCAAATGTATTATAGTGAATTTAAAATTTTGGAGTTTTACATTTCGCACTGTAACTCTTGATAGAATAGACCTTCCTTTATAAGATTTTGTCCATATATTGATAACAAACTTTGTTTGATTTGTATCAAAAATTGGAGTGCTCCGACTATTGACGCCTCCCTCACTCCTCCTAACATTTTTCAAAAAGGCATGCCTGTAGCTTCTTTTTAAATTGGGCCAGGCAGATTAAATTTGGTGGGGTGCCTAGTCTATGCTCCATTATGCTTCCCACCAAAAATTATTACCATCCGATCAAAACTAAGGGTACCCCCCATACAAAGTGTACGAAAATTCTAACAAATTTCATATTTTTTCGCTTCTAAATTCTATGTAAAATAGAAAACAAAAAATTTATCTCTGAGAACGTCATTATAACAGTTAATTGTAGTCTTTTGAATGTATGTTCAAAAGGTTGTACCAAGGCGTACGCTACAAGTATCAAAAAGTTGGTTTTGAAAATCAGTGATACCAGTCCTAAGGCTATTTGCGAATATTTCAAGTATCGTGTACTAGCAACCTTCAAACCCGGTTTTTCGTACTTGTAAGGGAAGCTCTGGTACAAACTTTTGGATATACATTCAGAAGACTACAGTTAACTGTTATAGGGACGTTCTAAGAGATAAATTTGTTTTTTTTTATATTTTAGATAGAATTTAGAAGTGAAAAAATGTGAAATTTGTTAGAAAATTGGGTCACTTTGTATGGCGGTACCCTTAGTTTTGATCGCATGGTAATAATTTTTGGTGGGGATCATAATGGAGCTTAGGCTAGGCAGCCCACCAAATTTGATCCGCCTGGCTCAATTTCAAAAGAAGCTACAGGCATGCTTTTTTGAAAATTGCTAGGAGGAGTGAGGGGGGGGGGGGTCAATGGTCGGAGCACTCCAGTTTTTGGTACAAATGAAACAAATTCTGTTATCAATATATGGACAAGATCTTATGACGTTAGGTCTATTCTATCAAGAGTTACAGTGCGAAATGTAAAACTCAAAAAATTTTAATTCACTATAATACTTTTGGGTCTAGGGTATAATTTTCTGGAAAAATGTCTAAAGTGTTACATATCATTACAAAGGTAATTTTATGTAGTTTATTTTGTCCTCAGCACATTTTAAAGTCAGACTCGTAGTTTTCCAGATATTTGCAAGAAACTGAATTTTCACCCCTTTGCCACCCCCTCCCCCCTTAACCCATGACGCAAATTAGTGTAACTTTTTACTGCGTATATTAGGCAGTGTATTCAACAATTTGGCATCAAAAATTTCTTTTCTTTTTGGATGTTTAGGTTTGGGGCTATTTTGAACCAATTGTACTGGACTAATAGGTAGATCATTCCCCACATCGAACTGGAATCTACAGCGTGAATACTTTGACCTTTACGTGAGTTTCTATGCCTTCATATGTTAACCTTAACCAATATAATACGTATTAAACGTAAGATGATTTAATGAATCCGACGCTAAGATAATTTGCGGTAAGTGCCTTTTGACGCATTCTAGCACATAAATTTTCCCCAGTAAAATGCTAAGGTATACTTGCACGTGAATTATGTGTGCGTTGTACTCGTACTATACACGTTACCATGTTCATTCTAGCATCCAGCAGGGTAAAATATCATGTGAAACAATTTCTTAGATAAGCTACGTAATCAGAGAAATTCGGTGGTGTACTCGTAATTTGTTTTATTACAAAAATAATTGTCGAGTACTAAATAGATGCGAGAAAATGACGCTTTATGAATGCAATTACTCGATTCGCTAAGACGGCGGTTAGGATCTTTGCTTGATTTGCTTAAACTGCTTGAAATTGCATTTAAGCTTTTATATGAAGCTTTTAAGCTCAAACGCAATTGCAAGCAGTTTAAGATATTCACCATTCGCAATTTTATTATTGCGATCGCCTGCGGAGCTATGTGTCGCAGGTTCAAATATATGTATACACATGTGCCGGACAGATGTTAAATAAGTACATAGATACTATTTAATAACTCGGTAGACCATTTTTAAATCGCAGCACCTCTAACAAATTAGATTACGTTTACTAATCTCCAGAATATGCAACTGGTGTTCAGGATTGTCAGTAGATATAAGTTCACTTGATCGTTTGGAGGTCGATTTTGACACAAAAAATAGCCCTCAACCTCAATTAATAATATGTACTAAAAATTCGACGTTTATTTAAAAAAAAACGTAGATATTAATTATTATAGATGCTAAATACATATGTACATCCTTAGCTTTATTAAAGTTTCTACTACTTTCAAAGAAGTCTTTCTACACCACATACTGCTAATTATATATGTACACACTATTTTGTGCAAAAGCTTCCGCAGTATACTTTTGCCATACGAAGGGATCCAAGTATCGGTAGGTACTTTGAACTGCAAAGTGCAAAGCCTTCACCGCCTACTAGTCGCAGTTTCGTACACACATATATTTGCCTACCATTCGGAAAAATTAAAAACCAACATGCATTTGGAATTAGGGTCAAGTCGAGAAGGATTCGCCAAATGAAATGAGCCAAGGACCCACAGAAGAGAAGTTCACAACAGCGGGATGCGATGGTTAGGGGCGGCGCTATACCACACAAAAGGGACATGGTGGTTTCTCGTCGGCGTTGTTGTCCTACTGCAATTTCAAAAGGCATCTCTCGTTTGACATGCCACCACATGTATGACGCGTAACCAAGTCCCATTTACATTTTTGTTTTTGCACTGCTTCGTTAATTAACAGAGGGAGACATGAAAAGAAAAAAATCAGAGCGTAAGCAAAACAGGTGAGGAAGCTTTCCTCTGAGACTTCTTATGATACTTCTTCAGAGCATTTTCATTCTCCTTCATCACGAAATCCATAAGTGGATTTTCGGACTGACGACGAAGGACTTCTTCAAGACTTGATTTTACTTTTCAACAAAAAAAAGAGGTGAGTAGACCTGCTCTGATTGGTGTGAGTGTTTCCAACTCTATGGATAGCGAATTGATATAGGATAGGGTAAAGAAAAGCAAGATTCTGTCTACACTTCCGTTTTCTTTTTCGCGAGGTAGCGTCATTCATGCATATACATTTGTGTGAATTTTCAGTAGCCAGTCGGCGAGTGCGTTGCCTTTTCAATGGAAGACTTTTTTAATTAAAGGATTCTACTGACATTTTCAGCTTGCAACTTACAATGGCGTAAGCCAAAGTGCATTGCAACTACAAAGCTATATCAGCATCAGCATTTTCCCGGAAGTAAGGATATCCTTGTACACACACTCTCTGCAACTATATCCCTAACCAATTCTGGCTTTACGATAGGGATGACTTCAATAGAGTTGCCATAGCATTTCGAAGCGCCTCGACGCCAACCACCGTGTATAAGATAAGAGCAAGCGAACAACGAAGCTACCAATGCATCCGTAGCAAATTTGGATTTTTCATTACTTCCTCTTTCATTGCCAAACCATATGTGTGTGTATATGTACCGTACAAGTATTACAACGGAATTTGCAGAAGCTTTCCAAGTATGTGATATGATGATTAAAAAGTTTTAATTTTTCCACTGTTTGGAATGGAAAATTTCATTTCAGTTTTTCCCAGTAATTTTTTCTGTGCATTGTTAAAATACATTTGGAGTTTTAGAATGGCCATGAGCTATTTTTCTATCCTTCAGGTTGGATAGCCGGATGTAGAGTCAGTTTCCCGGTAAACATAACAAAAGCAAGCTGAGCTGTTGCCGCTGAATTATTTTTGGGAAAAGTTATCCTTTTCGATGCACAGCGCGGAAACGATAAAGCAAATGAAAACATAAATACATACATCTATCTACATCCTGCGTTAATATCCTCTCAAATAAAACGTTGCAAATTGGAATTCGAGCAGTTTGCTGGCGTTAATTGTGGGTTTTGAGGCAAAGATCATTGGTTTAAGGCAAGTAATGCGTGCAACTAACGCGGACGAATGCAAGTGTGCTTTGTAAATTATTGTTGTTTTCTTCTTTGTTTATATTAGGTATGTGCCTTACATTAGCGAAATTTTGTGGAAAAGGACATTTCTTACAAAGATTTATAAGATGGATGTACAAAAGATTCATACAAATTTGAGTATGAGTTTTTGTGCCAAATTTTTGCTAATGGGATGTTTGCTTATAAATATTTTTAACATTTGTGGTTTTCTAGTCGGAAACGTACTTAATACCGATTAATAAATGTGATTACATAAAAATTTTGTTGCTTTTGTTAATATATTTTCTTAAATCGGGATCCAAATTTGTAGAGCGTGTTTTCACAAGCATTTTGCTACAACTTTTAAACTAAATCACAAATTCCAACATATGCATGCTTTAAAGAACGTACATATGTATATGACACATCACATACTTGAATTACATCTGTATAAAAATACCATGCAAAAAGTTTTGAAATTCAAATTTTTCTCCGAGGGTTAACAACTAACATACTATGTATTACGTTCTTTTGTTGGTTAAACGTTTTGTGACAACTTATATCGTTGATTCCGCCATGATGTGTACCAAAAAATACTCGCAGGTCGAGCAACGCGAAGCCATGGAGAGGTATAAAGAACGAGGCAAGGAAGAGAGGGTGTACCATAAAATTCTCTCTCTCAGGTTCCTTGTATCCCCTAGTCGGACATTAACCATGCCTCTTGTCAATCTCATGGTGTCAGCAGCCATCGCCATCTTAGCATCAATTGAAATTCTACTCGTATATCTTTTATCATGTCACGGCTGTGCGCATCCCTATTTAAAATCTTTTACTTTTTTTTACAATTTAATCTTTGTCGCGCTTCTTTCGTATCAATTAATACGCACACATTGACGACACATATACTACACGTACAATATTGTCCCTATGAGCTTTGCTAAACCGTATTTCAAACTGATGAAAACAAACCCTCTTTAACTTTTCCCAAATTGTTTTTTTATAACAGTCTAAACAAATATTTAATTTACAATTACCTTTTCATCCTTCTTTTCAGTTGTCAACCAAAAATACACGGTACAAGTTCATGATGAGTACGTCATGTCCGGAAATACGGCTGTCCTAAAATGTCAGGTGAGTTTTATTCAATGTCCCATTAAGTAATCAAAAGGGGAATTTTTGAGGATAGGAGGGTTAAAATGGTGATGAAGCATGCAATCGGAGTGATCAACCAAGCAAAAAATGACAGTGATGAGATGAAATCTGAAGAATTTTATTCTAAAAAAAATAGAGAGTTTTAGCAAGTTGGGGTTGACGAGCGTAGCGAGTAGGGGGCGAAGCCCCCTAGTTTTAGTAAGACGTACAAACTATACGTATACGTTTCTGAAACTCTTAAAGGGAAAATTCGTTTACGTATAGCGCTCACGAAACAGTATAGTACCACAATTTTGTGGTAGTGTGTGCTACTTAGTGAAACTCTCTAATGCCGGCCCCACACTGATCGGGGTTTGCCAAACCACGCGGTAAAAAAGATCAAAGTTATTGACAACAGACGCCTGGGAGGGACCGAGGCGATGGAGGAATTCAACAAACGTTATTTGTTCGTTAAATTTCCCCATCGCCTCTGTCCCTCCCAAACATATGTTGTTCACAGTTTTGAAATTTTGTACCGCGAGGTTCGGCGGACCCCGATCACTGTGCGGCCGGCATAGTACTATAAAATAAACTACACAGTTTCTTGGGTGGGAGAATGTAGAAGTACCTGCAGAATATGTAGGATATTAAATTATTCAACAGAATTTCCACAATAATGTCTATGTCTCAAACATGCTTGCTTTTTGTTCCCAGAATGCATATCTATCATAATTTAACTTTCATATTTTCTTTATTTTTTCCAGGTGCCTAGTTACATGTCGGAATTCGTGATGGTTACAGCGTGGGTGCAGGACACTGGAATGCATCTGTATCCGAATACAGATATCGGGGGCAAATACACAGTCCTATCTAACGGTGAACTCTATATAAATAATGCCGGTCCAAATGATGCATTTAAAACTTACACATGTCGAACAATAAATAGGCTAACAGGTACGTAACGTTCAGGCAGAATCCTTATATCTGGGGCAAAACGTAGCTATCTGTATTCTATGCGCTCATATTATTTATACTGTATAAACAGTACTTGGGAAGGAGTTTCGTTTTAGTGCAAGCAAATGCAGACTCGTTCGTCGTACATTGTAAAGTGCACCTGCATAAGCAAGCCCCCGGCATGGTTTTGTCACTACTATAGTATCACCCGCCCACCACAGAGCTTCCAATGTTGTCGTTGATTCGACTCCAACGGAATCTGTATCCTTAGGATATAACGTAACTAGATTATAGATTAGATGTGGCGCACACATACCCGTGAAACGTGCAGTAATGGTGAATTAGCATTTTACAATCGGGGTCAGGCTCTCCCACTTATATAAGACACTCCTCATTACACAATACCATAAGAATCCTTTTGAAACATCATTCTGGTTAGATGGTATCTTATAAGCAAAGGACGACACGTAAAGCGTTTCATCCACTTTACAGTTCAGTGATATCGTATTCTTTAGATTCATCTAGGTTTCGAACAACATTTCTTACGAACACATCGTTACCAAGTGCATGAAAAAACAATTAAATAAAGTATTATGGTAGAAATAGAATGGAATCAGCAACAGCAGCAGCGGTCCAATGCATTATAAATGGGTGACAGCAAAAACTACAAAACAGTTTTGGCTGCCAACATGACGTCACCCATTTGAAATGCACTGTGCTGTTTTCCTCTGCAGCATTTATCGCGTCCAATCTGTTTCACGCAAGCTGACAAAATATGCGTTTGGGGTATAGGAGACGATAAGGTGGAACACCGAAAAAAAACCGATCTGGGACATCTAAACAGAACAACAATTTTCATATGTTGTCCAACGTTAATGTAAATCAGTGAGCCCTTCCCAAAATTACCGGTTTTCTATTTTAGAAGAGGTGTAGTGAAGAGCAACGAAAGGAAAAATTGTAGTTTCTTTGCAGACACTAGCTACGCTCGTCAACCCCTAAAAAAAATTTAAAATAAAAAGCTTCTAAGGTGTTTACATGTTGCATACAAGTGCGTGCAAAAAATAGTTATTGTTTGTAAATTGATGTCAAAAATGTCGTGTGCCAAATTCTTATTCTGACAAAATTATGGTTCACGCATAAAAATATATTTTCATTTAAAAAATAGAATTTAAACTTTTGCGTTTGTAAAGTGAAAACGGGGCTTTAATATAAATGAGCAATATTTTTAAATAAATTGCCATGCAATGCCTACTAGTGCATAGTTACTAGGTGATTTCAGATTGCAAAGTGTGGTGAAGAAATTTTTTTTTGTTTCTTATGTTTTTTTGGCTCGAATCCGGAGCTTCCCACCAAAATTTCGTTGCAAAACAGGGTCAAAACCGCGAAAAAACCCAAAATTTTCGGACTTTTCCCGTTTTTTTGCTTATAATTCCGAAAGTGTACATTTCTCCGAAAACCTGTCCATGAAAATTTTAGAGAAATCGTAACTGCGGGTCTAACGCGCCCTTATTCATTAAAATGTGTTAAGCGGTATAGCTACAATTGATACGTAGTTTTTTAGTGTTTTTTTTTTTTTTGCAATTTTGACCCTGTTTTGCATCGAAATTTTGGTGGGAAGTTGCGGATTCAGGTTCTGTGCCCCAAAATACATAATGTACGAGAAAAATGCAACTTTTGGGACCAAAAATGAAAAACCGTTCAATCTCCAAATTTTATTCATAAAATAGAACTATGTTAAAAATGGCAAATTTAAATTATCAATTGTAGTACAGTAGACGCTCACAAATTAGAACTCTCAGAAATTAGAATCTTCCAGAAATTAGAACCACATCTTTCACTTCATTACATGCTCTGAAATTAGAACCACAAGTTCTAATTTCAGAGCGGATAATGCATTGAGATTCATTGATGCGTATTATGCTCTGAAATTAGAACTGGAGTTCTAATTTCAGAGAAATGAATCGATGTTGTGTTTTTATGTTAACAAATCCTTTTTTTCCTGGAAATTTTGCGTTGCAAAATAATACCTAGAATTTGATCTAGTAATTGGAGTAATTCTGGTCTGGTTCGAATGTTTTTGTACATTTGTTTCGCGGTGAAAGTTATACGGGACTCGGTTTGAATCGAAAAGTATTTAAAGCATGTCTGCTAAACGTTCAAAAAACACTTTGACTTTAGAACAAAAAGTGAAAATATTAAGGAGACTTGACGAAGGTGTTAACGGCAATCGAGCACTGGAGTATAAAGTCTCAAAGTCCGCTATAAGTTACATTAAATCTAAAAAGGAAACGATTTTGGCTGCGGTTTCTAAAACATATCAGGAATCACGAAAAAAATCTTTACATAGTGCAGAATATCCCGAAATGGAAAACCGTTTGTACGAGTGGTTCCTGAACCAACGCGAAAAAAAGTGTACATTGACTGGACCAATAAGGCAAAAGCTAAAAGTATTTTCGAAGTTTGAAAATCGGCACGGCATTCGATACTTAAAAGTTGGTGGTGAGATACTTTCGTGTGATATTGGCGAGATAAGCCCTTTTATGAATAGGCCTTTTAGAAACCCAGATCTACAATGTTGATGAAAGCGGTTTGTTTTTTCGGTGTTTGCCAAACAAAACATATGTTTCTGCCAACGAAACAAGTGCACCCAGACACAAAATTCAAAAGGAACGCGTTTCTATTTTACTGGGTGCAAATTCTGATGGGTCGCATAAATTGAAGCCGTTGGTTATTGGAAAGGCTAAGAAACCGAGATGTTTTAATGGATTCAACAACCCACTGCATTACGATTGTTCAAGAAACGCATGGATGACATCTCGAATTTTTCATGACTGGTTTCATAAGATATTCGTAAACGAAGAAAGGGAATATTTTGTTTGATTTCATACTTTTTAAACGACGTTTCTATTTTACATAGGTCATTCGATTTTCGACAGCAAATAATTTACCTCCGAAGGCCCTTCTGCTCATTGATAATTGTTCTGCTCACGCACCCATTGAAAGACTTCAAAACGAAGACGGGAATATAGTTGCCTATTTCTTTCCGCCAAATGTTACAGCAGCAGTTCAACCAATGGACCAAAATCCAATTAAGTTGACGAAACTTATTTATAGAAATAAGTTACTCTCGCAATTGATCGCTGAGGGCGGTGAACTATACCAGTGTCTAAAAAAGTATTCAGTTCGCGATGCAATCATGCTTATCAAGGAAGCATGGGATGAAGTGCCATCAAGTATAATTAAAAAGGCATGGACTAAGTTGTTGAATTGGGACAATGACCAATTTGATAGTGAGGATGATTTACCGCTTGCAGAATTTTTGCCAACTCGAAATATCACTGAAGTGCAACTCCTCGAAAATAGCCAAGCCTTGCTTGCATCAATCATTCCAGAGTATATTATCACTATAGAGGAAATTGAACAGTGGAATGAAGATGCTTATGACGTTGCATCAGACGGAAATCACGCAAGCAACGGTGAGTCTTCGCAAAGCAGCGACGATGATGTTCATGATATTGTGGACGCTGTTTCCTACTCTGCAGCCATTGACAGTGTCAACACTGTAATAAGGTGGTGCAAGAACAATCAATTGTATTCGGCTAGACATATGCACAATCTTTTAGCAATCCGTAACGACATAGTTGAATCAAATTTAAACAAACCAAGAAAACAAGCAAATATTACGGATTATATGAAGAAAATTTGATTTGTAATTAACATGTATTATTTTGAAGTTCACTACAACGATTAATAAATAAATCACGAAATATCTACGTCTTTTTTATCAAAAATAAGGCAGAAAATAAAAACGTCCAGAAATTAGAACATTTCAGAAATTAGAATCACCTCATTTACCAAGTGGTTCTAATTTCTGAGCGTCTACTGTAATACCATAAATTAGGCAATTGGAATAGAGATGGAACTCCATATAACATTAAAATCTACTGAAAAACATTTTACCTTTGAGTGTGTGCCGTAAGTAACGTGTACATACAGGAAGATATCTTCGTGTATATACATGTTACTTACAGCACACACTCACTCAGGTAAAATGTTTTTCAGTAGATTTTAATGTTATATGGAGTTCCATCTCTATTCCAATTACTTACTTTACGGTAATACCGCTCAACGTAGTCTGGCTGGTCTAGCGATTAGTGCGCGCACCTTCGGTGCACAGGGTCATGAGTTCGAATCTCACCGTGTTCCATGGTGTTTTTAGAACTCACGAGCTTGTGACGGACTATGATCTCACTCAGATGTTAAACGAGTACCCATTTATGGAGATAAATAACACTGCTGAGCGTGATGCTGATCTCATTACCTCAACAAAAAGCAGATAAGATCTTGGAAATAGGATGTCACTAACACATCCTGCGGCCTTAATCCAATGTTGGATTGTCGCGTTTGTTATTTATTTTTAATACCGCTCAACGGATTTATAATATTTATGTCTCTTTGGATGCGCAATTATGTTCTCTCCAAAATGTCCATGGAGAATTTTTCGTAGAAATAAATACTAATGTTATTCATTGATACATTATTTGCAGCCTTCTCTGGGCTTTTTGGAATACGTTATTCCAAGTAGCATCCTCAAACAATAGTACCGTGTCATCAGCATATGCGATTACATTACCTTGAAAATCTGGGACTAATTTATCAATATTACAGAGTTCATTTAAGTAAATATTAATATTAAACAATAACGGGCCTAAGACCGTTCCCTGTGGGATTCCACAAGAGAGAACGGTAGGCTCGCTCGTATCAGTACCGATTTTGACTTTCTGGTACCGCTCTTTGTGATAAGACTCGAATAAAGTACATATATGTGGACTAAGTCCAATTCCCTTCATTTTATCGTTAAGTATAGCATGACTAACGGTATCGAAGGCCTTTCTAAAGTCTATAAAGACCGCAATTATTATCTTTTTATTGTCTACTGCTCTGTTAATCGTGCTTGTTACTTTATAAATGGCATCGGTGGTACTCTTCTTCTCCTGGAAGCCAAATTGATTTACAGATATGATTTGATTAGTTTTTCAAAACCGACGTTAATCTTGTTTTAAGGCATTTTTCAAAGATTTTTGCAAAATTTGTAATTAATGAAATCGGACGATAATTATTTACTTGCTTTTTGCTCCCATTTTTATGTATAGGTATAACTAATGCCTTCTTGAACACATCAGGAAAGAAGCCTTCTGATAAAGATAACTTATAAACAGGACAGAGTGGGTCTATAATGTGTTCCGCATTATTTTTTAATACCTTAGCCGATATACGGTCTTCACCGGGAGACTTTTGAGCAAGTTTATTGATATGCTGTAATATTTCCTCCCTAGTAATTGGTGTGAAAGCAGGGACAATATTTCGGCTTGGCCTAGAAATGTTTAAAAAAGGAAGTTGGGGGATCTTGTTTCCTATTTCCATGCCAATCGTCGCAAAGAATTTATTAAATTCGTTTTCAATAGCATCGGAATTTTTCATTGTTTTACCATTGTCAGTTATGATTTCAGAAACTAAATTTCCGTTTGTTTTGTGTATACACAGTATTTCATTTTTTTCCGGAGTTTTCTTGGGTCACTCTGGAACATTTGGGTTTCTTTTAGGAAATAGAGTGACTTTGCATATTTGATTAAACCTATATAATTTTTAAACTGCGTATGCAGGGAAGTATTTAAAGGTTGTTCTTTGATTTGGCTTGCAACCTTGTTTTTATGGCGAATTGATTTAACAATGCCGTTACTGCACCACGGTTTCAAAGGCATATCTTTTCTTTTAAATGGGACTTTTATTTTGGATGTTACTATGTTCAGTATGTTTGTGACTGTGGTTACAAATGTGTTTGCACAGTTGTTAGGTTCCCTACTAGATGTGACTGGATTCCAGTTTTGTTGTTGCAATTTCCGAGATAAATCAATATAATCGACTTTGTTTTGAAAGGATACTGAAAAAAGTCCTGCTTTGTTGTTGTGTAAGTTTGGAAACGTGTGTTTGGCAATTGTGAAAAAATTATCGGTAATATATGTTTCGTATACAGCTGGATAAAACTTCAAACAACTTTCATCTTTGAAGAAGACGTGATCGATACATATTCTACTTTTTGGCCTTGTAACACCATACAAACATTTGCTAAAACCGAACCTTTCTATTGACGTTAAATATTCATCTGCAATCGTAGATGGCTTATTACTTAATATGTTAATATTTATACTTATGTCCTATTATAATATGGTTTCTATAGTTTTTAACTGTTGAGAGAAAATCTTCCAGGGAATTTATAAATAAATTGGGTTCTAAATTAGGCGATCTATATACCGCTGATACAAGAATTTGAGTATTATATTATCCGAACAAGATAAAGGGTTTTCCAATAGGGACGCTTGATCTTTGAAATGAAAAAAAAATACATGTAGGAGAGATATTTGCGAATTTTTTTTTTTATTTGAAAGGTCCATCGACCCCATTACATATGGAATATGACATCATTCAAATGACCGCCACGGCTTCGGTTGGTGGCGCGCACACGAAAGGTTGCGATTTGACCCCGCTGGACTTTTTCTTGTGGGGTTTTCTTAAGTCGCAGGTCTATGCCAACAAACCGCAAACCACCGATGCCCTCAAAGTTAACATACGCCACGCCATCGATCAAATACAGCCCGATTTGTGCGCCAGAGTCATCGAAAATTGGACCTTTCGTGTGCGCGCCACCAACCGAAGCCGTGGCGGTCATTTGAATGATGTCATATTCCATATGTAATGGGGTCGATGGACCTTTCAAATAAAAAAAAAATTCGCAAATATCTCTCCTACATGTATTTTTTTTTTCATTTCAAAGATCAAGCGTCCCTATTGGAAAACCCTTTATTACTATATTCAGCAGATTTCCATTATCTATATTATAATTAGAGCCCGGATTCTCGTGCAATTGCACGTCAATGCACGAAATTGCATTTTTCAGGGATATTGCACGAAATTGGACGTTCTAGGGTTTTTAATATAAACGTTAACATTTTTTAGCCTCTTTCGTGAATTTTGTTTCCAGAAAAATGGAAATGTGCTGAATTTTTCGATTGACAGAGAAGAGAATAAAAGTAATGAGAAAGAAACAACAAGTGAAAAACAATAAAACTATACAAAATCCATCGCCATATGGAAATTTCTTCAAACGCCAGATGATTTTTATAAAACTTTGCAGCTGTTGTTTGTGGAGTGCATGTTAATTAACTGGTGGTTAACTAAACTTAAATACAAATAGGAACATTTCCCCCTTAGAAAACGATTTATTCACGAATTAGATAAAGACAAGGGCTGTGCGATGGATACTAAACTAATAAACCTGATTGAAATAAGCTAATCTAGAGAACATTTTATGGAAGAATCTTATACTCCAATCAATAGAGATGAAATAATAGGGGTTAGCGTGCAAAATTTGGGGACTTCTCAAATTTTTGATATGTTGCAAAGACAGGTGGGGTAAGTTAAAATCCAAGTTTGCGTCACTTTCCCCCCTGTGCTCCCGCCGCTATCTTCACAAAACCATCTAAAATCGGCCCTTTCATCAGTTTTTGGCCTGTAACAATTGTAGGTAATTTTGTCCTCTACAAAATTGTCTTGGCAGATTTTGTGCTCAAATGGACTGTAAAGAAGTTACAGGCCAAAAACTGATGAAAGGGGTTTTTTAAGATAGCGGCGGGAGCACAGGGGGGAAAGTGACGCAAACTTGGATTTTAACTTACCCCACCTGTCTTTGCAACATATCAAAAATTTTATGGAATGAAATTTATCCCGTAAATCCAATGGGACATCAGATTACATTTTAATCAGTTTGTCCCATTAAATTAACAAGATCCGATATGATTAACTAATAATAATCCCATTAAAACAAATACAAAACTTATAAAATCAACTATCATTCAGAGAAATGTATCCCGTCAAGTTAAAAATTTCGGTCTCATAAATTTAACAGAACGGCAAAAGACAAGACTCCATCCGAAAATAGACCAGCTGCATTGCTTTATACAACGCCCTATAGCTTTAATGGGATAGGTATCTTAATTGAATTTCAAGCATCAAGATGTATTTTGCAAGATAACCAACATCATGCTCCGTAGCCGAGATCGTTCGGTTGCCTCCCCGTGACTTGGTAAATTTTCAAGAGTACAAGCAAATCGGATGTTCAATACCTGCCTGGCCAAATATCGTGATTCTTAAGAAAAAATTCACAATAGAGTGGATGATATAATAATATTGGACTTATAAAAAAATATAGTTCGATTAGATTACGAGTGAAACGATTTTTTTTATAACATAGGATTGATCCTATTAATCCAATAAGACATATCCCAATGAAAAATAACTAGACCATGTGTTTGTTTTTAAATGAGTAAACTATTAAGACAAATGGATATTTATCGAGTGAAAGTAATGGTTCCAATATTTATAAAGTAATCTGATTTTTCCTTTTGACTAAAAATAATGGGACAAAACGATTGGGTTAATGGGATTTCCCATTGAAATTTTTCTGAGTGCGCTATAGATTTTTTTGTTCTATTTATATACGTCACTTACAAAATCCGTAACGTCGGTGTCGGTTGCCCGTTGCGCTAGCGGCACTTTTAACGATTTTAAGTAAATCTTCATTTTTGGTTTCAGGTATGCCGTTCAAAGTTATGTTATTACATCTGAACATATATGAAAGATCGTTATTGTCCTTCTTTAGTTTTTCGATTTCACTTTTTAGTTGGATATTATGTTTTTTAAGTTTAGATACTTCTGATAAGTTCTGTAATTTTATTCACATGTGAATCGAATTTCTCCGACATAAATCCGATAGATGTTTTCAGTTCACTTATTTCATTAAACGTATTCTTAGGGCCGAATTCATAGTCCCTACTTAAGGAATAAGGAATTCCTTAAGGAATAAGGGTTTTCTCTATATAAGTTTATCTCCAATAGATTTTTCTAATTTGTTAAAACGATTGCATTCATCGCACTTCCAGCTTTCACGTTTTTGACCGAGTTTGCGAATATTGTCCATACTTTTTAGTGACGTACAGTATGGAAATGTTTATTACACATAGTGCAACTTATTTTATCCTTTGGGTCATTTAGTTCACTAACACAAACTCCACAGCATATATTTTTAGAAGCCATAGTTTTTAATATCGGCAAACAGTGTTGCCAACTGGAAATTTAGAAAACGGCTAAATTTAGCCGGAAAACCGGCTATATTTTTTTCAAAAAAGGCTAAAAATTCGGCTAAATATTTCTGCGAGAAAAACGGAAAAAACGGCTGAATCATACAAAACAGTCACATTACGAAAAAATATATAGTAGATAAAATAAATAAATAACAGGCGCGACAATCCAACATTGGACTAAGGCCGCAGGATGTGTTAGTGACATCCTATTTCCAAGATCTTATCTGCTTTTTTTGTTGAGGTAATGAGATCAGCATCACGCTCAGCAGTGTTATTTATCCCCATAAATGGGTACTCGTTTAACATTTGAGTGAGATCATAGTCCGTCACAAGCTCTTGAGTTCGAAAAACACCATGGCTCACGGTGAGATTCGAACTCATGACCCTGTGCACCGAAGGTGCGCGCACTAACCGCTAGACCAGCCAGACTACATATAGTAGATAACTGATTTTAATAATTGTGCATATTTCTCTTCTGGAAAACTACCCGTAAACTATGCTTTAGGCAGATTTCTAAGTTCTGGAGCATATATGTTCCAATCGCTGGCATTACAGTCAAAATTTACTTTGTTCGAAGTTAGATAGCTCAACTAGTCAAAATTGTTGTACATATACAGGTACAATTTCTCGGTCAAGTCCATAACCACATTAGGTTCGAAATTGTGGAACATAAAATTCGTAAAAGGAACGTCCAATGCGTAACTATGGGCAAGGGCAATCGCGTTTATATATGGACATCTTACCATCATTGCACCTGAACAATCTTATATTTTGATTAGAAGTTAACCATTTTAGGCCCAAGACACATATCCAAATCATCATGACGATAATCTATCATGATGATGAAAGTTCGAAATTGGAGTAACACATATGCTTTCGTCATTAAAATTCGTCATTTACTTTCGACGTTTGTGTAAATGGTAAAAATGTCCCGATATCTTGCGATATTTTGATGAATATTCAATTCAAAAATTTTAGCACACACCTTTTTTTAAAGAATTTGAATAGAAATGTGTAAAGATTGATAACAAATTTAATATTTTTGTAAACATTTTTGTTTTAAAATTTTACAACAGATGCCGTCCCCAGTCATTATTGAGCAAATGATGGTCCAAATGCGTAATCCAAATTACGTTCTAATGATGATAAATTTGCGTCATTCGAAAATATGTGTGTCAAGCTTGTTATTCATTTTCGAATTTGAGCCCGCCAAATTTTATTTTATTTTCCATAGTTACGAAATTGATGTTCCATTGTTAATGTTCCGCAATTACGAATTTGATGCTCCAAAGATACGAAATTGATGTTCCAAAATTATGAGCTTGGCCGGGAAATGGTATAGATTTTTGATAAATTTGTTGCTACAAACCCAACAACTAAATGTAATGCATCTACGAAAATGTGAAGTTTCTATGAATAGTCAGACGTTGTGCTAGTAGCTTGCCCAGTAAACTACAAAAATTAGATTTAGGTGACCCCCCTTCTTCAGCACAAAAGCTAAATGCTGAAGAAGGGGGTAAGTTGCCCCCGAAATATATATGTACACAGTTAAATTTAATTTTTGTAATTTACTGGGCACGCTACTTGCACAACGTTAGTGTTGAAAACTACACAGTTCCGGTGATATTATCAATATCTATGAATCGCACTAAAAGGTGTTCATCCTTGTACTTAATCTGGCATGATTACGTATCTGTGGTAAAGAATTGACACTTTGAAAAATGGAAAAATGTTCAGGTACCCCGATGCTCTTAGAATTGCTCAACAAGGAATTTTATCGAAGAAACTGTCTTCCATTTTGCGAATTATTCAGCATATTGGTGGTTAGTAAATTACATGATTAGGCTAGGTACTAATATCGTCAGTTTTCGTAGTAGCGTACTTAATCTGGCATGATTACGTATCTGTGGTAAAGAATTGACACTTTGAAAAATGGAAAAATGTTCAGGTACCCCGATGCTCTGAGAATTGCTCAACAAGGAATTTTATCGAAGAAACTGTCTTCCATTTTGCGAATTATTCAGCATATTGGTGGTTAGTAAATTACATGATTAGGCTAGGTACTAATATCGTCAGTTTACGTGAAAACCGTTACCCTAACTTTATTGAAAAAAGGCAAGTCTCCGCGGCAAATTTTTCCCCAGGAGACATAAATGCAAGTTTTCCTTTAGGTGGACATAGTAGGTACTTACCCTACTACACAATAATAATTGTATGTAGAAATAATTTCACGGCGATTAATTATTTTGTTTGTCAATATTGAAAAATTGATTCTAGGTTCAAAGTAAAAAAAATCATAAACTAATTTTAGCCGGAAAAACGGCCGAAGAAAATCAATTCCGGCTAAAAATCCGGCCGGCCGGAATTATAAATTTCTTCCGGCTAAACAGCATGGTTTCCGGCTAAATTTGGCCGGAAAACGGCTAAATTGGCAACACTGTACGGCAAATCAACAAATAATAAAACCAAATAATAGTGTAGAGCGAAATTCAATATGTCTGCACACTTCAAGGGTCACACAACAATACATACATTCGTATCTACAACAAAGGATATACTCTAGCTAGATGATATCGATATTTCATTATAATGTTAAGAGTAATAACTATTCCTTTTTGAAAATAATTTTATACAGTCAATTTTGCTTTAATCATATTAACTTAATTTTAAATTACTTTTTAATTTATTTAGGAGAAATTCAAATATCCACATATCCTGGGAGAATAATAGTGACCGAACCAAAAGGCTTGGTGCAACCAAGAATTAACGTGGAAAAGCACTCACTACGTCATGTTGTACTCAACGGTCAGACGACGTTGCCGTGTATAGCCCAAGGACACCCGGTGCCCACATACAGGTAAACAACTTTACAAATACGAGTACATACGGATCATTATTAAATTACTAAATTTCCAAGCCCATCTACTGAAAATTCCCTGTGAACTAAGCATATCAGCGAAACTATACTAATCACACTTTTCAAATATTTATTACCCACTACGACTGCAAGTATGTTTTGAAACTTTGCGTTCCACTTAAAATCCAAAACACAGCGGACCAACATAATTTTTGGCTAAGCATCCTTCTTGATGTATTCAACTTGCGTAGTAGGAGGACTTGCTCTCGTTCTCGCAAAATTCATATAATTCTTGTGTGTTTTAAATTTTCTAAAATATTTGAAATGTATGCGGCTCTCTCAAATACAGGGTGTCCGGAAACACACCAGCAAATAATTTCTCATGGAATTTCCAGCAAAAGGTGTGCGGATTCTTAATCCTTTAGCTGCTATAGACATTTAAAATGTTTTGATAAATTCATTTTGTAACACGACTTTAAGCTCAATATCTCCAAAACTAGGGTAGCTAGAACTACAAGCACCTCATCTTGGCAGAAATATTAGAAAATTGAGATGAAAAAATAATTCGTTTTTGGTTCACAAAAAATTGAGTTTGAAGCTCTGTAAAATCCAAACTACTTATTCGATTTTAGTGCGATGAGTTTTATTTTTTTATATAAATTTGTTGGCTGTACGCTGTGTGACTGTGGCTCACTTGGTTGAGTCGCACTCTTCGATGCTGGTAATCTAGAGGTCCGGAGATCGAGTCTCGGCGTGGTCCAAAATTTCCGTATACCTATGTGCGGATAGGAAATATGTATATGCTTGCAACATTAAATACACTCCGAAATTATATGTAATGTAACGTTAACTCGAAATTGCCTATAAACGGCTGAGTTAACGCACCATGGCCCCACATGGAGCTATACGGTACTGAGAAGAAGAAGAAAAATAGTTTTATTTCGCTATTCTAGCTAGTCTAGTTTTCCAGACATTCGTGTAAGAAAATGCATTTTCAAATGACTATAGTAGCTAAAGGGTTTAAAACTGGGTGTATGTCCCGTAAATCTTTTTTGCTGGAAATCACTTAAGGAATCATTTTATGCGGCAGTTTCCGGACGCCCTGCATGAGTACATATCCTCCAATGTGGAATAGATATGAAGGTAGCCAACTCGCAATGATGGCATGGGCATGGCATCACCGTGGTGAGGGTGTGTATGAATAATTTTCCACATGGGAAATGAACATTTTAAAAGTTAACAAATTTGATTTATTATTTGCGAAACTAAGTTAGCATCTCTGTATAGTGAAGTTTCACTCAACGTTGTCGTTCGTGTCGCGTTGAGGCCATAAAGGATAAGAGATTTCTTCAGTATTTATATTTTGGAATTTCAATGACATATTTTTAATTAAGTTCAGCTTAAATGTTTATGCGGCCTGTACATAAATTTGTAAAAAGCACTAGTACACAATTTGTGGACTGAACTTTTATTTTATCTGCTATCCTGAGGCATTTTGCGGTTTCAATTCACCGTGTGAGCATCGTTTCGAATTCTGGGCTATGTACACATGGTTGAGTATACAAGAGACGCATGCATCACTGACTGCCTGTACTTAACCCAATTAACTGAAAGTTTTGGGATAAATTCACTCATTCAAGCCACTGAACAGATAGTTCAAGGTAAGTCATTAACCTAATTTCGTCCCGTGGAAATTACGGGTGAAATAAACGTGCGAATAACAACTTGAAGATAACGAGTGCACTTTGGATTTGGATTATATGAATGTTGGACAGGTTGATTTTAGAAAAATCCGAGGATATTTCAACGGACTTCAGGTTGAATCATTTTTTTACAAACTTGTGCAATGTGGTTAGAACGACGTAAAGTTGCAGTAAAATAAGCCATGCTGGAAGTGAACGTATGGAAAATTGTATATGTACGCTTTACCAAATGTTGGCACATAGTTTAATCTAACCTTTAGCTTCAATATTTTCATATTGTTCTATGCCTAGCCTATGGCTTTAAAAAAATCATATACAGGGTTTGCCGAAAATATGGCATTAACGAAAAGGAACAAAATTTCTCATGAGATTTCCAGCAAAAAAGGTGTACGTGACATAACCCAAATTGTTTACCTTTTACCTGCCACAGGCACTTAAAGATTTAAAAAAAATCAGTTTCTTACACAACTTAGACCTCAATAACTCCAAAACTATCTATTAATACACCGAAGTGAAATGACTATATTATCCAATGGATTTTCCTAAAAAAAATTGAACTAACCGCACTGAAATCGGATGTGAAGCTACTTAAACCATTTGTTTTTGAAAATTTTCCATTTTATTTTATTTTTTTAATTTTCCAAAACGGTCAAATTTTAAATTCATAAAAACCGATAATTTTTCAATTTTTCCAAGAGCATTATAAATATAAATTTCTTGAGATTATAATTTGGGAGTATTTACTGCCAAAAACTGGCAAGCTTAAACGGTCAAAAAAACCAAAAAGAGGACCAATGAATAATACTTGTTTAAGGGAAATTACTTAAATAAGGCGGTTTGTTCGCAGAATAATTTCGGACGTCGGAAGCATTTCTAAAATTATAAAACAATTTTCCCTGATTTTCTTTTGCTCTGGATTGCAAGACTAAAATTGATTCCGGTAAGTTTCCGACGGTGGAGAAGAACTTTCATTTGCCCATACAGTCAATTTATAAAGCAAGTTTTGTAATTCTGATTTCCTACACCTTTTTAGTAATGCTTCCGAAAAGTTCGCAACTTGTTTGTCGAGCAAAACATCATATTTATATTTTCCTTTAAAAATATTATAGTTTCCTTTAATAATATTACCGTTTAAGTTTTAAGTTTAAATTTTATGATGTCTTCATATTTTATTTTGAGTTTTGTTTTGTTTTGTCTACCCGTGTAGATATATCACAATTTCTACATGAATTTCGTTTTTTTTCTAACACATCTTTTAAATAATTTTGCAAAATCAATTTACACTTATTTTTAAATTGAATCTGTAAACTTTATTAATTAAAAAAAAAAACTATTTAATTGCGGGAGTTGTTTTAGAGATGGGTAATTCAATCGAGTTCGGTTCCAAAATATTCACTGCTTTTTAATGACATGTTGATATGATATTTTCATTCAACAATATCCTTATTGCATAAGTTTTTAAAACAATCTACTCCGACAATCGAAATTTACTTGGTTACCGTTAAAATTTAGCCGAAATTGTTATAGGATACAAACGCACAATCGGCAAAAATACTCGTTATTTATTTGCGCCGCTAAAGTGATTTACACATGCGCACAGAATATTATATTAATAACGAAAAACAATCCAATCTAACTGGAACCGAATCGCGGTTCTATGGAGCCGGTTCTGCGGAACCGGTGCTCGTAGAACCGGTCGGGTCGGTTCTTGATAGGAACCGTGTACACGGATCCAGTTCCACGGTTCCGTGCAACTAAGACTTCTGCGACATCAAAAAGATTGAATCACTGATCCAACGTCTGCAAAACACATTCAGGCCAACAAGGTCAGCCATTGGGGTGGCGTGCTCCATCAACGCAGAATAAAACAAAAAAAAAATATATTTACAGTCAAAAAATAAAAATAAATGAAGCTAAAATATTTAGGTAGTGGTAGGGGTCACCATAATCGATTTGGCCCAGAGCCACCCGAATGCTAAGGCCGGCCCTGCGTAAATTTACATTAAAATTGATTTTAAATTTAACATTAACAACATTTAACAAGTCGTCCAAACTACGTCTGCATCTTTGAAATTCTAAAGGAAAAATTCGCTTGTGTACCGTGCACGAAACAGTACGGGAGATTGTAGTTCCTTCGGTCTCCCCTATACATTTGGCATGTCCCTAGTAGGTATAATATGTGACGTACGCTAAACATGGGAGTTTATTACAGTCGAAACTCGATATAACGTGTTCATCGGGACCATCATTTAAAAACGTTATATCGAAGAAAACGTTATACCAAAATTGTCTGGAAAAGTATATCAAATTAAACCAACCAATTAGTCACAATGTCTGTTAGTTCTAAATTAATCTGATGAGCAGCACAACAATCGGCAAATAGCAAGATTTGCCTATTTTCTTTTTTCATTCTACTGTCCAATTCCAACAAAAAGTTTGTGAAAATCTCTCCCATCATCCATGGCTTCACTGAAAACATAATTTGCTCAAAACAAGAAGAAATTACAATAAAAAACACCAAACCAATAATTTTTCCTGATTTAAGATGTATTTTCTTTTTGTTGCTAGAAAAGCCTTTGCTTAAAATAATGCTTTTATTTATTTATTTTAAAAAAATACTTTTCTTGGAACAAGAATATTACTCTTAAATCAGGAAAAATTATTGCTTGGCTGTTTTTTATTGTATTTTCTTCTTGTTTTGAGCAAATTATTTTTTCAGTGTTGGAATTTGATTTGTATAGAGTCGGAAGTGATTTGATATTTTTAAAACATCGCGGCTTTTCATATTTTCCGATGACCAGTGGCTTCAATTTTTCTGATCCATCAGCATTACAACACAGCAGAACTGTCAACCTTTTTACCCCCGTGGCAATCATCATTCTCAAAAACTAAGCTTCTGCGGTCCGGGAGAAGATTATAAAATAGGCCTGTCTCGTCAGCATTGAAAATATTTTGCTTTTGATATTTTTCAAGCAATCCTGGAAGTCGTTTCGTTTTCCACAATTCAACCGTGTTATCGTCAACTGCTCTTGACTCGCCACTAATGACGTTGCTCGTAATTCCGAATCTATTTTTAAAATTTGTCAGCCATCCTGGACTGGCCTTGAAGTCAGCAGCAATGCCAAACAGGTTCGCGAGATGCATCGCCTTTTCCTGAAGGATTGGTACCTAAATTGGGATGTTCGCCGTTCATTGCTGGTGAAACCATTGAACCTATGCCTCTGAAAACTTTCCTTTCTTAATCCGCTTTTTCGCCATTGTGCTACTTCCGGCTGTTGCAGCGTATTTTAGAATGGTATCTTTATTTTTTAGCAATGCAGCCAAAGTTATGACTGAAATGCTTAATTTTTTAGAAAGTTCTACTTTAGACAACGACGAGTTTCCTGCGCGGTCTCGATCATTTTAATTTTTTCCTCGATGGAAAACGATTTTCTTTTTAACGACATTATGCGATATTAAAGCCTTGGTCCAATCAAAATATCCCAATTCAGGCCTCCAAATAGAAAAAAATAGAATAATACATACTCCTGACACACTAGCGCATAAACTCGTCTCATAAACCGCGAAAAAAATCGAGCTTTGTAAACCACGAAAGCATGACACACTACACAATTGCGGGCTATGAACGTCATGAAATATTTTAATTTTATGACTGGACAGGGCTTCATTTACTCTACAAGACGAAAAAATAACCTTGCAATCAACCGCGTCTCTCGAGAAATTCTGTAAAGTAAACTGTAAAAATAACAATACAGAGTGTCAAGGAGAGGCGTTTACTTGCATGCTAGGCCGCAAAACACGACGTTCTACGCTTTGAATAGAACAGAACAGAAGCCAATAAGCAAAGGAAACTTGTTTGCAACATTCTTGCATGTGTATCGTAGTGGCTCTTTATCATTATTTTCTAAGAAGTAAAACGTTGTATCGAGTTGCAGTGTGTATAGGAATTTGTAATTGGGGATGGAGAAGCGTGACGTTATACCGAGTAGAAATGTTATATCGAATATTTAGCATTCGTTATATCAAAGTAAAATCTCATTGCATGTTTTACAAGCGGACCGGGACTTTCAAGCAACGACGTTGCATCGGGAAAAACGTTGTATCAAGGAACGTTATATCGAGTTTCGACTGTATATTGTTTTGTGTACGGTATGCGATTGATTTTTTCTACCGAATGGCAAGTTACGTCAACGAGATTTTGTATGTGTTTCTGAAACTCCCTATTAATTTCAACAAACCATATTAAAATCGAAATTTTCCATCTATTTTTTTTTTATTCTGGCTGTGATGCAGAATTTTTGATGTAAACTATGTACCGTAAAATGACTACCAGTTCCTTACTAATTTCTAATTTACGTAGCAATTACATAAAAAAAAATAGTAAAACGGAGCTAAATCGCCTATACCCTAAAACATAAGTCCAATGCATCAATATATGTACATACATATGTATGTATACATCCAACCTAGAACCTAACCCCAGGCTCATTCAGCAAAATTCAGGATTAACCAATTTCATGTCATTAAAACCACCACCTCCTACGAGTATTTTCTCAAATACATACATATGTACATTCATATAAGTATGTACAACGCACAACAATAATTCTATAATCAAAATGTTGTCGGTTTAAATCAGCATTAAATCGTTAAAGAACACAACATCCGACTCCCCTTGGAATACATACACGAGAATTTTTTCAACGACAACAAGCCATTTCACCCCAATGTTGAGAGTGTTGACTGTTTACGCCCTCACACCTATTAGGAATAAATAATAATATTTTCGTTAAGCCAAACCTCTTAAGTTAATTGCCTTTTGATTTATATTTTCAGGTGGTTCAAGGAGGAGAATGAACAGCTATTACCGCTACAGTTAAGTGAAAGAATTACAATGGTATCAGCAGGCTTACTCAAGATAACGAAGGTAATTTTTAATCATACGAGTAGATTATATTAAATTGAGGTTTTAGGTGTCAAAGGATACGAAAGTATACGCGCGTATTGTGTAATCTGATTACAGAGTTTTTGTTTAATTCGCATTTTCACTTATTTGAATATTTATATTATTTGCAAAATGTGTATTTTTTTTTTCAAAAACATTTAAAAATATTCATTTTATATTAATTAAAGGCAAGACTGGAAGATAATGGAAAGTATTTATGCTGGGTGAATAACACAGCAGGTGAAGAGACGATACAAGTTGCGCTCACAGTTACAGGTAAGATGTTAAAATGCGGTAACCATTTTACGTGCATTATATTTTTTTCTAAATTCTATTTTAATTCAACTATACAAGTTTTGAAAAAATATTCATAATGTCAATCTTAAATTTTCAGCACCACTTACAGCTCATCTTCAGCCTCAGGTACAAACTGTCGATGTCGACAAAGATGCACAATTTCAATGCATAGTATCGGGACACCCGGTTCAGGATGTTAATTGGTTACATGATGGAAAACCAATCCTGAGAGATAATCGAATCGAGGTATGACCAAAACAATTTTAAAGTCTAACCATAAATTGGAAAACACGTTTGTACATATATGTATATGTACATATGGCTTGGACACGTTCTTCCTTCCGACAAACATTTGTTGCGGGCAGTGGCATCGCACAACTCCAAAATCAATTTCCATAGCCAAACTTAATCCCCCCCCCCCCCCCCTCTTTCAATTATCATCAACATAGAAACATACTCACTCAGACTTCGACCCATCCAGACTTTGTAATTGGAGTGACAAAAACATTTTAGCGAAAATTACATTTGAACCAAATTAAAATGGAACATTTGGATGTTGATTCGTTTAAGTAAATTCGATGTCAAATCAGACTTGTCACTTATCAGCAGGGATGTGAACAGTCTCGCCACGATATAATTTAATGGAATAGCACATAATGTAGGCTGCACTGATTTTTAATATTACGACAGTAATTAACAGTTAACATGTTAAAGCTATTAGAAAGGGAGAAAGCTTTAATAATTTATGAGTTAGTTTTATGTTTTAAACATTAGGGGCCATTTTTTCGTACATTTTATAGGCTGGTTAGTCTTATTGCCTAGAGAAGACACACACCATATTTAGAAAGCTTTTCCATTGTACTTAATGACATTTTTGTTTATTTTGCATAGTTATGTTATCTTTTGCTTATTTACGCTGTTGCATGAAACCGTGCAATGATTTTTTTAATCTAAGATGATGGTGTAACCATCAAAATATGGCAGAACTATGCAAAATAAACAAAAATTTCATTCAATAAAATGGAAAAGCTTTCTGAATATTTTGTGTGTCTTCTCTAAGCGATAAGACTAACCAGCCTATAAGATGTACGAAAAAATGGCCCAATATGTACATATTATGAAAAAGACGAAAATGCTCATTACAGTAATTAATAAATAAGTTCGCTACATCTCAATATCATCTCGAATTGGCGTCCATACTTAAATTAACAGTAGAACGTAGCAGAATTATAAAGATCTGAACCAACTTAAGGTCCAAACAAAATATACTAATTATGGTCTCAAAAAAATATTCTAAGAGACCATAGACCACTTTCCAATCGATTAAAGCAATTTTTTGATTGTCAGATAAATTGGAAGGTTGTTCTGACCATCCAATCCAATTTTTTATTGGACATGTGGAATATCTTGCCATGCAATTTTTCATACAATCTGTCATGACAATCCTGTGTTTTCAGTTGCCGATTTTTTTTACATAAACCATTCTTCATGTTGTGATTGTGGCGGTCATTCTCCATCGAAAGTAGCAATGGATGTCCATCTTCCATCGCCACAAAATATATTATTTTCGCTATGTTGTGTTGTGGCATGTGGACCGTGATACTGTCATTTCAGATTTCACGATAAAAATGCATAGCGTATGGGCTGTACGGGCGTCAGATCGATTGTGTGCAATCGATGGCTCAATCGATCGGACAGTATGTGGCAAGCTTAAGAGTCACCATCCACTTTCCGATTGATCGGACGGTGGATTACAATCAAAATATATGAATGACCACCGACAACACATGATTGGCAATCAATCATATGACAGATTTTCCGAAAATCATTGAAATATCTTCCACACGTCCAATCAAATTGGAAATTGGATTGGATCGTAACATACCATACAATCCATCTGACGATCAAAAAGTTTGTAAAATCAATTGCACTGTGTATGGCGAGTCCAAGGCTAATGTTAGATACCCTCGCCACGCTTATCTTCGTTTAATTATATTATAAGAAATGTGTGTCCTTTTTGCCATTTTCCAAATTTTTTGGATAAAATTAGCCTGAAGTTATCTTTTTTCAATTAAAATGATATTTTCATTGGACTAATATCTTACCCCTCTCGAACGAAAATTGTATTCGAAAAATGACCATAATGGAGGTTTTACTTACAAAAATCCAATCATTATAATGTAATCGATACCCTAATGTACACGACTTCTCGGAAAAATAATTCACGATATTGTTCCAGTCTTCAACGGCATCAAGCATGATATGTTTACATCAAAAAGTCGGTCATATTTTTAATGAGATTCAATGTATCTACGACGAGTACTCGTACGTATATGAAAATAACCGCAATATGATATTTAAAATGATTTTTCTGTGTGGAATGAAACTACGTAGAACGAAGATACGTACGAGTATGAATAAAACCGTATTCAATCCGATTTTCTTTCATTTTCAGATTCATTCCGATCCACCACGAATTATTATTAAAAAAGTTCAAAAAGAAGACCAGGGCATGTATCAATGTTTTGTCACAAACGAATGGGAGCAGATTCAGTCAACCGCCGAACTTCAATTAGGAGGTAAGTTCGTTTATTTTCTCGACATTTCGTTTCCAAAGATTCCATGTGCCATGTAGATTTATCATAGACCATATCCTGGTGAAAATAGCACAAAAATGAGATTCATTTCTGATGGATGGATGTCAACGCGTATACTATTCAGAATTCAGCACAGTAATATTCGCATCTGGGGATTTATCTTTGCTTTGCATTGTGGTACCTATAGGTGGGGTGAGTTTTTCATAACATGGAGCTTATGGCCTAGATCTTGAAAATTTTATATTGAAATCAGATTTTACCTTGTGCTAATAAATCTCTCATTATGTGCATAATATAAATTTCTTCAAAGTTAAAACCGACCGTTTTCTGATAGTTGCTTCTCGATAACGCAAGTATCTTCCCCTTTGGACAAATATTACACACGACACATCTCCCCTCTTCGAGGATATTCCCTGAATAAATTGAAATTGTGGGTGTCCAAGGTTAGAAATCGAAATCGAAAGGTCTCGACTCAATGGGTATTAAGTCCTTTTTCACTTAGTGACAACCGTTCTCCAGCTGCAGCTCCCACGAAATGGTCGTTTTCAATACTTAATGAAACAATTCCGAAATTTCAGTTTCCAGGAGGAGGAGGTGATGTATGCTATACCAGGATAAAGAAAGTGGATCCAGGGAACAGATCCGTTCATTGGTGGTCAAGATCTTTCGTAATAATAGGATAGAAATTAAAAAAGTTGTCCTGTTTTCGTGGTTCCGAGCGTATGTTACTTCTCCCACGCGCGATTCACAAAGCTATAGTCGTGAACTGGCAGGCTGAAGCCTACGGCGGAATTTTTAACACCCCGTGCACAGGTAAAAAATAATAGTTCAATGATCAAACTTTATTCCAATTCGCTTAATTCGTTAACCAGTCATATTGAAACAATTTGTGAGTAAAGGATCGATCGATTAATCGTTGGATTGTAAAAAAAGGGGCAAGGTCGGTAGAGCAAGAGCGGCAAAAGTAGAAACGCCTACTGGCTTCAGATATGTAAGTCCGTCACTGACCAAAAGAACGGCTTTTGTATATATGTACATATATTTGTATATATTGTGTATATTTCACAGAACATTAATTCAATGGAAGGATAAAAGTTGTATGAAATTGCGAAATGATTTTTTCAATCAATGAAGCAAAATAAATAAAAATGCAATTCAATATAATGTAAAAGCTTTCTGAAAATTGTGTGCGTCTTCTCTATACGATAAGACTAACCATTAGATAAGTTGTACGAGAAACTGGCTCTGAATGTCTTTTACTTCCACAAATCGATATCTGCTTACTTGAAATTTGTTTTTGTCCATCTCTCTGGTTCCTTTTAATCCCTAGGTCGGCATAGGACATTTTTTGGCCCATAGGAAATATTAAAAAAAGGTTTATAAAATGAAACGAAGCAACCGTAGTACGAGCTTTCAAGTTCAACCGTGTAAATTGTTTTTGGTAGGTCTACCAAAATATACTCTCAAAGCACATTGAAATGTATATACAAAAAGTAGGTACATATGTAAATGTAAAATCGATTTGAAAGCTAATAACTTTTTTGTTTGTGAGATTTTTTTCAGAAAATAAACTTGGGATTTTTTTTATATCAAACAGTATACCATTGCACAACGAATCAAATTAGAGATTTTTTTCTTTGAAAACAGCCGACCGTAATTATTGACAATTTTATGGAGTCACGAATCACTCGCATTCATATTCACAAAAATAGATGATATACATATGTATGTATGATCGGCTATTTTTTAATGTAAAATCGTGGGAAAGTTCCCTTTTGGAAATAAATGTCAAGACTACATTAAAGGCGCCTGACCCACAAATCGCTGTGTCCACGGTTCTACCCACGTAAGTTTGATTTTTTTGACGAACATAAATCATTGACATGATTTTTATATGTAAGCTTAGATTGTACTTCTTCTTGCAACAAAGTAACTGAAATAACCGTTTCAGTCGTGCATAAAATTGTCCAAGTGGACAATTTCATAAAATTGTCCAAGTGGCTGTACACTTGACAGTACAGTGGAACAAGCTGTCGACCATAGTGTGAACAGGATTCGTGATTTCATAATCATCCCTGATTTATAGTGAATTTGTTTGAATCGCCTTGGGATTAAGTGATTGGGGATTTCGAATGGCGGGATTTTGGTTTACCAATTCCGTATGTATTCGCAATTTTTATCTAGCCCATGTCGGATTGTAAAAAGATTTACCGTCGAGAACGAATAACTGCAAAACGCTTAAGTGATTTTTGAATGCCCCATGATTTTTCACATGGTTTTCATATAAAATTGTCTCGATAAGTGCAAAACGCATAAGTGCAAATTTCGCTTAAATGCAACGAAATGTATGAAAGGTATAGCATACGCACACGTTAGCTGCAACGGATAAGTGCAAGTTACGATTTTCTATGACGTGCGTTCGTTGTGCACTTAAGAATTCGATTGTGTTTTTTTTTCCTCACGAATATTTATGAGATTTTTTTCTGAAGGTGCTCTGCATTTATGAGTTAAAAAATGCGGACCACTGTTAATTTAACAAACATATTGAAATCGAAACGCTCAAATACTAGTGCCTATCGACTGGATAAGACATGATACATACATACATACTATAAGTGGCAAATTTATTGGCACAAAGACACCACTAAAAAACTAAATTTGAGCGACTAACAAAAAAAAAATACAAGAAAGAGTGTTAAATTATTACACATTTGCATATGCCTATTTGTTGCTTATTTTTCACTTCTTTAAGAGAACATGAAAATATTGTCAAAGTTTTCGCAGTTACTTTTGTTTTGAATTCATCAGATTTAAGTATGCGGCGCCAAATTTCGATTATCATTGACTTAATTGGAAATTTCCATGGGCGTAGCCGGGGGGGGGGGGGGGGCAGGGAGGGGCGGTCGCCCCCCCCTGGTCGATGAAGATGGTAAAAAAATCCTTATCGATGTAGTTAAAAACTCGCTGAACTATACAACATTTTCAAAAATTTTCTGCTGCTGGCGCGATGCTTTTTTTACCACTCCAAGTGCCGCCGGAGAAGCCATGATCGGCACAGTTTGCAGTCAGGAGGCACATGCAAATAGATGACAGCGAGTGGCCCCTCTTAACTGATGGAGGCTGCGTACCAGCACACACATTTCACTTGTGAGTGTGCTTCTGTGGCTGCGTGGATCCCATATTTCCTGTTTCATTTCATGGCTTCTGAGCTGGAGTACACAATTTCAACCATTAGGTCTCTTCGGGAAGTTAGTGGAATTCAACTTATTTTCATCTGAAAGGGTGACAAATGGTATAAAATGAATTCATTCACGATGAGTTTGGAATCCATGACCCTGTGCATCAATCCAACCACAAGCCAGGCTACTCTAAAATTGGCTAACAATATTTCTGCGACCGGAAATTTATACTCCCAAGAAAATCATGATTTTGAAAAAATTTTGGGCTTGCCCCCCCCTGACCGAAATCCTGGCTACGCCCATGGAAATTTCCGCCTCGATTTCGACATGGAATCAATAACATTATAATGAAAATTACGTTCTGATCTATTCAGCTTTGTTTGGCTATTGAATTTAATTATTTTTGCCTGTTAATACATTTTGGCATTTCACATGCAAACATCTTGGACAATTTATAAAATTTACTATTCAACAGTTTCATCATTGCGAAGAACATGATTGAAAATCATTGATGGCTTTGGAATGTTATTTCCAGTGAACCGTAATCAAGCTTAGTTGTTATTGTCTGGCTTATATTGGGCGAGGTACGCCCATTTTTGTTGTTGTTGTTTAACCTTTTTTGTAAAAATCTTTTAATAATCCTGTTGTATAGCTCTACGAGTATATACGATGCCTAATTTTGACATTGTTCTTCGTACAATTTTTATTTATCTTTTCTTTCTTCATACTGGTAAAGCACTGAGAATTAAGTCCAATACGTGTTTTTTTTTTCAATTGGAAATAAAAGGCGACAAAAACAAAATATTCAATTGTGTCCATAAATTTTCCACTCATAGTATGGGGGAACCAATATAATTATGTAAAACTGAGACTGGAACTACTCAACCTAACATACACTTTTTGCACGCATAATATCCTTCAATCTGAAATTTTATTTTTATTTCAGGGTAATCAAAATGTTTTCCTTTAGCTCACAGTTTGCTTGGCTCGCAAATCACCTTTTTAAATTAAAAAAATAATGTTCAAAGTTTGCACCTGTAGTGGCTATCACCCCACATACTTATCTGAATGTAGATAGTGTAGAGGTCCGGAGATCGAATCTCGGCGTGGTCCAAAATGTCTGTACACGTGGGGATAGGAAATATATAGTATTGTATAGTGCTTGCAACATTATATACACACTTATATGCATTGTAACGTTGACTCGAAATAGCATATATAGTCTAAGAAAAATGGCATATTTGCTTGGCGAAAATCCTACATCGGAATTTTTTTGGGATTATGGTTGGGGATGGTCCCCAGATTATGGCATTAAAAATCCCAACCAATTGGGGGTCCGCAACCTTTAAAAAAGGGGGAAAGGGGGGCATTTTTTCGGTTTTTTGCGATTATTTCAAAAACAGTAAGCGACACAGAAAAATGGTCTGAGGACGAAAAAACTACATAAAATTATCTTTGCAATGATGATATATAACAAATTAGAGTTTAATTGAACGGCGTTAGACTAGAAAATAAATTAGAGTTTTTCATTTTAGACCTTTTTTAAAAGCTCCATAGCTTTTGAAAGAATGTTCAGTTCAGCTATAAAATTTTGTATAAATATTAACAATAAGTTCAAGATCATTTTAAGGTAAACATTGAGTCGCTCTGGTCAAGGAGCCCCATTATCCCCCCATTTAAATTTGTCAAAACGGCATGTTCATAACTCCCTCCAAAATTGGAGCAGAGTGCTAAACATTGGTTTGTTGCGATTGGAGGTCATAGTCACCCCACCTACCAAAAATCAGCTCATTCGGATAAAAATTAAGGGTATCATCAGGACTTTGTTCTACGTACTACTCATTTTATAAACTGCGTAGAACAAAGTTGTCTTGGGTCACTTTGTATGGGAGGTACTCTTAGTTTTTATCCGAATGAGCTGATTTTTGGTGGGTGGGGTGACTATGACCTCCAATCGTAACAAACCAAAATTTAGCACTCTGCTCCAATTTTGGGGGAATTATGGACATGACAAATTTAAATGAGGGGATAATGGGGATCCTTGACCGGAGCGACTCAATGTTGTAGTTTTATGTAGTTTCTTTCGTCCTCAGACTATTTTTTGTATCTCTTACCGTTTTTTAAATAATCGCAAAAAACCGAAAAAAATGTTCATAGAGAATGCCAAAGCCTGTTCGTACTAACGTAATATTTTCTACCACATGCTAAAACTCTCTAATAGCATAGGCGATATAGATATTCAAGCTGCAGTTCAAGTATAATGGATATACCATTGCGATCTTTGCTATTATAATTAAGGCATATGTCATCTGTCATACCATATTATCACTACTAATTTGGGTTGGGCTTACACATGACCCTTGAGGGACACCAACAGGTATATCGAGAAGATAGTCACTTTTCAAGTATTCCACTTGACTATTTAAATTATTATTTCATTTAAAATAACATTTTTAATTTTGTATTTTCCAGACGCATCACCTGAACTACTCTATTGGTTTTCTGAACAAACTTTACAGCCAGGACCAACTGTCTCCTTGAAATGTGTAGCAACTGGTAATCCACCACCTCAATTCACATGGTCTCTTGACGGTTTCCCGGTAAGAAAATACTTTTACACTTCGTCAAAGTAAAATGTCACGACTGTGAAAGAAGTTAAACCCTGTCATCATTCCCTTGAATCATTTTTGACATGGGACCCAAACGGATGATAAATCTTTAGATGATAATCGTGTTATTACCCTATAAAAAGGCACTAATGGATAATTTCCGATTCATTTCATACACAAAAAAATAAACATTTCGGAACTTCCCTTCATCCTTAACCACTGTTCGCCATTATGGATTTGACTTGGGACAACAACGGCCTTCACCATGACGACACCGACAACTATGCACGACACGACTACGGTGGGAAATAAATCTTCAACCTCATATCCTATTTCCGCATCATTCGTTCAGATACCGGATAATTCAAGATTCCTAGTTGGACAGTATGTTACCATTCATGACGATGTCATCAGCCATGTCAACATTTCAAATGTAAAGGAGGAGGATGGTGGCGAATATACGTGCACCGCCCAGAACAGTATCGGCAAGTATGTGCGGAATATGCTTTAAGTTTTCTTGAAATATTCACATGCCATCCTAGACTAAGGGGACACGAACAAGAACGAATAATTATATTGGTTGATTTTTTTGGCAAATTAATTAAGGCAACATATTCTGAGTAGCTATGGAACTGAACTAATTAAGGAAATAAATGTCAATGCTCATTTCATATGATTGTTGTGATTGTAGTGATTGTTGTGATTTTAATAAATGTGCCTTCATTCAGATGTGTTTGCTCGGTACAATTACGCGCGATAAATCAAAACTAACGTATCAAAATACAATATTAGATAACCTTGATGATGGATAATTTTCGTTGAGCTTTCGGATTCCAAACAATTTATCTATTCGTGTCCTCTTACACTTATCTGGGCGCAAACAACCAACTGAGCACCAGAAAGCCACAAGAGCCACATAGATGGCCTATCTAAGGATGATTTATGAGGCACATATGGAAACATAACGTCACGTCATCTTTATTTTGTGCTTTCGTAGGGTATCACACAGTGCAAAAGTAAATATTTATGGTCTTCCCTATATTCGGGAAATGCCCAAGATAACTGGCATTTCTGGCAGTGACTTGATAGTAAAATGCCCAGTGGCTGGGTATCCAATTGATAAAATTGTTTGGGAACGGGGTAAGTATGATGTTGTGTTGTCAACATTCAGCCATCATTCGTATGTGATGTTTGCTGTGACAAGGACGAAACGCTTTCGTTAATCGGCCAACAGGGAGGACATTTGATAGTTGAGGGCACTTCGTTTTCGTCCTTCTCACAGCCACAAACATTTCTGATGGGTGATAATGGCAGACATAAAGTTTGCATTATTTTTTGTTGTTTTTGACAATTTTTCTGATATCTTTCTCAGACGGACAAACTTTGCCCATTAACCGAAGACAACGAGCGTACAACAATGGAACCCTTATCATCGAACAATTACAATTACAAAGTGACGCCGGGACATATACGTGCATGGCCCAGAATAAGCAGAAACAAACAGCCCGAAGAAATGTCGATATTCAAGTTTTGGGTATGACCTTTCAGAATAAAAGGTTTTGTTTGAGATAATAAGATCGCATTGAATTAAGTGCGTGTTCTCGATTAAGTTGATCCCTAAATGGGCATGTGCAAAATGCTTGCTTTTATTGACAAGATTCCGGGTTAATTATTTCGTTTTATTTCATACTTTTAATTAACCTTTTTGTAAAGTACCTAATGATAATATTCATTTAGTTCGAAACAGTATAATAGCTTTCCATACAAATCCTGTCTCCAATAAGATTATACAGTTCAACTCCGAAAAAATTATATGAAAAGTATTTTCCTAATTTTTTTTGTTGTTGTTGCATTGCATAGCGACAATCATGTAAAATTTCAGTATGCCCACATTCTTGTGTATTTTTTTTTAAGTTGTCTTAAAGTTTCGTATTAACATTAAATCCCACATTTCTATGAAAGTAGATAATGTATTCATCAAGGTTGTAGAGCCACAATCAACGTCATTAAATTTCACTATTGTGAGTTGAATACGCTCCTTCTTTCTTCTTGTGCATCAGTCCGTATTACTTACAAAACCTTCTAAATTATGTGGGCTGGGGGATATTGCAGACATTTGCCACGTTTCGACATCTTAGCCGGAACTTGGCTGAAAAGCTGGAATGTAGTTTACAATCTGACTGCGAGTCTATCCTTCTACCTTGGAAAAGCACTAGCTAAACTGAAAAATCACAATCTTAAAATGTCTCGTTCCCGTCGCATTACCGCATGTTTTGAATTTACTCTTCCATTCTAAGTCTCCCTTCCTTCCATGTCACATTTCCTTCCCTAGAATCTTCCTTATTTTTTCGCAATGCAAAAAGAGGGATTATTTACGTACTATGTGTACCATATACTATGGCTAGAAAAAAAACAGGAACTCATTATATCCTTTCTTCTTTTCTTCTCATTTCTCGCTTACGTTCATCTTCCATGCGACTACATCGTGGAATCGACTATGCTACGCTACAAACTACATAATACATACTTCGTCATTCTGTTGTCCCAACCATCTCGAATCCTGGGAATTCGGTTGGGAGAACCTGTTTTGTGTTCATACATCCAACTTGACTATTTTTGTACAATGGATATGGATGCTCGGTGTGTACAGTGCCACCGAAAATTATGCCGATCCAAGCCATGACTGATGTCCTACGCGAAGGAATGAGAGCCGCAATTTCATGTCAAATTCTCGAGGGTGATTTACCAGTTAGTTTCCGGTGGGAGAGGAATGGAAAACCGCTCCTCGGTACTGGGTAAGTGAAAATTATTTTGCATGGTTGGTTTCTATCCGTTTCCAGGAATTCGTGTATACCCGTATTTATATAGAGTTGAAATGCAGTTTCACCGTGGAACTACTATTATGGCATCCTGGCAATGTGCTCAGTCTCAGGTTTCATGGGAGTAATAGTGCATCCAACTACTTTTTATCAGGGATCTTGAAAACGTGCAGACCTAGTGCAATCACACTTGAATATTGCTGGAAAAAAATTGGTTGTCAAGTTGTATAATACGACTGGTTGGTGTTCGCAATTTTTATGTAGGTGTATGTCCTTGTATACTTTCGTGGAATAATGTCATCCTGAATATTGTGAAATTAAGGTATGAAATTCAATGCAATTTTGTGTGCTGGAAAGCAAAAATATTTAAATAATACATTTTGTCGTCGCAGGAAACAAATAACTTTTTCTGATAATGTTTTACTGAAGTAATCTATTTGAAAGAAATAGGATAGAGAGTAGTGCCTTATAATAAAAGCAAATACCTTTGAACATTTAATTTTTAAGACTCCATATTTAAAAAGAAAAGTTTAAAATCCAACTGCTGTCTTCATAAGACATTAAACTGTGCTCTTAAACTAACAAAATATTGTCGACCTTGGTGAACTCATTGCTCTGTTGTTGACGTTGCATTATCGTCTGTTTTAAGGTCGATCCACACTTTTCAGTCATCACTCACAGTTGTTTTCCATACAAGTTGATAGATTGTCAATTAATAATTAAATTTTAGCCAGTCACAGTCGCAGTCATTTTCCATACAAGTTGATAGAGTGTCAGTTAATTGATTGACTGGCTATCTGTGAGTTTGTATGGAAAATGACTGTGTCTGATGACTGAAAAGGGTGGATCGACCTCAAACCGGATTATCTTATAGGTACATAAAACGATTTTGAAGACAAATTCACATTTTCCTCAAAAACTAACTACATTCTAAACAAAAATAACGATTTCGCAAATGGAATTATTGTTTTAACAAGTCAAATAAATCAGCGAATCACTTGTTCTGGCCAAATCTCTAATTTCACTTGTTAAATTGTACATATTTAGTAATAATTACCGAATTTTTATAAGGACTTGCCTTATCGAGATTTCCCAAACAAGGGTACAATTTGAAGATGTCGTAGCTAACATAAGCCATAGCCTTGGCAAAGATAAGGAGTGCTGGGCAGAGACGGGCTCTTTCGAAAATTGGCTCGTGTTTGTTGAATTTACTAAGTCTTACGGTTTTTTTTAGGCCTACCTTTGATTTTCTTTTAGACATACAACCTCGCCAGGGACGTAGCCAGAATTTTATTTCGAGAGGGGTCCAAATATTGAAACGATTTTATCCTCTAAATTGTGAATAAGTGTTCTTTGTTGTTTTACGTTAATTTAACTAAGTCAGTTTCATCTTACCAGGCTGACACCAAAAAATTCTACAAAAATCGAATGTGCCGAAATATCTTAAAGGAAGGTCCACTTAAAAATTAGCCGTATAATTTTGTCAAATTGTAGTTTCCGAAGTCCTATCGCAAACTGTCCTAAAAACGAAATAAACTACATTTAATTTCCTTTGCAATGATATATAATACTCTAGACCATTTTTTGGAAAGCTATACCCTAGACCCAAAAGTATTATGGGGAATTTTCAATTTTTGATACATATTTACATTTTGCACTGTAACTTTTAATAGAGTAAAGGAAGAGTGATAAAAATTAGTGCTGATGTTGCCAGTTAAATATACTTAACTTATACCAAAAATGAGCTCCTCAGGCGAAATGGGTGGTGGGCGCACTGAGAGGACTCTATTCGCACCTAATCTCGCAATAGACCAACTTACTTCTCAGCGATGGCAGCTCGGTATGCATCATCTTGTATCCCTGGACCTCTCTATCTAGGTCTCGTAAACCACGCCTGACATGTCGTGGTGGAGGAATTCGGTCCATGAGACTGTGGTTGGGATGATCCTCACGGTAGCAACCAACAAGATACTGTTTAGACAGTAGGAGATTGTGGTCACGTTCTGGCATCAATTTTGTCTCTTGATGTAAGTGATCCTGGGCTGACATCAAGAGGCAACCTGTGGCTGTGCGTAGAGCAGCATTTTGGCAGACCTGTACTGAAAAAAGGCTCTTCATAATATTAATGAATTTCATTCATTAAAAAATATTTATTGTATGTATGCAGAAATCATTGATATTTCATTGAGATTTTCGGCATGGCTATGAAGGGTTTCTTATATTTAATGAAAGAGAATCATTGGTTTCAACTTTCCATATTTCTGGAGAAATATCCATATAATTCGTAAAACAATGTAGTTTTACATGAATTCAATGAAATAAATTTAGATTTAATGAAATTATTTCATTGAAATATATTTGCTAAAAGCCTCTCATATCTATGAAAATACATTGGACTAATGATATTTTCATCATGTACATATTTAGATTTTTTTTTTATTTCCTCTTTTGAAGTTTGCACCAAAGCGCAATAATTTATCCATATTAATGCATTTTTCATAACATTAATGAACGCTATTCATAACTCTGACTAATACTTTATGTGTGTCTAGAAACGTTCATCACGTATAGTCTGGTTGGTGTAGTAGGTAGGGTGTAGGTCTTGAAATCATAGGGTCCCGGGATCGAATCCCATTGCAGCTAGGTAGGTTCAATTTATGATGCTTTATGCTTTATGATGCGTTTATAGGCAAAAGAAATGTGTGCAAAATTTGTATCGGCCTAAATTCAATGCTGAACTCCAGAAGCTTTTTTTTATTTGAAAACAAATGAAAAAAAAACTATGAAACCATCATAGGTAAAGTGAATATTTTTCATTAAATCAATGAAATTTTCATTAAATCAATCTAATTTTTCATTACATATTAAAATAATGTAAAATCAATGAACTGAATTCATAGTTACCATGAAAGTATTCTTTGGCTGAAAATGAATGAAAAATTCATTGCATACACGAAAAATTGCATTACTATTATGTAAACATTTGGTTCAGTGTGAATTGTGGACCAGTTTGTGTCACATAAACTATGTGCGTGCAAACTGGGGCTGCATAATCAGCTGCTGCTCGACCCACCGCTTTGTATGTGACTAGCATGGTTTCTTTATCATTGCCCCAGGTGCTACCAGCTAGTGCTTTTAGGATTTTGTTCCTACTGCGCATCTTTTCGCAAACGGATGAGCTGACGTCATCATGCTCTCTAAGTGGAGCCCGAGAATTTAAGGATTAGCAACAGTAGGAACTGGTTTGCTGCCAGTACGTACATCAACCTCCCACCTACAATCCCCCGACTAGGTGGTAAGAAATATCGCACAAGATTTAGACGCGGAAATGGTGAGGTTTCGGCTTTAAAAGAAATCCTGTAATCGCCCAAGATGGCGATTAATTAGGAGGCGCATTTCATCCTTCTCCTCCCCTGTGGCGAGTACGGTGCAATCGTCTGCGTAGGAGATCAGCTCGATTCCTTCCCGTGGTGTAGGAATGCCGGACATGTAGATGTTGAACAGAGTGGGGAAGAGTACTCCACCCTGTCGAACTCCTAATTTGATTTTCCTCAGCTTAGAACGTTTGCCTCGAAACTCAGTGAAGGAATGCCGACCAGCTAGATAATTGGCAATCCAACGGATCTCTTGAGCAGGGATATGCATATTCAGCAGGTTCGCGAGAAGCATCGACATTGTCAAATGCACTCGTTTGGTAAATTGCCACAAGAATCGATCTGTGACAAGGACGGCGCGGGTTTAGCCCGTCACGGATGCGTGTGGTGATCGCATCGAGGGCAATGGTGGTACTATGCATTTTCCTGAAGCCATGCTGGTGGGGTTCTAGCTTAGCATGCTTAACAAGAGTGGGATGAATAAGGGCCTCCAGCGTCTTTGCGACAGACGACAGTATTGTTATGGGTCGGTCGAATTTGCCGAGACCACGCTCTTCCCTGGCTTGAGACAGGGGACAATCCGTCCTGTTTTCCAGATTTCAGGGATGGCAAGCGTAGAGATCGACAAGTTAAAGGCTGCCGTGAGATACGCAATGGCGTGAAGGTCGTGATGTTTCAACATGGCCATCGAAATGCCATCGGGTCCGAGGGCCTTTGAGTTTTTAGTATTAGCCAAGGAAACCTCCCACGCCCCAGTTAACATTTCTGAAAAAGGCATGCCTGTAACTCCTATCTAAATTACGTCAGGCAAATAAAATTTGGGTAAGTGCCTAGAGGGTGCCTCTTTGTACTTTTCAACAAAAATTACATGGATCGGATCAAAACAAAGGGTACTTCCCATACAAAGCGAATCCGAAATCTGCCAAAATGCACATTTTCTTCTCTTTAGAACCCATCTAAAATAGAAAAACAATATTAATCTGTTCGTTAGTCGCTAAACAATTAAATTATAGTCTTCTGAATGTATATTCAATAGTTCGTACCAAGTTGTTCTCTTAAAGTCTCGAAAAATCTGGTTAGAAGGTCACTAGTTCCATGTTTAAAGCTATTTTCAAATATCATCGACAAATACGTAATATTTATTTTATTTATTTAAAATATTGTGGAAGGCTCATTGTCTTATTACAGGGCTTCTGGTTCTTAATATAATTTAAAATTTCAATTTTAATATACACATGTTTAAATATTAATTAACAGAAAAGGGAATTCAGCTAATTTAATTCATTTAAGTAAATAAATTTAGTTCAATAGCAATAGCAAAACAATAGAGAGAAAATGATAGTTAATAATTAAATTCCAGTATAAAGCTATTGATTTAAACAGAAACTTCTCAATTTAAGCGATTCAACTATAAAGAGATATCATTTTTTAATTAATTTGCAGTCCCGCGTGTTTAACAATTCAATTATGTCATTTATGGAGGTTAAGCCTTGTGCTGTCGTAATGCTTTGTTGATTGGGCATCTTAGTATCATATGTTCAATAGTATCATGCTCCTGGCAATTGTAAATCATACAGTTGGCCTTTGTGTTGAATTTGTAGCTGTCACCAGACACATAGATGCGTTGGTTATATATGTTGCACACTCGGATTTGTGGCATGAGACGACGAAGATGACCGGGCATAGATTGCTGTAGGTACCAAGCAGGATTCGCTCTTGCCTCGTTCATATGCTGATACCAACATGATGAGGTGCCAGATCGCGCTGAATTTGTGTCACTGTTTACCGATTTGGCATCGTAGATGGTCTTAATTTTCACATCTTCTTCGCTGCAAGCACTGACAAGCTGCGGAAAGTCCCTTAGCTTTTTCGTTGATATCACCAAGCCAATTTGAGCTGTTTCCATGTTCTATTTGTAGCTGTCGATATTCGGGACAAACCTTCGGATAACGCTCGCTTGACATCTTCCAAACTCTTCTCAACCACTTCAGTGTTTTTGTAACGCCTTTACCTTGAAGACGTTGTCGCCCGCATTCTTTCCTCACGACATGTGCTGCTGTATTTTGCGGAAGAAAAAGAATTCGTTTAAAAAAGTTTTGTTGAATTTTCTCTAATTTCTGTGATCCACTTATTCCCCAGATTTCAGCTCCATACAGAGCAACTGTCTCAATAGTTGAATCAAATAACTTACTTGCGCTCCCATTTTAACTTGTTGTCGGTGTAGACGTTGTTTAGGTTGACTAATGCTGCAGATGTTGACTTGATTCTTTGATCCATTTTTTTGGCCCATGTTCCGGTCCTATAGAGTGTAGTCCCAAGATATGTGAATTGAGGAACTATCTCGATTTGTTGCCCATTGTAGCAGAATCTTTTAGCTCTTTTACTATTAATTCGCTTTTCAAATATTAATATTTTCGTCTTCTCCACGTTTAATAACAGCTTTTTATTGTCGCAGTAAGTCTCAATCGCATTTATTTTCTACTGCAGGTCAGTAGCCGAGTTCGCAAATATTACAAGGTCGTCGTCAACATCATTATGTCAATACATTTTAAGAGGCCGATACCTTTGATTTCGAGATTGCGTAAGAAAATTTGTCATTAAGATATAGATTGAAAAGTATACCGCTCAAACTCCTTTCATCACTTTGATATTCGATGAATATTCATTGTGTCCCATTTTCACAGCAACAGAAGCAGCATTGTAGATTTTCCGGATTAGTTCAATCATGCATGTGCTAATTCCATTGGATGCTAGATGTTGCCATAATAAATTGTGAACAATGCAATCAAAAGCACCTTTAAAGTCAATGAATAGCGCATAATATATATAATATATAAGTAATATTTGGTGGAGGGTCTAATGGGGCTTAGCCTTAACGTTAACCAAATTTTTTCCCGCCTGTGATTCGGCGATAAGTTACAGGCATGTCTTTCTGAAAAATGGAAATAGGTTAAATATGGGGATGCTTTGTCGGAGCAGCCTGAGTCTCCGTGTGAGCGAGCTATGTATATGTTGATAGGAATAGTTATCCCAATTACCATGACTCTAATTGAATTACTTCAGGAGCTAGCGCGCCAAATGTAACTATCAAAAAATCGAAATTACACTGGATATTTTTTTTTTTATATAATCTGCCAAGAAAAAGTAAACGGTATAATATATCATTGGAAAGGAAATTAAATGGAATTTTGCGTAGTTTACATCATCCTCAGAACATTTTGCTGTTAATATTACAGTTAACAAGATATTGGCGAAAAATCATAATTTCACCACTTTGCCACCCCCTCTCCCCCAAATGCGACGCGCAAAAAAGTGTAACTTTTTAATGCGTAATTCGGTCAGGCTATAGAACAATTTGGCATCAAAGGTTAGCTCTTTTTTAGATGTTTGGGTTCCATCATTTTTTCAGCTAAAATCACTATACTATAGATGGATACTATATATTTTACTGATTTGAAAAAGCCATGTCCGTCTGTCTGTGTGTCAGTTCGTACGATAACTCCCGAAATAATGATAATATTGGGGTGATAATAAATTTTAATAAACTTCTATATATAATACCATGAATTAATGAACAATTTATCCGTAAGTGACGGTTAATAAAACCTTGGACGGTATTGAAAATGGGCCGAATTGGACCAAAGGTTCCCTTATCTCTCATACAAATGACCACTGATAGATTAATTCGGCCATCATTTTCGACTGAATATGGCTAGCGACCTGAAATGTTGATCAATGCTTAATTGTGACGTATACTTGAAGTTGATAAAAAGTGGAGTAGCCTATCTCCCTTACAAAGCCATATTCAACCATATCCTGCAATAGAATGGCCCGAAAAATTTCAAATTTGTGTCAAATGGGATCGATGGAATGTGCTTATAAAATATTGAAGGTGTGCCAGATTTGACCCATCTACCCCTTCCTACCCTACAAAAAAAAATTAAATTGAATATTTTTTGGTTTTGTGTGCTTTCTAGATATGTAGATGGCTACACACACTCATCATGCTATTCGCACGATTAGAACTCGATCTCGTTTTTGTATGACTTGTCTTCTATAGAAGCTACAGAGCTGAACTGAGTTTTTGCCAGGATTTGGACAATACATAGGTACATATACCGAAAGCATATAGTATATGCTATAGCACCTGAAATTTTGACTTGACTTTGGTAGTGTTTTGTAGTAATTTTTAACCCAACTCTAATTCCTTCCGTTCCGATATCCCCAGCGAATTTGATCAGATCCATGATTCTGTGCGAGAGTAGGCAAATTACGTTAGCGTAATCCAGGCGTTTCCAATGAGTCATCAGGATCAATTCAATTCTATCACGAATGATGACGAAGCACTTGAAAATGTTCTCCACCGGTTACGTAATTGTTTCCCAAGAAGGAGAGTAAGCGCTGCCAAAATACTTAAAGTGTTAAAAGCGCTTTAAAGTTAACATAAAATAACTTACATGCTGCCAGTAAATCGCTTTTTGGATTGGTCTAAATAAAAGCGTTTCAGAATGAAAGGCGTTTAACGCTTTTAGTTAGAGCAATTCAAAAATAGTTTAACTATATTTCCGGCTTCGATAAAGGTGCTCAACGGCAAATCTGCAGACATTTTTCATTTATAATTTTTAAAGAGCTTCGAATGAGAGCAACCAAACTAAATCAATTAGCTCTAACTCCGTTAGCGTTATACCCAATTGACAAAAGATACCTGATAAGAAATGCCTTCGATTAGCCCTTTGATATAAGTACCCACGCACCTCTCTCCGATGAATAATATTAAAAAGTAGACTTTTGCACCTATGCCGGGACACTCTGTTGACTTAGCCCTACAAACTTTAAAACTATTCGTAAGAAATAGCATTTCTCTTTTTTGCATTTCTGCCAAATTTAATGTCGATCGGTTGAGCAAATAATGATATACTAAGTAAACAGGTGGAAAGACGCTTGACTATAGCATTATATATTCCGATTTGGGTAAACAAAGTTTGCACATGTATATTTCTAATATAATTTACAAATAATACACATCAAAATTTTTAAATTTGAAATCCTAAGTGGGGCAACACACGCACAAACTGAAATTTCTCAAATTTGCTATGTTATTTCCTTTATCTTATCAAATATCAACATGCTTAGTATTTAGCTTAGTATATGCGCATACTAACCAATATTTTTGCAAAGTCATTATGTACCTATAGAGGTTTAGAAAAACGAAGGAGGGTACCGTAAACTCAACTTTAAATACCCATATACCCATAACTCCGTTATCGTTACTCGAAACCACAAAAATGTCAGCTACTGATATCAAATGTACTCGTCGAACCCTTTGATTTAAGTACCCACACGCCCATATGTTTAAAACTAAAAAAGTCGATTTTTTCCACCTCTTGTTATTTTTGCCCTTCCAACTTCTAAGGTATTCGTGCCAAAGACTGTAACCATTCTACATACTCCTACCAAAGTTGATGTCGATTGATTGAGCCGTTCGCGAGTGATTTAGTGAACAACCATTCGAGATCCTGCTGAAAGTCCCGCATTCACAAGTCTGTCTCTCATTAAAAATCATCCCAAAACTGTACCGCAGAACATCCAAAGTATCCAACATTTTTGGCACAGAATTTGTTTATTCTTGGGTCTTTGAAAGGCTGTAACTTTTGACCGATCGAAATCTGAAATTACCAGAAAAATGTGTACCACATTCAGGAATGGCGCAATAGGGCCCGCGTGGCGGGTGGGCCCACGAGATTTATGGTCCAAAATCCACTTGGAAGATTTATCAACCATCAACAAAGATCACGACTATGAAAACAAGAATCATTGTATGTACATATGTGATTTTTGTTAAACATTTTCCGAAGTCATTAAAGGAAAAATCCATTAAACATTAAAGTCGAACTGACCAGATAATTTCACTATAAAACCACGGTTAGTCGAGCGGTGGTGATCTAGGCATCTAAAGTATTTCAAAGGAAGGCGGCAACAAGGTACCAAGGATATATATTTTCCATCGTCCATCGATATGCTGAAGAATTTGACTTTTGGCCACTAATTTACCAATTTGCCTTTTGTTTGAACAATCGTGTTAATATCCCCCGTTAACCTAGCGATGTATCATTATACCCTACACCCTACATAATATATTTTTTTCTAAATTTATGCTTTCTAACCAGATGGTTTTTTTTAGGGTTTTTTATATTTTTTTTTTTTCAAAAAAAAACCCTTATAAAATCGATTTTGTCCGTCCGTTTGTCCGTCTGTCTGTCGCGAACGGCTCAACCGATCGTCATGAAATTTGGTAGGAATGATAACAGCCTTTGGCACGAATACTTTAGAAGTTGATAGGGAAAAGATAACACGGTGTCCCGAAGATTTGAAAAAAGTTGACTTTTTTAGTTTTGATCGGAAATGGACGTATGGGTACTCAAATCAAAGGACTTGACGAGTACATTTTATATCAGTAGTAATGATAACGGAGTTATGGGCGTTTGAAATTAAGCTTACGTTTTCACCTCGATTTTTCTAAAACGTTTTTCTAAAGGTGCCGATATGCAACTTTGCCTAAAGATTGGTCAATATGAGCGTATATACGCTAAACTAAGACTGTTGACATTTGCTAAGAAATAGTAAAAAACAGTAAATTTGCGAAATTTCAATTTGTGCGTGTCTGCACATATGAAAAAATTGATGTGTTTTTAGGAAATGACATAAGGAATATGTCTGCAAATTTTCATTCGAATAACTTAATCCAAACCGGAAATATAGCGAATCTAATACATATATGGTAAAGGCGTTTCACAATACCAGAGCAGTGTCTTAAGCATTTGTCTCACTGCTTATCTTGTGACTGGATTAAACAATGAACATGAAATTTGGTGGCAATGCATAGAATGGTAATAGTGTTTGGTACAAATACTTTTGAAGTTTGTAGGACTAACTTAACAGGGTGTCCCTGAATAGTTGCAAAAGTCTACTTTTTCAATACGCATAGGAAAGGTCTGTGGGGGTACACATATCAACGGGCCCAACGAAATCATTTCATAATAAGTTCCTTTTTTTATTCGAAGAAACGGGAACGGATTTACAGCTAATAAATTCAGCTTATATGTATATATCCATCCTTACGTTTGCCTGAATTGCTTTTTGTTGAGAGCTCATCAGAAATTATATCCAAAAAATGTCTGTACATTTACCGTTGAGTCCTTTTATTTAAACTGGATACAAAGTAAATCTATTTTTGGATTGGTCTAATTAAAAATGTTACGGAATGAAAGGCGTTAGGAAACAATCCAAAAGCAGATTTACAGGATGCATTTCATTAATGTTGTGCACAATTCTTATTTATTGCTTATAAAATATATGTAGAAAAAATATTCACTAGGCGTTAAAATTCTAAAAAAACCCTCGTATTACGGGCGCAGCCCTCTGTATGCTCGGTATTTTCTTTATGGTGTGAAAAAATACCTCCGACAAGAATTTAGAATGCTTAAAAATTACTATAATATCGTGGAATATTTACTGAACTATAAATGGCCTTATTTTTCAATGTATATAACATTGAATAAGTTCAAATGAAGTTTCAACAAAATATCTAGAGTGAAAAAAAAACAAATCCAAAATGAGTTTGACCGACCTAATGCTAATGTAAAATTGGGAGGGGCGTATCCCGGACACGGAATTTGTGTTCTGATTCAGGAGGCAATTTCACATAAGAATCAGCATGTAAATGGTTTCAGAAGAAGAAACATTTTTTTGCTGGATATTAAACTTAATTTGGAACACTAAAATGCATAAAATAGTTATCAATCTTGACAGACAGACATAGATACCATCTACGAGGTATACCTTTTGGGGAGCACCTAGCCTTTACGGCCTTCGGGCGGTTTGGACCTTCGGCGTTTTACTGACAAGGTCGTATTGTCAGATGGGGATTTCTCCATCCAGTGAATGCACTCGCCTTCAGAAACCCAACCCCGGGCCTGCATCACCAGCTCGTCTCGGGTAACAACCTACAGCCACCTCGAGGCCAACACAGGTGTGATCCTCCTTCAGCGCCCTATTGGTTAAGCCTCACGTAAGAACTCAGATGTTTACCTTCCAGGCTCGTTGGACCTGTGAGCTGTGACTACTCATCTGCTTAAAGCAGACTCGTAGCGCTGCTTTTCATTTCCGGGCGGCCCCTTCTGTATACTAGTCAGCAATGCGATTCGGGCCGTGTGGTCATCAATCCACTAACCAGTTAGATATAGGCGCGTAGGCATCTTCCACCAAGGCCATTCTCCCTAACTAGCCCCTTCGAGGCTCGGGTTATGCGAAGCCGCCAGCTCCGAAGCTCACACGATTAACCGTATGGTGAACCCCCCTCCCCATCAGGGAACACCGTTTATCGTGCTCGGCCATTATATGACTTCCCTCCCGTAAGTTATGGGAGGAGGTCGCCAGTCATGCCAAGAGCTACCCGTACATAACTAGGGACGGGAACGTTATCGCCCGAATGGTCTTTGTATAGAAGATCGACGCCATGGCGTTGCACTGCACTGTTAGGTACGTGGTGTCGCAACTCACCAAAGATCTCTGTCCCACTACAGAGTCCTTTTGACTGATGTCACAAGGACCCTGTCCCCCCTGCGGGATGACAGACAGACGTACATTTTTCAAAAAAATCAAAGAATACTGTGACGACCCGCACTCATGAAATTAGCGTGAAAGTCCCAAGTCAAGTTGTTCCGCCCCTGGACACATTATGTTCTACATCGTGATTCGTTTGTGATTCCCCTCTATCCATTTTTTTAATCGACCTCGTTAGCCGTTTTATGACAGTGAAAAATTTCTCTAGCGGCTTTGAAAAGTTAACTTTTTTAAATCCTTTCTTAATGCGAATAAACCCAAAATCCAAAACCCGACTCTTGAACCATTACAACTAAATGTCCTTGCTGAGATTTTTATTTAAGAATTTTGAAAGTTTTATAATTTCTTTCTACTTTTTAATCCACAAATATTTATTTCAGACATGACAAACTTTTCAAAATAATTTGTTTTTGGATTCGATGGAATCATTTTAATTCAAGCTTTTGTTAAATCCCATTTAATTTCAATCTAAAATAAATTAATCAGGTATAGTATTTACTTACTTATGCATAGAACGTTTTGTATAACCAATGGGAATTTCTTCATTTCATGAAATGCTAACTCATCGCTTCAATATTGTATCATTATCCTGACAACATTTTCATTAGCCAAATGGCTCTTTAAAATTCTTTAAAAATTTCTCTTCTCGCTTTCTTTCATTTATGTGTCCGCTCAGGGTCATGTCTTCGTATAACATCCCTTCTGGGAATGGTTTGCGATGTCATCCTCTTGTCGTTGGACCATCTTCGTAAGGACTTGCTTCCCGCCGACGACACGGTTAGATGATATGCCGCGTCGCCTTTCAGCTGTCTCTCCTTCTTCATAGTCAGAATAGCGTGCTGTTGCTTCGTCTTAAATCTAATTTTGCAACCCATTTCGATAATTGAAATTTTCAAATGTTGACACACCGTTGTTGGAAAGTTTCCTTATATCGTCGTCTTCGGCATGGTTCTGGCATCATGAAAGTGTGAATTGTCAAGGCGACCGGGCCTCGCTCCTAACTAAGAGAAATCAAACCGGACAGACAACCGCCCCTTTTTGAACTGAACTCAACAATATCAAGTGAATGTATAGAAAAGATACTGCAGGAATGTTGACGTCTGGAATAGATTTTCCAACTATGCCATAGACCGTAGAAATTCAAATCAAACTGGCGCGTAAGGAATTTTCCCAAGAGTGATCTTTCCATATCTGTATGTATACGAGTACATAATATTATGGAAAGGCACGAAATAAAAAATGTGGTCGTGCGGAAATGAAATTCCATGCTCAGGAATTTATAGAAATGCGTCGAAGCAGGAGGTCGAGTCGGGAGCAAAAGGTTTAAAAGGATAATAACCTCCAGTGCACATTTTCTCCCAGTAAAATATGAATCCATTGAAGTTTTTTAATTAAATTGAAAAGGCTTGAGCACTATGTGCACCTGAATTATTGTCGATATGTGTTTTGCAAAAATGTATACGTACAAATGTACAAACGGGAAGGCTTCATATTTATTCAGCCGTGGAAAATGTTTAATTACAAGGATACCAGGAAGAAAATCTAAGAAATTCTAAAGGCATGGGGATCGTTAATGCGAATACTTATGCAAGTACCTTTGTGTATTTCGTGGTAAGAATTTATAAGCTACAGTTCATTACTGGTCGTCGTCAAAGATATCCTATCAGCGTACGGCTGAAAGATGAGGGAGAGGAGCAGTTAATATTCAACTGACGGTAAGGTTGTTGTAATTACTTGTAAACTGTTAACGATTCTTTTGATTTTGAAGTGGTTAATTAAACAGTCCACTTATCATACAGTTAAAGAAAGTCCTTGTGGAGTTTTCATAAAAATATTACTTTTAGAAATGACTTTGTACTTTTTAGTTTCTGCTAATTAGACCATATCAGCAAGTTGTAAAGAGCTTTTTCTTGGGCTTAGATGCCAAGTAGCTTTGCTAGCTATTTGAAGAATACTTAACTCTGAGAAGTTATCCGTCGATGTTATTATGTATTGAAGCTAAAACCTCTCATAGAGTTGATGTTATTGTATACAAAATTACTGTATACTTGCATATTTATGTAGTTTTACGGTTTTACTCGTGCTCGGACAATTTTGCTGTACCTTTCACGATTTTCGAAATAATTAACAAAAACTGCTAATTAACTCCCTCTCCTCGCTTTAAATCGATATGCACACCCCTAAAGGCAGGAGGTTATCGCAATTTTGAAGTTTTCACATTGTTTATACCAAAAATCAGCCAGTTCTCTTTTTTCCGATTAAAGGCAAATTTTGGATTAATTTGATTGTATTATTGTATTATTGAATGTGTATTAAAAAGTTATAACTTATTTTTATAGTCAATAATATGCAAAAATTGATATTCTTTCTTAATTTGCGGCAATGCATATTCAGAAATATTAACTTTAAATTTAAAAATTAAAATTTTTTGTTTTGTGCAAACACAATTCGAATGTTAAAGTTTCGCTTAACGAACGTTTCAGATAGGGAACATAATTCAGGAACGATTTTTGTTGTTTTATTAATAACTAGCTAAGAGATCTCGCTGCACTCGCGTTGTTCGCTTCGCTCACAACTTGACACTAATTTAACTTTATGAGCGATTTTGAATGCCAACCAACCTGCTAATTATAATTTATCAACGGTGAAACTAAAATGGATATGGAAACGAAGCGATAGATTTGCGTCGCGCCACTACTTAGGGGGTCAAGGCAACAACAACATACTCAACCCCCTGACTGACTGATGAGACTGCACTTGCCCTTTAAAAATATTGGGAGTGTTATTATTAGCGTAAGTTACTTCGAAAAACCATTAATTAATATTACTGATTCCAAGATGGTAAATTAATGAAAGAAATACTCGATGTTGATCGACCGTTAGATTGTCGTTTGGGAGGCATAATCAAAAACTAAATTTCAATTATTTATGTCAGTTTAATGTGAGAATTGCACACATCACACGTTTTTATCGCTATAATCACGAAGGACGCACATTTATCCAGTTTTCGCCAAGCTTACTAAAATGTGCCCGCGCCACATATTGAAAACTGTTCATACTAACCCAGAAACCGTCATACATCCAGGTTGACGGTTGTCTTTGACCACCCTGTGCTCCGATTGGGGAAGAGGGTCCAATGACCCTTTAGGCAATTTTATGGCGAGTCCGGCGACACCTCAATAGTGCCGCTCCGCCAAAGGATTGCGGAGATGGCCAACATCCAGGTTGACAGTTATCCCTGACCACCCTGTGCACTGATCGGTGAAGAGGGTCCGATGACCCTTTAGGCAAATTTGTGGCGAGTCCGGCGACACCTCAATCGTGTCGTCAATCCATGTCAATCCACCAAAGGATTGCGGAGATATCGACGGATTTCCGAAGTAGTACGAAGTTGATTGTGAAATTGCTGTGACAACATTCAGGATGTATGTACGTAAAAACGTAGTCACCTTGAATGCAATTTATCGGAGGTACACTGTATTTGATCCAATGACAACTACATACATATATTCCCGTTAAATTTAAATGTTGTCGATGAAAACTTGATTACAACAGGTAGTCCAATAATATCGTATTTTCGTCAGGAAAAAAATACAGAAGTTTATTTCTCAATTTTGTTATATGTATTTTGGGGCGCTGATTCCGAATATCAACTTTGCACCCTAAAAAACGTGCCGCAACCTTTAAAAAAGGGGGGAAAGAGGGGCATTTTTTTCGTTTTTTTGCGATTATTTCCAAAACGGTAAAAGATACAGAAAAATGGTCTGAGAACGGAAAAAACTACATAAAATTATCTTTGCAATGATATATAACACATTAGAGTTTAATTGGATATTTCGGCGTTAGAATAGCACATAAATTAGAATATTTTCATTTTAGACCTTTTTTAAAAGCTCCATAACTTTTCAAAGAATGTTAGTTCAGCCGTAAAGTTTTGTATAAGTATTCACAACAAGTTTAAGATAATTTTAACGTAAACATTGAGTCGCTCCGGTCAAGGACCCCCAGTATCCCCCCATTTAAATTTTTCAAAACGGCATATCCATAACTCCCCCCAAAATTGGAGCAGAGTGCTAAATTTTGGTTTGTTGAAATTGGAGCTCATAGTGACCCCACCCACCAAAAATCAGCTCATTCGGATAAAAACTAAGGGTACCTCCCATACAAAGTGACCCATCAGGAATTTGTTCTACGTACGAGTAGGTACTACTCATTTTATAAACTGTAGAACAAAGTAGTCTTGGGTCACTTTGTATGGGAGGTACCGTTAGTTTTCATCGGAATGAGCTGATTTTTGGTGGGTGGGGTGACTATGACCTCCAATCGCAGCATACCAAAATTTACCACTCTGCTCCAATTTTGGGGGGAGTTATGGACATGCCGTTTTAAAAAATTTAAATGGGGGGATAATGGGGGTCCTTGACCGGAGCGACTCAATGTTTACCTTAAAATGATCTTGAACTTATTATGAGTACTTATACAAAATTTTACGGCTGAACTAACATTCTTTCAAAAGTTATGGAGCTTTTAAAAAAGGTCTAAAATGAAAATATTCTAATTTATGTTCTATTCTAACGCCGAAATATTCAATTAAACTCTAATGTGTTATATATCATTGCATATAATGCATGATAATTTTATGTAGTTTTTTTCGTCCTCAGACCATTTTTTCTGTATCTCTTACCGTTTCTGAAATAATCGCAAAAAACCGAAAAAATGCCCCCCTTTCCCCCCTTTCCACCTTTCCCCCCTTTCCCCCCTTTTTTAAAGGTTGCGGCACTTTTTTTAGGGTGCAAAGTTCATATTCGGAATCAGCGCCCCATAATACATAAAGAAACAGTGAGAAAAAAACTTCTGTATTTTTTTCACGGAATGGTACTAAATCGACACGATATTACTGAACTAAGGTGACTCTCATACAATATATATCATCGAATATATCATTCACCTAATCAAATTGCGATTTTCTATAGTCGATCCAAATGGCCGAAATCTGCGCGGACAGAGATTAATTTTTTCACATATTTCTCTTATAATGTTTCTAAACAATTCAAGCATTAAAATCATAATTTCAGTCATTTTCTTTCAAATTTCCATTATGAAATATCTAAAAAAATCCCATTTAATTTTACTGAAAAATATAATCAAATTTTGACAATCATATTAAAAATAATTTACTAAAAATACATTTATGTATATAATATTTTCTGAGCAGAAGATAATTTATTGTTGCCCTAAGCATTTTAATTTTGAAAGTGGCGTAAGTCACACGGATGGACTTACGCCAGTCTCAAAATAAACGCTTTGAAGTTGTTGTCAAGTAGCAAAAATTGTGACTATGAAAACGACAGTAAATTTTTGAAATATTTGTTTGATTTTTTTGTGAGAGAAAGAAACTATCAAAGACATGATAATGCCATCATTAACTAAATTTTTATAAAAAGTGGACTTATGCCACTTTCAAAATAAGCGGCTCATTTTTTGAACGAACTGCAGTATGTATTTCAGTAAATTGATTCCACCGGATTTGTCTGCAACCAGAATGTCTCTATTGAAATATGCAAAACATTGACAAAAAGCAAAATTATAAAAACACTTTTTTTTAAATACTTTTGTCTATATCTCCTGAACTAATTCAATATTGAGTAAATTTACACCACGGGATTAGATTCCATTTGGATGTATCAAATGAGAAAGCAACAACAACACATTGGTCTCAGTGATGACACGATCAAGATAGAGGTGTCTGTCGAAATAGGCTTCACCCCGAATAGCGGATGGAGACGGTTCTTTTTTACACACTTTCGCATTTATCTCCTGAAAGGATAAGCAGATTCTGGTAAAAATGCTACGCCAAATGGGACTCTATTCCAGAAATAAATTTGTAAATTTGCCCTACCGGATGGGGCTCTACCCGAAAACATCAGAATAACTATTGAAAAATGTAACGCTTAAAAGCAAAATACGCTGAATCCTTTGCAAAATTGGCCAGGGAAACAATTGTGAAAGTAGTTTATTTTCTCCATCTTTTGTGTATGTGTGTTGATCAAATTATCGTATGTATAGGGTGTTTTTTTAGACTTGCGGTTTTCAAGAAGAAATAAAACGCATATAATTTAATGATATGGCCAAGAATTTAGCTTTATTATATAGATAAGGGTTTGCAATTATGTTTTTAAAATGATTTCGGGCAAGTTGCCACCGCAGCTGGCTCGAATAAATTCCAGCCGCGAGGCCCAATTTTCGACCACTTTTTGCAGCAATTTTGGCCGTATGTCAGCAATAACGCGCCGAATATTATCTTCCAAGGCATCAATCGTTTTGGGCTTATCTGCGTAGAAAAGCGACTTCACATAAACTCATAAAAAATAGTCCAGCGGTGTTAGATCGCACGATCTTGGAGAGCATGCCACAGGCCCACGACGCGAGATAATGCGCTCACCAAAAGTTTCCTTCAATAAATTGATTGTTTCATTGGCTGTATGGCATGCAGCGTGGTTTTGTTGGAACCAAAGGTCATCCACATCAACATCCTCCAAATCAGGCACGAAAAAGTCATTAACCATGGCTCTATAGCATTCCCCATTGACTGTAACATTATGGCCCGCTTAATTTTTGAAGAAATATGGACCAATGATTCCCTCTGCGCATAGAGCACACCAAACAGTGACTTTTTGAGGATGTAACGGCGCGGCGCGGCGTCTCAACAATGGCTTGTGGATTATCATCACTCCAAACGCGACAATTTTGTTTATTAACATACCCATTAGACCAAAAGTGAGCTTCATCGCTAAACAAAATTTTCTTGTGAAAATGGGGATCGGTGGTCATCTCATTTTGGGCATGATTTGCAAACGTTGTTCCGGAGTAAGTCTATTTATTATGAAATTTCAAACTAAACTGAGCATAAATCAAGTGACAGCTGTCAAAAAAACCAACTCCGAAAAAAGTTATGCCAGATTGAAAACCACAAGTCTAAAAAAAACACCCTATACTTAATTAAATTATCGCCATCACACTCCACCACTTCACCCCTTCAGTACCCTTCATCGTAAAACTCATGAAAAATTTGAAATATTAGCAATTCTTTTTTCCAAGCTTTTGGCTATATTTTTTGAAGGACTTAGTATATTTCAGTAAAGTCCTCCCCGTCCGTCAACCTGAAGCACTTTTACCTTCGATGAGCAATAAGAGTTAAAGGAAAATTGACTAAGAGAACAGTCCACTTTCTCCTCCTTTTGTGGGATTAGCGGATATGTGTAAGTTCCACAACCACCCACCTGAACGAGTTCTACCCCCAATAGGAGATACATCTGGAAAAGTGTCCAGGAGTAAAATTATTAATGCAGCTTATCTTCTCCATTTTTTTCTATACCCCCTTAACTCTGTGGCGCATTTCACAAAACTAAATTTAGCATTTAAATTTTATTTGATTTGAAAGGGAATGTTAGTGCGAGCGCAGCGAGCCCAAGATGGCAGAGCGAGCGAAGCGAGCTCTCACAGCTTGTAGCTTATAAAGGATATTCATGCCTTGTGCTAAATGAATGAATGATGTATAACTCGTGACAAATGAAAAATGCATACTGCGAAGTAAATCGATAAATGGATCACACGTCAAGATGTTGATCGGATTTTGCATAATAAGAAGGGCAGGCTATAAAGCGGGCAATTTCTAATTTAGCGGGCATTATAGATAGGTACATCTCGCATTGAGGTACCCACAAGTTGACCGATCAACGAGCGAAATCGTTGTAAATGGGTTTATATATTTATTTATTTGACTTATTGCGACTCCCGGAGACCCAATGCTGTACATACTTGCGGAATTCGGTTTTCAGGCAAATTAGCAGTCATACTACCCCCCTTTCCCCTTCACGCCGATTTGGAAAAAGAATAATTTCTCACCAAGCTACCATACCATGATGCATGCCATAAAATGACCTCATATTCTTCTTCCTTTATTCTTTCCTCGTAAAGAAAACTGACAGTCGTTATTCTGGGAAATATGTTCGAGCATTGGGAAGGCAAGATTCTGTTGATACTAAACAGAGAGCCCTAAACTGTACAAACGACATTATGCAGGATATCATTCAATCCGATTTTCCCCAATAAAATGACAACCATTTATAACTTCACAGAGGCGGCTTCGACGTATTTACGTCCAGCTTTCTCGCTTTGCAGAACGTTACATTGCAGACAAAGCACTGACTGAGTCCTATTTTTACCACATCCATCTCCATAGTTCGGGAACGATTCTTAACATTTGCGCTCGGTATTGCAGACGAACCTTCAATTCAGGTCACCCCAGAACCTTCCAGAATCGAACTTTCAAAGTGTAGGGCGTATTCTGCGTACTCATTCTACAAACTTCGCAGTTCTTCCTAAGTTTCGTTGTCGCCTGACGGGATTAACCTCCCGCGTATCATTCGGACGTCTCTAGTCCAAATTTGACTAAGTATAGGTATACCAACAACAACAATTATGAAAACTACATCTGATCTCTAAGGCCTCGTTTTTCGACGTGCCATATTTGTTTCGCTGTGCCAAACCTATTCCCCCGTAATCACAGCTAAACAGGCAGAATTGAAACAATTTCAAATTTATCTCGTCAGCAGACCTCAAACGACTTTATTCGGTAGAAAAGCATAGAAACAGATGTTAGTGACTATTTCTTAATTTCCTTATTTCTCTCTCGATTACCGTAACTCCTAGTGGAGCATGGTGCGTTGATGACTACCGTGTGTAGTCATCAACGTTACAAAGACAACTGAATTCGGAGTGTGATACGGTTGTCAGCCATACCACTTCCTAGTCGCATTGTCAGTTTATTATTCTACGATAAGAATATTTCTTATTATCTTCTTCTGAATAATAAACTTGCGACGAGTCGTGCCGAGTTTGGAAACTCGTTTCTCTATGAGTGTCTGTTTCACAGAGTGGCGACCAAACGATCACGGCCACAGAGCACGTTATTTAGAACCCCTTAATTTAATGCATTTCCCCTGTGCTGACAAATATAATCCTGACAACTGATCCTCTCCTCCACGAGACCCAAGTAGCACAAACGAGTTGTAAAACGGTTATATAACCGAAATACAACCATGGTTATATGACAATATTGTTAGGAAAATGGTTGTAAAAACGTTTTAAAAACGTTTGCTAAACCGTAAAAAAGAGGTTTTTGCCTGGCTATAAACGTAACATTATTGTTGTAAAGTCGTTGTCTTCCAAACATTATTGTTGTAAAATCGTTGTGAATATAACTACAATTTCGTATGTTAAAAAATTAAAAATTGAATACTTTTTCTTTTTCAGAATTGACAATTTTATTTATCTATAGAAACTTTTTATCTCAGACATATTATAATATTTTTTTTATACCTTTTTATCCAAGGAAATTACCTTTTTATCTATTTGCCTGAAGCTGGAATCGAACCTGGTCCTCTTGCGTGCTAGTCTGTCACCATTGCCATTGCGCCTTCTCATGTTCTCTAAATCTGAACTACTTCACGCGCAATGCATGGCGGTCGCAAGATTGATTATCGATCATGCGATGTTTAATTTTTCTTTTTTTCATATGCCAAAAATTCTATTAAAATAATCCCTTTATGATATTTGTTTCCGTTTAGCTCTGGGAAGCTTTTTACCAAATATAATTGCAAATATCAAAAAGATACTTTCAGTTCAAATTCTAACAATTGTGTTAAACTTTAAACCATGTTGTATTTGTAACAATTACGTTATTTTATAACAAAATTGTCCAAAGAACAACAACTGAGTCAATTTTGAAACAATAATGTTACAAAGAGAACATTAAGGTATTCAGGAGAACAAATTGTCCCAAATGAAACCATCTAGTTAATTTTGCAGCAAATTTTTAAGTTTAGACTCCAACAAAATGCTCACTTTTGTAACTATAACCCATATTGTTGATTATATAACTAAAATATAACCAAAAATCGGGTTGTATATCTAACCAAGGTTATTTTGTGCTACTTGTGAGCTAATTATGTAGTGAATTAGGTTTCATTGTGTGATATGGAGAATGCTGTACGTTTCCCAATGCTGAACGACTGGTCAAAATGCTGTACTGTAAAGTAACATGTTGTACACGTTCTAGGAAATAGTTTGAAGGGGCCTATTTTGATGTTTATTCGTAGCTTCGGACTTTTAGCCATAAAATTAAAGGACTTTTCAGTAGTCCGGTATGTCCGTTTTGCGATTGACTTAGCTTGAGGTTCTCTTCCATATAAAACTCTCCAAATTCCTGTATCCAATTAGATTTTTTTATTTTTTTGAGCCGATTTCACCAACCATAAACCAGGGCTTATCTTACCTATCTCGAAAAAATTAACATCGAAAATTGTTTACTTAGATGGTTTGAAATGTCTAGATAATTTGTAAACCAATTTCAAGAAAAGCGAGAAAATTATATTTCCAGGCAGTTTCCTTTGTTTTAAATCCTGGAGCATTCCACTGCGTCCTGGGGTCAATTTCTTCAAACAGTTTTTGATTCCACGCACCTTCCAGTTCTTCCATTGTTTCAAAATTGATTGATTTTTACATGTCAAAATTGTAAATATGGTCCATGTTTTTGCCCTGAATTTCTACTTGATTTTGAAAAATTTCAACCTTCCCCTATTCAAATCCTTTTCCACTGCGAAATTTGTAATCAAATTATCTAATTTTACTATTTAGAGAAACTGTAGGTACGCACCCTACTTTATTCGCCAATCGAAAAAATACTTTCCAACCTTATAGCTTATAATATTTTTAACATTAAAGGACGATCCATAGAGTGACCATTTTTATACCCTCCGCTCATAGAGTGAAATTGTATATTAACATTGACATGAAGTTTGTAACGCATTGAAAGAAGCATCTCCGACCATATAAAAAGTATATATATCGTCGCTGTGAAATAAAACCGGCATAAGTGCAAAAATTTCGTTTTTGAGTTTTTGATATCAAAAAAAAAAAATTTTTTCTCTATTTTTCTGTCATACCGGCACATTGTATAGTTGAGTAAAAATACATCAAATGGGGCTGTGCCGGTGTTCATTTCGGCGCAAATTGCTCTTCAATTTAGTAAAAGACAGATCTATTGAACAATACGCCAATCGCTTCAAAATAATTTTAAGTAAAACCGAATTATCTTACAATATTTCTTATAGAATACTGTGCAGCAGTGCAAATTTGCCCCTGTTTTTAAATCAAACTGGCGTAATTGCAGAATTTTGCTCTAATTCTAAAACCAAACTGACATATCTGCAGATTTCTTCTAAATTAAGCATTTTTCAATTTATTTGTAACTACTACTTCAATAATAACAGTATGCATCTAAACTTAATACAATTTTGTGTAACTTTGTGGTGCATCGTACGGACGTTAATATTAAAAAACCGTTGGCGAAAACTTCAAAACCCTCTGGTGTAAAATATGGATTTTGAAGATTTGCCGGTGTTATTTAACAGCGACGATATATGATCAGCATGACTTGGGGAGTCGATTGGGCGATGTCAGTCCGTCTGTTGCGACGCGTTTTACTCGGCTAATTCAAAAGCTATGAAGCTGAAATTTTGTACAAATGCTTCATTTTGCTGTAGGCGGTTTGTATGTTTGAATCGGTAAAATCGGACAATGGGGTCATGGGGCTCTCATACAAACCCAACTCCCCAAATTAGGTTATTCTAAGAAGAACTTTTTTATTTGTTCACCAATTTCAACCAAAATTCACACAAACGTGTCTCTCTTGATGATAACAAAATATATGTAAAAATGGGGTCATGGGGCTGCCACACAAACCTAACCCCCCAAATTAGGTACTTCTAAGAAAACCTTTTCTGCTTGTTCACCAATTTCAACCAAATTTCACACAAACGTCTTTCTATTGATGGCATAAAACATATGAATGAATGGATCAAATCGGACTATGGGGTCATGGGGCTGCCATACAACCTCCCTTTTAATTTGGGTTCTTCTAAGAAACATTTTTTACACCAATTTCAGAAAACCTTGAATTAATGTGTCTTTATCAAAGCAACAAAAAAGGTTAAAACAAATGCGATCGTACTATGTGACCATGCTCTCGCATCCTCCAATAAAATTTTCTGAGTAAATATTTCTATTTGCCCACTTATTCCAACCAAACCCCACACAAATATTGTTTTTACGACGCAACGGAACTTTTGTGATTAAATTCAAGTCGTTGGTACGCCCGAAAAAACTTTTAGCGTGAGGAGAGTGAAGGGTATCCAAACTTCGGCCACACCCGAAATTAGCCTCGGCCTCGTTTTTATTTTCGGCACTGTATATACTGAGAAAAGTGCGACATTTCCAATTTAAAAAGAATCCAAGTATCTAATCCAAGCAATTTGTTCACAAATGAGTCAATAATGTAGTCAATAATTTAGTGGCATTTCCATTTGGCCATTAGGTGTTAATTCCCCGGCGTTCTATATAGATACTGATCGTCGACTCGTAATGCATGAATTAAAGATTATTTTGGACTATATCGACGATTTATGACGCTAATGTTGCTGTGGGGTTCTATTCAATGACCATATAATACCTAAATACTTAAACGAAAGAAAAAAAAACACATTCATCATAATACCCGCAACCTAATGTCCACTCTATTTTCAACAGAAATGAAATAATTCGTCGCCTGGATGGCTATTCTGCAAGTCTTGTTGTCGAAAATATCACATCTGAACATTCGGGAAACTACACATGTATCGCCAGTAATGTTGCCGGTACGGAAAAATTCACCGTTCCGCTAACCGTCAACGTACCACCCAAATGGCTGTTGGAGCCTAAAGATTCGGGCGCCCAGGCCGGTCAGGATGTCTTACTTCACTGCCAATCTGAAGGCTATCCGAAACCAACAATCACCTGGAAAAAAGCTATTGGAACAACGCCAGGCGAATACAAAGATTTCATCTACGAGCCAAATATCACACTTTTCCCGAACGGATCAATTTATTTCAAGAAAATCACCAAAGAATCACAAGGACATTATTTGTGCGATGCTAAAAATAACATTGGCTCGGGTGTTAGTAAGGTGATTTTCTTGAAAGTGAATGGTAAGCAAGCTGGCAGATCTACTAGACGGGTGTTTTGCCAATTTCCTTTTCTTTTTTCAGTTCCTGCACATTTTACAACGAAAAGCAAACAACTGTCGGTGGCCAAAGGAAAACAAGTCCATTTACAGTGCAATGTCCAGGGAGATAATCCCATTGATATCAAATGGAGAAATCAAAATACACAACAACATTTGGACGAGTCCTTGGACTCAAGGTAGATATCATAAGTTTAATCGGATCACAGTATTTATACATGGAAATCAGTTTATTTTTCTTTAATTCTGTGTTTGTTCTTTGATTTCTGCGATTTATATTACATATCCTCACAGCAAATCCCTTTTTCATTTCTATTTTTAACATACATTTTTTATATGCACATACTACAAATCTAGCCCTAATACAAAACATATCCATCCGTATCCCTTCCACAGATATAAATTACGCGAGCAAATAGTCGATGATGGAATGATGTCAGAATTAGGAATATCCCACACCTACAGACAGGACACTGGAATTTATATATGTCAAGCAACTAATGCCTTTGGACAGGTAGGTCATTTGTGAAAATCCGAGTGTGCTCCAAGATAAAAAGATAAAATTAAACTTTTGTCTATGCTGAAAAAGGATGAAATGTCAATACAATTAATCGTCCAAGAAGTTCCTGAACAACCAAAAAATCTCCGTATCAACTCACAACAATCGCGTAGTCTGCAACTTACATGGAGTCAACCGTTTGCCGGCAACAGTCCCATCGAGGACTATCACATTTTTTACAAGCAAATTACAGGTAGGTGTAGTGAACGGCGATGGTGAGCATAGAATATACAATGTGTGCTTAAAAATAAATGGGAATCAATGCCAAATAAAACACTTAACCTTGCCATCACATACACGATTATAATAAATGTAAATAGTTAACCTTACCATTACATACATGATTATAAAAAATGTAAGTATGTAGTTTAATTCCATTTTATTCGTGCCACGCTCTTAATAAATTATTATAATCAAATGGAAAATTTGTAAACTTTTTTATCGAGATTTTTAACAAAACTCACAGTAACAGTGAGATACTATTCGGATTAAACCCGAGGACAACTTTTTTATTCTCTTTTTTGTTATTGATTTTGACACTTATCTAATATCTCCATTTCTTGGAAAATGCAAAAAATCAACACCACTAACACAATTCGGATATCCATTCGAAATTGGAAATTCGATGATTAAATGAAATTCAGGTTGATTCTATTTCAAAGCACAAATTGTTTCCACACCATCACCGCACCGATGTAATCAGAATCTCCTGTCACTATATCGGAAAATCTATATATGTATGATACGAATAAATCCTTCAATCCCACGACAACTTCCACTTTGATTTGATTTCAGATAATTGGCAAAGTGCCGAAAGGATATCAGTCACAGGAACACAAACCGTCGTGACTATACAAAATCTACGACCGGCCAAAGCATATCACATACGAATGTCCGCTGAAAACAAATTGGGATCATCGGAATTTTCGGAAATCGTACCAGTTACAACTTTAGAAGAAGTGCCTTCGGGACCGCCTCTAAACGTTCGGGGCGAATCCAAAAGTTCTACCGAAATATTTGTATCCTGGGAAGCGCCCGATCGAGATCATTGGAATGGTATATTGTTGGGATACTATGTTGGCTATCAAATAGCCAGCAGTCCGGACGATAAGGAAATTAATCCAACACAAGGATTTAATTTTAAAACGGTCGAGGTTCGAACCCATTTCGGGGGCGAGACCGTACTAACGAATCTCAATAAATTCACTTTGTACAATATCGTTGTTCAAGCGTATACAAGTCAAGGCAGCGGACCACCCAGCAAAGAAATCAGTGTGCACACATTGGAAGATGGTAAGTGAATGTTCTTTTCGATATGTAAATTTTCGAGATATTTCAGCAATTTATAGACGTTTTATTGCTTTGCAATTTCGCAAACGCGTTCAATTCTGCATTGCACCATGATTGTATGTATTTGCATACATTTTTATGGTTTTCACTGAGACAATCTGAGAGCAGTAAATAACGAATTCATCAATCGCGTTTCGTTTCATTACAAATGCATAGTACTCGACCAGCAAAATGGACGCAAACAGTGGCGTGCAGCCCATAGATGCGGTGGATGCGCCGCATTCCCTAAAATTAATTTATATTAGTTTTGTATTCTTTTATTTGAAGTTAAATGCAAATTAATTTGTATCTCAATATTAATGTTAGAAATAAAATGTACATACATACATACATCCCAATTGGCTTTCAAGCAACCCGCGTATGTACGTAGTACATATCTGTAGATATTCGCTCAACAGTGCTCGTCACTATATTCAATGGTGGATGCGGAAAACATTCTACCCTCAGCCGTGAATCCATTTGGCCCAAATTTCCATCAACAAGCCACATGCTCACTGTACTCTCCCTACCTTTAAGAGGATTCGTATACCGGACCACTACATGAAACGCATCTCAGACAATTTTATTGAGCTGAATGAGAGGAGAACGAAAAGCATGCTGTGAAGCTTATCTGCTGCAGAACAAATGCATGCAAGAAACAAAGATAAGACAAATTCTGAGTGGAAGCACTCGTAACGAATTTGACTGAACGCTTCTCGGCATATTTTTTAATCATTTGCTTCAGCTTTAGTAGGATATGAGTATGAGACCGTGAGGCCGTTCGGTGAATTAATACTTAGGCACCTTCTACATCGAAAAGTAGGTATGCTTTAATAAATTTACAAATTTATACTTTCATTACAGATTTTATTTGGCTATTAATTACAAATTATGAAAATAGACGAAACTATTCTTATCTTATTGGCCATTCGACTTGAACGTTTTTTAATTCATTCAGCAATTATTTCAATTCATGTACAAGGGTGTCAGCAATTATTTCAATTAATGTACAAGGGTGACGGCGGATATTTTATCCTAATTTTGCGCATTTCTCTTATATGTATGTATACATGGCTTATATCGCTTAATTATGTTATTATACGATATACTCGTAATGGATCGAAATTTTATTTCGTAAATTCAAAGCGAGCTTCATAAAATCATTTTTTTTTGTAATTTGGCTTTTTTGTTTTAAGTCATCAACTTTAAGGATTTAATGAAAAAAATAATAAAGCACGAGAAAGCCAATATACAATGAAAGTCATCCTAAAATACGCGTTTAGAAAATCTTGGTTCTACGAAGCCCACTTTGAAGTTTGTTAATGAGAATGTTGATAAATAATGTAAATGTTGTATAAATACTAATATCAGGATACCAAGCCCTTGTTTTGGACAAAGGAGAACGTAGTAGTATAAATACTAAACACTTATGGGAGCAGTGCGTACCGAATATCCTTTTTAGCACTTACTTATATTGTTTGAAAGAAATAGCGGAATAAATTAAATAGCTGTCAAATTTTACGATATCCCATAATATCAGTTTCGTCCATGTTCATACGACTGCTTAAGCCAAATTTCCAAAGTTGATTTTTGGCATATAGGCCAGTCAATAAACCGAAAAATAAGGCGTTAGGTCGCAAAAAATTGCTCGGCTCTGGTTTTTTGGGATATTGTTAGGATAGATACCAGAAGTGTACCACTAAGTTTGCAACTTCGAAAAACCTGTGCTAACCCCGTGACCCTCAAAAAACCTCAAAATTTTCGGACTTTTTTCATATTTTTTTTTGTAATTTCTAAAAGGTGCTTCCTACAAGTAAGTTGTCCACTGCACTGTTAAAGCTAAGAAAATCTCCTTTACTTTGAGTGTAACCCCAGCTTTGTAGGCGCAAAGGATCCCAAGATACAGCACTTTAAACATTGTTTTTGGAAAAAAAGTTAGAAATTGTAATTTCAGTCATGTTCCGAGCTGAATATCGGCTTAAATGCGCATTTTACAGAGAAAGTCATGTGACGTGATGTTATAAACCAGTTCCTTAGCTGTATATATGTCGGAACGAATGGAATCAGACCATGGGGTTATAGGGCTGCCCCTGAAAATTAGGTTCTCCTAAGAAAATTTTTTTTCTTTATGTACCAATATTAACCAAACTTCACCCAAGTATGTTGCTGGTTAAGCCTAAAAAAATATCTAGGAACGGATGAAATCGGAATACTACGTTATAGGGCTGTCATACAAACCAACCTCTGGAAATTAGGTTCTTCTAAGAAAAACTTTTTTCTTTATGGACCAATCTTAATCACCCTTCCCCCAAATGTGTTTTTTAGTAAAGCTTCAAAACATATCTAGAAACGGATGAAATCGGAACACTAGGTCATAGGGCTGTCATACAAACCAACCCCTGATAATCAGGTTCTTCTAAGAAAAACTTTTTTCTTTATGAACCAATCTTAACCAAACCTCACCCAAATGTGTTTCTAGTAAAGCCTCAAAACATATCTAGGAATGGATGGAATAGGAACATTACATCATAGGGCAGTCATACAAACCTCCTAAAATACAATATTTGACTTTTTTACAAAAAAGCACATTTTTTAAAGTCCTGTATCTTGGGATCCTTTGCACCTACAAACCTGGAGTTACACTCAAATTAAAGAAGATTTTCTTAGCTTTAAAAGTGCAGTGGCCGACTTACTTATAGGAAGCACCTTTTAGAAATTACAAACAAAAATATGAAAAAAGTCCGAAAATGTTGAGGTTTTTTGAGGGTCACGGGGTTAGCACAGGTTTTTCGAAGTTGCAAACTTAGTGGTACACTTCTGGTATCTATCCTAACAATATCCCAAAAAAACCAGACCCGAGCAATTTTTTGCGACCTAAAATCGGTAATTGACTGGCCTAATACCAATAAACTGCTTAAAAACTCCGCATTTCAAATCAATAATTTTATTTTCTATTTGCTTTTGTGTGTTAAAAGGAATTATTTTGAAATACAATCTTGACTCGGTTAATGTTTCCATTAATCCGGATTTCGTCAGCAATTTCGAAGAAAAATTATACTTACCGACATTTTTCTAATTATTTGGACGGTTTTTTCCCAGAAAATAAAAATGATCGCTCTAATCCAGATGTGCTGTTGGTCCGGATAACCTCTTGCAATAATTGATCCGGATTATCGAGTATTATCGAGACTGTATATTATTCCCTTTCCGCCGCATCCCCTTTGATGAATATCACCGCACGCCACTGGACGCAAATAGATATTTTCTAAATAATTTGGCATTGGTGACAAAAATATATTATCAATTGTTTGTATATTCTGAATATACAAATAATTTATCTTTTATCAATCTTGTTGAAAGCACGTAGTCAAGGGATAATGATATATGTACATTAACATTTAAAATAAAGAACGGCTTTCATTTTCATTATACAAAAGTTGTGCGACGATTAAAAGGGGCTGGACATGTCCTTTTTCCAATTCTTTGTTTATATCTGAGTTAAAACAGTATGATTCGTCAACATTCGCTTAAACAGTTCTTCTGGGGTCACGAGTCATACATATGGGAAGTTTTGTTTATTTCTCATTTGGATTTAGAATTAGTTTTCGCCAAGTTCTTTAACTGCAACATTAGTTGTTGCATTTTTAAAGATAAGGAGAATCTGTAAAATACAAAATGCCAGCGGGTGCCATTTAAATTTAAACGCTTCGTCCAGAGCCTTAGAAATTTTGGAGGAAGGTCGTTCGCAACGTTCTGTGACCCTGCAATTAGGGTATTCGCGAAGAGCCATTAAAAATCTTAGAAACCATTACCAGTCGTCATGGTTCAGGCCGAGTTCGAATAACCACCCCTGCAGAAGACCGATATGTGAGACTTTGTGCGCGACGGGATCGTATCATTAGTGCTCGTGGACGACAAAGTAGGCTATTAATGACGACTGGGACCATTGTTAGCGCCTAAGCAATCAGAAATCGTTTGCACGGAGACCAACAATGGTCAAGGAGACGTGTTACCAGAACACAACTGACCAGGACGCATCGTACGAATCGTTTAAGATTTGCTCGTCCACATATCCAATGGGACAAGCAACAATAACGCAAGGTGCTCTTTTCGAATTAGTGCAAAGTAAATTTTTTTTAGTGACGACCGACGCAAAAGAGACTGGTGGAGAACTGGAGAAGCATGTTTGGGTCCTTGCCTTAATCAAAATCAGAGGCAAGGCGGTCCCAGTATGATGGTCTGGGCCGGAATTAGCATGCAAGCCAAAACTGACCTTGTTATCCTAAATAACGGGACAATTACGTCCGAAAGTTATATTGAAAGGATTGTTAGGCCACATATCATTCCTTTTTCACAACAGGCGTTGGATGGTTTTATCGTCATGCAGGATAATGTACGACCACATACTGCCCGGGTGACAATGTCTGTTTTCGAGGAGGCCAATATTGAGGTCATGGAGTGGCCTGCCAACAGTCCGGACCTAAATCCGATAGAACATCTTTGGGATCAATTAAAACGCCGGATGCGGACAGCTGAAAAGGAAATACACAATCAGCAACAGCTGATTCAATTGCTAAAAATGTGTTGGGACGAGACACCAAAAGAAAGCGTCGATCGGCTTATTAAAAGCGTGCATATCAAAAAGTGGAGGCCATACTCGATACTAAAAAAAAACAAAGAATCATTTTTTTACAGATTAGACATACAAATTAATTGTTATCGTTACGATAAGTAAGCAATCCGAAAAAATGCTAAAAAACAGTGTAACTTTTGGTCAAAATTCATTATATTAATTAGACCAACAAAACTATGATTTTCTTTTTCCACGGAAAAGTAATCAGAAAACGTGGATCTAATTGTTTTTTTTTTCTCAGGCAAAGAATATTTCGATAGGAATCCTTTGCATTCAATTTTTCTACGATATAATTGCTAAAACAAAATATACCGGTAGTTTTCATTGTTTGGTCTGTATCAAGAAGGATTATCACTCCATTTCGTTCCGCCGTCAATATTTTTTACAGCCGCAAAGGATACTCCAATGCTATTACTATTATGCTACGATTAACTTTTCGGAGAGCTGCAATTATTTACAATACTTGACAGGATAAGCGTCGTTAATGCCAAGGGTACGCCGCGCCGCGCGCCGGCCGTAGTAATAATGTGATTGTCAGATTTTGTAAGGGCTTCAAAATGGAAAATAAATATTTTTTTAGACAGAAGTATTGCATGTTCCGTTGGATAGATTATATGGCAAAATATGCAACACGAAAAATAATAATTTTTACACCCTTCGCTCATTAGAGTGAAAGGGTATATTAACTTTGTCATGAAGTTTGTAACGCATTGAAGGAAGCATCTCCTACTATATAAAAAGTGTACATATTATGATCAGCATGACTTAGGAAGTCGATTGGGCGATGACAGTCTGTCCGTCTGTCCGACTGTCCTTCTGTTGCGACGCGTTTAAAAGCTATGAAGCTGAAATTTTGCACAAATGCTCCTTTTACTGCAGGCAGTTTGTATGTTTGAATCAGTAAAATCGGACAATGGGGTCATGGGGCTGCCATTCAAACCTAACCTCCCAAATAAGGTTTTTCCAGGAAAAACTTTTTATTTGTGCACCAATTTCAACAAATTTCACACAAATGTATTTCTATTGATGACACAAAACATATGTCAAAATATATCAAATTGGACCAGGGGGTCATGGGGCTGTCAAACAAACCCGACCCCCCATTTTAATTCTTCTAAAAACATTTTTTACACCAATTTCAGAAAACCTTGATTTAATGTGTCTTTATCAAAGCAACTAAACAGGTCAAAACAAATGAAATCGTACTGTCGGGCCATGCTCCCGCCCCCCCCCCCCCCCCCCTAATAAAATTTTCTGAGTAAATATTTTTATTTGCCCACTTATTCCAACCAAACCCCACACAAATATTGTTTTGTCGACGCAACGCAACTTGTGTGAAGACAGTAGGAAAATAATGGGGGGGGGGATTAAATACAAATCGTAGGCACGCTTGAAGAAACTTTTAGCCCGAGGGGAGCGAAGGGTATCCAAATTTCGGCCGCACCCGAAATTAGCCTCGGTCTCGCTTTTACTGAAATTTCTGATATCGAGTTTTGAACCCCTCCCGAAACGAAAACCTGGGTACGTCCCTTGACAGAGTAACGGTTCTACGTAATTTGCTCGCTTCTTTGCTTTTTCAATGAAATAGGTACTCCTAGCATTAAGGGAAATCAAGAAATCCGCCAGGGAATTTTGTGCTTCCAAAGTAACAAGGGATTTTCAACCATGCAATTTGAATTTGAGAGAGGTAACATCGAAGATTACACCTTTAAATTTGTGTAATAAAACATGTTTGAAGCAATTATTAGTTTGTATTACAAGTTAAAAAGTACAAGTTGAACATACATATATAATAAATATTTTTGTTTAAAAGAGTATATCATGTGATAAGAGTTATTCAATTGTTAACAACCCTTCATGGAAGTTTCGTCTCCGTAGTCGTTAACTGCGTAGGTACTAAATAATTTCCGGCCGTTATTGTTACTGGTGGCTTCCTCATCCATAGCAATTATGTCATACATATAATCAGCAGATTCCCTATTACCTAATGAAAAAAGTTGTAGCTATTCAAGTTATGTCGGCATTTTACGAAATGTTTGTTTGTTTGATTTTCGCGTATAATTTAGGCTTACACAGGACGTGCACTATTTCGTTTAAAGTTTCAATATTCAACCACTTTTGAGAACTTCTGCGGGCTAAATATGCTTGGTATTTCCTTTATGGGGCGTAGAATCAAACTTATTAGTGGATAGGATAAGGATAACAACTTTCAGTCCAGTATAATTTGTTACATTTATATAGTTTTTGTAATGATTTGCCGCTTTGGGCACTGTTCCTCAATTAGTGTTTAGGAATTGAAAAAAACCAGACATAGGCTAATTTCGGTCGCGGCCGAAAGATGAATACCCATCACACTTAATAGTCTAGGAAAAATGGCATATTTGGTCGGCAAAAATCCTACATCGGAATTTTTTTTGGATTATGGTTGGGAATGGTCCCCAGATTATGGCATTAAAAGTCCCAACCGATCGGTAGTCCGCAACCTTAAAAAAGGTGGAAAGGGGGGCATTTTTTCGGTTTTTTGCGATTATTTCAAAAACAGTAAGAGATACAGAAAAATAGTCTGAGGACGAAAAAAACTACATAAAATTGTCTTTGCAATGATATATAACACATTAGAGTTTAATTGAATATTTCGGCGTTAGAATAGAACATAAATTAGAATATTTTTATTTTAGACATTTTTTTAAAGCTCCATAACTTTTGAAAGAACGCTAGTTCAGCCGTAAAATTTTGTAGAAGTATTCACAACAAGTTTAAGATAATTTTAACGTAAACATTGAGTCGCTCCGGTCAAGGATCTCCATTATCCCCCCATTTAAATTTTTCAGAACGGCATATTCATAACTCCCCCCAAAATTGGAGCATTCGGATAAAAACCATACAAGTGACCCATCAGGAGTGTGTTCTACGTACTACTCATTTTATAAACTGTAGAACAAAGTTGTCATGGGTCACTTTGTATGGGAGGTACCCTTAGTTTTTATCCGAATGAGCTGATTTTTGGTGGGTGGGGTGACTATGACCTCCAATCGCAACAAACCAAAATTTAGCACTCTGCTCCAATTTTTGGGAGTTATGGACATGCCTTTTTGACAAATTTAAAGGGGGGATAATGGGGGTCCTTGACCGGAGCGGCTCAGCGTTTACGTTAAAATTATCTTAAACTTGTTGTTAATACTTGTACAAAATTTTACGGCTGAACTAACATTCTTTCAAAAGTTATGGAGCTTTTAAAAAAGGTCTAAAATGAAAATATTCTAATTTATGTTCTATTCTAACGCCGAAATATTCAATTAAATTTTAACGTGTTAAATATCATTGCAAAGATGTTTTTATGTAGTTTTTTTTTGTCCTCAGACCATTTTTCTGTATCTCTTACCGTTTTTGAAATAATCGCACAAAACCGAAAAAAGGCCCCCTTTCCCCCATTTTTTTAAGGTTGCGGACCCCCGATCGGTTGGGACTTTCTATGCCATCATCTCGGGACCATCCCCAACCATAATCAAAAAAATTCCGATGTAGGATTTTTGCCGTTCGATGGCCATATTTTGGTCCAATTTTCTTAGACTATAAATGAAACTTAAGCTTCTTTACCACAGCCCTACGACGTGTTCCAATTTTTAACGCCGCCCTTTAGTCCCTAGTCGTAAGGGCTCGCTAGTCGAATGAAATATTTATGTGTTAATAATATTATTAAATTTATAGCATTAATGGGGATATATGCATAATTTGAAAGTTTAAAATATACATGTCGTTGCACAATAACAAATATCAAGCTCCTGACTATGGATCTGGAAGGTATATCTGGATATGGATATTGAAGTTTCAAATTCATTAATGGCGAATTTCTCGTTAAATGTATAGAGTTTTTTCTACAAAACATTCCCGGAAACCTAATAATAAAAAAGTTGTGAGTTTTAGTACGAGTTACAAATTCGCTATACTCTAGTTTCTAACGAGCTTTACTGTAGTTACATCCCCGAAAAACTGTTTATTTAACTGTTTGACCCTGCATAGCTCCCTTTACGGAGCATGCAACAATGCGAACTTACGTTAACGATGTTTATGAAAATTCCCAAAAATCCCGTTTTTTTTTTACATGTTAAACCCACGTAGCGCCCGTAGGAGCCGTTGTAGAAATTTTCATGAAATTTTGTGGAAAATACGGTTAGGGAAGCGCGAACCCATGGAACATTTTTATTCATTCCTCAAAATCGGAAGAGCTTCAAGTTTGTCATACACCACTATTCATTATATTTTACCGTTCTTGAGAAATTCACATCACATAATCCTTTTCGCTGGTGTTTGACCCTCTGTCAAGATATGGGGACTTTTGAAGTCTTGTTTCAAGATTCAAAGGGCCAAATTTATTTTTAAATTTCCTGGTGCATTAGTGGCGTGTTTGAAAACATAAATTATTATGATTGATATAAAAACTAATGTAAATGTACAAAGAAAAACAAATCGGCAAGATTTACGCATGAAACTTCACCCTCGATTTTATTGGCAGAGTTTACATGCTACTTACCAACTTGAGAAAAAGCTATCACTAATCGACTGCTCCTCCGAAAACCTATTCCTGTTTCTTAATAGTTATTATTTAATTATTATCTAATTGTGCGCTGTGAAAATACTTTATTCAAAATTTTAAATTTTTCAGTTCCATCAAGTCCGCCGGAAAGTCCTCAATGCGACGTCCTCAGTTCCACGTCAATCTACATAACATGGTCACCGCCCGACCTGGACGGACAAAATGGAAAAATCAAAGGCTACAAAATATATTACATATCAGTGGATGATCTCTACGAAAAGGATTCCGAGGTTGTGAAATCACCGAATCAATATCTCACAGTAGAAAATTTGAAAAAATATACAAACTACACAATCTGGGTACTGGCCTACACAAAAATGGGTGACGGCGTAAAAACGAAGCCCTTCTTTTGTCGGACACACGAAGACGGTATGATTGTTATTTCGGCTATAAAACATGTACATTGCTTCCTAGTATTTAGAAAAGAAAAACATGTTATATGTACGTATATTTTCGATGAATTCTTTTGAAATGCCGCGCACATAAGTTTTTAGTTCACCTGGTTTCCGTAGAGAATAATCTTCTTATTATAATTTCACCGCAAGAAAAAAGAACTCATCTGAAATGTTTTATTATATGGAAGCATAACATTTTCTAAGAAATCGATTACGCCTTTGACAAAAAAAAACATTTCATTCTCATTCTATGTAGTTCCATCGGCGCCTCAGGACATTAAGGCGATACCTGCATCAAGTAAAAGAATCATCATCTCATGGCTCCCACCCGCAAATCCCAATGGCGAAATTGTAGATATATATTTCATATATTTGCATACATCCCTAAATCTAATCGTGTTCTTTCTGCCTCTTTTTGCTTTTCAGACGGGCTACACATTTTACATGTCCGTTATGGAAAGCGGACATGAGGACGGAACCCATAAACGTGTTTTGGGTCCACATGTTGAAGTTCACGAAACACATCGACAACAAGAGGGAGCAACCTATCAGTTTTGGATGACGGCCTCGACAAAGGTTGGCGAAGGCGAGAAAACGGCCGTTGTAACTGTGCCGCCAAATAATAAAGTTCCTGCAAGAATAGTATCGTTCAGTCGAATCATCGTTACGCCGTGGAAAGAAAATCTTGTGCTTCCATGCCGCAAGGTGGGCGATCCATCGCCAGTGACTGTTTGGCGTCAGGATGGACACTCCATGGAAACGAATACTCGTAAATCGATTGCAAAGAATGGAACCTTATACATTAGAGATTGTCAGAACAGCGATGCTGGCAATTACAGTTGTAGCGTGGAAAATACTTGGGGCAAGGATGAAATCATATATCATCTCGTCATAAAGGTACCGCCAGAACCGCCTAATCTGACGGTAGTTAGTACATACACGGATAGTTTACATTTGGAATGGACTGATAATAATAATGGCGGCAGTCCGATTTTGGGCTACGTGATAAATTACAAACGGGACAATGGTGATTGGGAGGAATTGCAAATTGACTCGAAAACGAATTCGCACTTGCTGGGTAACCTTTGGTGCGGTACACGATATCAGCTCTACATAACTGCCTACAATAAAATCGGTACTGGACTACCCTGTGATATTGTTAATACTTTTACAAAAGGAAATGCCCCAGTCCAGCCGAAACACTCACAAATGATCACGAATAATTCGACTAGTGTTACTTGTTGGCTTGACTCATGGGGCGATGGAGGATGTGCTATTTTGTATTTTGTCATTGAGAATCGTTTGTATGGAAGGTATGTATTATTTTTTTAATTACGAATTTTCATTTTGTTTATGTTTTTAATTATTAAAAACAAATTTTTATAAAATGTTAATTACAGAGCCCAATGGAATATCATCTCGAACCACATAGCACCAACAGAAAGGATTTACACAGTTGGAGATCTTTTGCCGGGTACTAAATATCAGGTAAACATTAGTCCGTCTCCTAAAACATATTCCATAATACAGGTTTAGAATTTTATTTGTTAATGATCATTCCGGGCACCAGTTGATCCCCTCTGCAGTACAATTCCACACTGTGGGCCCCGAAATGATGATATGAATTCTTATATCGTCTTAGGAAACACCATTGTTTTTAATTATTACAAATTAAACATTCATTAAATTTAAAATTTAAATTGTATTTACTAATGTCATTCTAGTTGCGAGTAACTGCCCACAATAACGCTGGATCAACAACGGCCATCTATAACTTTACAACGCTTTCGCCACAAGGCGGTAACTTTCTCTTTTCTATCTAAGCAGCTTATTTGATTAATTGATTTTATGTTTGCTTTTCAGTGCTTTACAGTCCTGACCACACTATTCCAGTTTCGCACATCAGCGATAGCCCATTCTATGCCAATCTTAAAGTGCTCCTTCCAATTTGTTTGTCAATACTAATTCTTTCAGGACTTGTTATCGCAGTTCTTCTCATAAGACGAAAAAGTTTGTGTTCAATTAGATACTATGAAAATTTTGAATACGATAAAAAAAACTTTATGTTGCAGAACTAAACAGTCAAAATCGTCTAGCGTCATCATCCATGTCGGAATCGCCGTCACTTGCTAATCTCCAGAATAAACAAAATCGGGATCAGCAATATTTGGCTGTGCGTTGCAATCCCGGAAATCGGAATAGCAACTCCAATGATTCGGGTAGCTTCAAGGCCGAGGGCAATGAATATATTGAAGATATCTGTCCATATGCCACGTTTCAGTTGAACAAGCAGACCTACAGCGAGAGTTCGTATAGTGGAAATGTATATAGCGGTCCTTACCACTCCGTAAGAGGATCATTTGTTTATCACGATGTTAAACCCGATAGTTATAATGTAAGTTTGTTTGGAATTAGAAGAGTAGCGACACTCACGAGGACAATATGTTGTTTCAGAATAAAGAACCGGAATATACAAAAGTGCGACGAAAAGGCGGCCGTCTCAGGGATCCACATTCAGAAAGTCAAGGTTAGCCTCACATCTATTCAAAATGAAGTGGTATTCTGCTTATTTATGATAGAGTGCTTTGAAATTTTATAAACGCTTTTTGTCGAGTCAAAATTGAGCCATCATCTGCATGATCATTTCATTCACATCATCCCCTTCCCTCATTATTGAAAATTTTCCCAAACGCTTGCAAACTTCAATTTCTAATTTATCAACCACACCATTTTTTTATCATTTTCGCCCTCCAATACTTCCTTCCCATGAAAAAGAAACTTTATCGACATAAACACGATCGAATTCACATTCATCTAAAAATAAAATCACATGAAATCGTACTAAACTTTTTAGAATCGGACAATCCTGGTTCAACAGATTCCGAAGTTAGGAAAATCCTAACACTTCACATACCAATTACAGAATACGATACATTGGGCTCGGAATCGGACAACGAAGTTAGTTCACGTGCTGTGAATCAAGCTAAGTATAGGCCACAACGAGGTATGTGATTGTTGCTTTTTTCTGCAGAATTATACTACTCTTTTTACCGTTAGTCATATGCTGTCGATTGCATTCGGATGAATGATTTTAGTTGATCAAATTTTTTGAAATTTTTTAGATACACAAGACGAGACGTCATCATCATCCGAAACAACACCAACAAGCTTATCGCGGAAGTCTAAGCCACCATTCTCGGCAAGAAAGTCCGGGAAAGCGTCACAAAATCTCCCAAAACGACACGTAAGAAGTTCAAGTGGATATTCAAGTCATAACGAGGAAACAACTTTTAGGTATGAATTAATTAAACTATATTTTTTATTCAAATGCAAAAAACTGTTAAGTGAATTGGCCACAAGTTGAATCGTCATTAGAATGAACCTCCAGATAAAGGAGAGAAAAAATCTGTAATTACCTAGTTTTAGTAAAAACCCGATTGGGAGCTTTGTGTGGAATCGGATTGTTATCACAAGAATACCGAAATGTGGACCAAATTTGGGAAGGGAACAAGTGCCCCAGCGCCAACTAGTATATTTCACAGCATCCCAATATTTGGGAGAGGGGTCACTCTGTCCTTGGGCGCGACGACCATCGTCTCATCCACCCAAATATCAATTGGAATCGTTCCAGGGACGACGTAGACAGCTTCATAGGTAGTTTAACGGCACGGAAGGGGGAAAAAACGCCTAGTACTCATCTTGGGTGATCCGAGCAAGTTTGCTCAATGCTCCCAGCCAGTGATCCGGAGCGGATGTGAGTGTTCAACTGCTGGAATTTCATACAAAAAAGGTCAAAACAAATGAAATCGCACTATGGGGCCATGCTCCCGCATCCCCCAATACAATTTTCTGACTAAATGTTTTTATTTGCCCACTTATTCCAACCCCATACAAATATTGTTTTGTCGACGCAATGGAACTTTTGTGAAGACGGAAGGAGAAGAATGGGGGGATTTAATACAAGTAGTAGGTACGCCCTAAAAAAAACTTTTAGCCCGAGGAGAGCGAAGGGTATCCAAATTTCTCTCAATTAATTAAATAAACTGTTTTTTGTTATTTCAGCATATCCAACTATAATTCTTACGACGATCATATCAATCCACCGCCAAGATTTTCCGATGGCACTGAGAAAAAATCCGGAAATTCCCCACGAATACGTGCCAACCCGAAATTACAGCGCGAAGCATTCCAGATAAATGTCTAGTAAGACTCAACAGTAATCTTAATAAATATTGCATACAACAACAAAGTACACAAAGTTTGTATATGTAGTTCTAAAGATTTTGGACAACAAGTGCCAAAAAGTGAATCAATTTAATTAACCGTTTTGAAAATGTGTTATAAAAATTTTACACATGTACCATGACGATGCATAATGGTCCATAAAAAATGTTGTTATTATTCTATTTTATTTATTTAATTTATTTTAATTTTTTCTATTTTTTAAATAATAGATAGTTATTACATAAATAATTCGTATATATTTATTTAGAGAAGAAAACGTATGAAAATATCAATTGACTGTAAATAGTGATAGGTATATTATTATATACAAAATGCATTTACAAAATGTAAAATAAGTTAGGATGTAAGACAACAAATTTATAACAATTATTTTTTACCCTAGTCCAAACTGTCACCAACTCCAAAATCCAGTTCATTTTAATCGCAATTCATTTTATAATAATATTTTTAATAAACAATTACATATCTACCAAATTCGTTTATATGCAAATTGAGCATTTTTACTTGTTTTCTTTTTTAATATCCTTTATTCGATTATTTTTTGTATGTTTTGACAGAAAATATGGCGATAAAATATTAAACACTATTTGTAAATACATATATTGAACCGTATATGTATAAGAAATTTCAATATTTGTTATACCAGACAATACTGCTGTGTTTATAATATTGTTTACCATAAAATTCTGCGTAAGATTAACGAATGTGAGAAATCACGATAGGGAATTATGCATACAAAAACATAGCCAACAACTGATGAACCTATACATACAATCGTTTTTACATACAGTGTCAGTGGTATAGTAACAAAAAGAAACGATTATTTGTACTTTTGTATTTTAAAATAGCCAAAAACTAAACAAAAATATAAAACATTATAATTAATTACACAATTACATGGATAAGGATTGATTTCATAATCAAACCGATTTCTTTTTATTTGTTTATTCTTCAACTACAGCATTTTGCATCATTATCGCACAAATCCTAGTTTAATACAAAGACTTAACAACAGATAGTAATGAATACTAAGTACATTATTTATTAGTCAATCTTTATTACAACGATTTCGCAAAACAAATCTTTGGAAAGACGTGTTACTTTAAAAGACATAAAAGGCTGCAATATCGCTGCTAATTGTGAATCGTTATTATTCAAAATTTTAATCGATGACAATATTGTAAGTATAGAATACGAAATACAAAAAAAAACAACTTATGACTACTCAGTACAGCAAATTTTCCACAAAACGGATTTTATTAAATAAAACCTGCTTCGAAACATGGATCGCGTAAAGTAAGTTGATTTTTTCTATTTTTTTCCTGACGATAGTTCTAAAATCCAACATTTGAAGTAAAAACTCCAATAATTATATGGCCCTAAAAGTATATTATGACTTTGTCAGTAAACGCGATAATGCCAAGCACAAATTACGGAGCACATCAACATTCCTAGATACAGATGTTCAAAAACGACAGTAAATTATACGAATTAGCACAGATAAAAAGATAAAGAAAACTCTTTGCAAACATTTTAATAAATCAGAATAGAATTCGTTTGTAAAAATAAAAAGAAGTTCTTGAAAAAAAAGAAAAAAATAGAAAGGATCCCGTATAAGAAAAATACTCACCACACTAATCGTACTTACAAACGCATTGAAACGAAATCACTACAATCAATCAATCCAATTATAATAAATAAAACGGTATTAATTACTTAAAAAACGAAAAAGACAAACTTTGGGAAAGCTTCGAAAATATGGTTGTTTATAATAGTACGGAAGTAGTCACGCGAAAGATAAGCATTCAAAGTATTGACAAAAAAAGAGGCTATAAGAATAAAAATACCGAAAGGGTATGAGAAACTTACGAATGAACAAAAACACAAATGAAACTGTTAAAAATATATAGACTGACAAAACAAAAGCCATGAGTTTTATTTAAAATAAACAATTTAAAAAGTAACAGTATAGTAGTAAAGTATTTAGAGAATTGGATTTAAGGTCCTGTAGAATTTTAGCCAAGAATTATAATATTTGTATAATTTGACTTGGTGTAAAATTTACCCCATTTCCGTTAATCCCTACAGAGGCATAAGGCAGTAACCACGCCTGTTTTCGCTATTGACCAATTTTCTCTACATGTTTTCGCTGTGGAATAGAGCGCCTTGCGTTGGTTCTTTAAAGGTTCCAATGTGACGATGTTTTGCCAATCCAATCCATGTGTGATCGTGAGTAGATCTTTATATGAAACAACAAGAACCACCAGTCAGCGATGGTTGGATAGTCATTTACGGAACTTTCGTGACGCTTAGTCGCCGACATTTGTCCCAAGTAAGACATAGCCAATTCATGCTGTACCAGGAGAAAAGAGTGAGCCTAGGGAAAAGGAATACAGATCCGTGCATTAGGGGGTGTAGACCATCCGTTAGGGCTCTGCGCACTGTCTTCCAATTCTCGTTAGATTGCATCATAAAACCTAACCTCCGATGACTTCTATGCTATTCTCCAGAACTGACTCCAATTAGGCACATAGGTGTCTTTCAGTCACTGTTTTAGTATTATTTTCGCCAAGGTACCTACGGAAAATATCAGTTATCAGCATCTTGACCATGTTTTACGGAAGAAATTTGTTTGGCGAGTAGCTTCCTCAACGTGTTCGCTATCTATAATACGTATTGTTTCTACCTCGGTCGTCCAAATCGCTCTAGATCGATTGTTATTATATTTAGTGATATCCTGGAAGGAAGAACCCTAACATTTCCAATTTTCTAAATTTGCCGATTTTCGAAACATTTTTATACCCTTCGCTTATTAAGCGAAAAGGGTATATTAACTTTGTCATGAAGTTTGTAACGCATTGAAGGAGGCATCTCCGACCATATAATAAGTATACATATATGATCAGCATAACATGGGGAGTCGATTGGGCGATGTCCGTCTGTCTGTCTGTCCGTCTGTCCGTCTGTCCGTCTGTTGCTACGCGTTTTACTCGGCCAATTTAAAAGCTATGGAGCTGAAATTTTGTACACATGCTTCTTTTTGTTGCAGGCAGTTTGTATGTTTGAATCGCTAAAATCCAACAAGGGGGTCGTGGGGCTACCATACAAACCTATCCCCCAAAATTAGGTTCTTCTTAGAAAAACTTTTTTATTTATGCACCAATTTCAATAAAATTTCGCACAAATATGTTTTCATTGCTGAAACATAACATATGTAAAAATCGATCAAATCGAACAATGGGGTCGTGGGGCTGCCATACAAACTTAGTCCCCCGAATTAGGTTCTTCTAAGAAAAACTTTTTTATTTTCTCATCGATTTCAATCAAGTTTTGCACAAATGTGTTTCTAGTGATATCACAAAAGATATGTAAAAATGGACCAAATCGGACCATGGGGTCATGGGGCTGTCATACAAACCTAGCTCCCCAAATTATAAGTTCTTCTAAGATTTTTGTTATTTATACCCTAATTTCAACCAAACTTCACACAAATCTGTTTCTATTCATGACTATTCATGACACAAAACATATGTATGATTAGATGGAGTCGGACCATGTGGTCATGGGGCCACCATACAAACCTAGCTCCCCAAATCAATTTTTTCTAAGAAAAAACATTTTTATTTGCACACCAATTTCAATCAAACCTCATGGAAATGTATTTTTATTGATGTTACAAAACAATGCAAAAATGAATTAAATCGGACCATGGGGTCATGGGGCTGGCATATAAACCCAACCCCCAAATTAGGTTCTTCGAAGAAAAACTTTTTTATTTGTCCACCAATTTCAACCAAATCTTATAATTAATGCCTCAAACATACGTAAAAATTGATGGAAAGGCCATGCGTTCATTGGGTTGCCGTACAACCCCCCCTCCCCCCTTTGGTTAATCTAAGAAACCCACGTCCCCCCTTCCCCCAATAAATCGTCGCCCCGGCACTTATGTCAAAATTCAAGGAAAAGCATGGAAGCGGGGAGGACTGAACACAAGTCATAGGTACGCCCGAAAAAAAATTTAGCCCGAGGGGAGCGAAGGGTATCCAAATTTCGGCCGCGCCCGAAATTAGCCTCGGTCTCGTTTTTAAATAAAAAAATTACTTCACGAATAGTTTAGATTAATAGGAAAATTCCTGCTGAATAATTTAGTAACATCCAAATCATGCCCAATTCGCAACAGGGTGGGCAATTTTTTGGGTTACCTATATACAGGGTGTCCGGAATCTGCCTCATAAACGCATTAGATTGTGATTCCTCATGTGATTTCCAGCAAAAAAATTGTATGGAACATACCCCCGATTCTTAACCCTTTAGCTGCCACAGGCATTTGAATATTAAAAAAAAATAATGATAAGATGATTATTACAGCCAACAAATCTACCTAAAAAATAAAACTAACGGCACTAAAATCGGATAAGAGGTTTGGTTTTTACAGAACTTCAAAGTAAAATTTTTGTGATTTGACCCAAAAACAATCTATTTTTCCATCTCAATTTTCTTCAACTTCTGCCAAGGTGAGGTGCTCGTACGATTCTTTTAAAAATTGGGGCATAGTCTAATGATCATTTCTTTCTTACATAATTTCGTTATTTCTAACAGTTTTAATGTCTTAAGTGCAAAAAACTAGGGTTAATTTTGGCTCGATTTCGACATACTTTGAATAGATTTTACCAATTACAGATCTTTAGGAGCAGTATGAATTGAATTGTACTGAATTTGAGCTAAAATGAACCCTGGTTTTCTACACTTAATATATAAAAACTGTTAGAAATAATGGAGCTAGATTAAAATGATGTTAGAAAGATATGATCGTAAGACTATGCGCCAATTTTTAAAAGAATCGTACAAGCACATCTCCTTGGTAGAAGTTGGAGAAAATTGAGATGAAAAAATAGATTGTTTTTGGGTCAAATCACACAAATTTGACTTTGAAGCTCTGTAAAAACCATACCTCTTATTGGATTTTAGTGTGGTTAGTTTAAATTAAATTGTAAATTGGTTGGTTGTAATAATCATTTTGTTTCACTATTCTAGCTGGTTTAGCTTTGGAGATATTGAGCTTTAAGTCGTGAAAGAAAAAGATTTTTCCAAAAATCTTCAAATGCCTGTGGCAGCTAAAGGGTTAAGCTAAGGGGGTATGTTCCATGCATCTTTTTTGCTGGAAATCATTTGAGGAATCACAATCCGGTGCGTTTATGCGGCAGTTTCCGGACACCCTGTATACAACCGTAATGGGGTTTCTCAAAATTATAGTCAGATTGAAAAATTCGGTAATGATTGTTTTATTTGACTCTCACGTTTTATCGTTATAGTGAATAGTATTGGGAGTTGTTCAGTGCATTCTAAATACGGTTTTCACCGCAACCAAATTTAAACGAAGCGTAGCATTGAAATCGACAAGCGATCTCGAAAACGTGAATAATTTTGTGAACATACGAACCCACTACGAGATAAAACAGCTGCCAAGACCCTTTTCCCGCTTCGTATGCCACGATTCACGGATTGCACTGCTTATATCTGGAGATTTAACCTTATTCGAAGTTGAAAATTCTTGAAACTGGGGAACAATAATTTGTTCAATTGCTTCCACAAAAAAAATGTTTTATTTTGTATATCGAAAATACCCTTCTCTGTTGCTATGGATAATAAAAGTCGTTCGTCCCAATATAATGCGGTCCGCGAACCGCAGGCAGGTTGAACAGCCCAGCTATCAAGGCTCAGACAATCGCAGACCTTGAGGAGAATATTCGATGGAAAAACGAACTGTTATCATATAAAGACTTGCATCACTCAAAATAATGTTTTTATTATTATTCAGTAAAAAAAATGTTATTTAAAAGCAAAATTGGATGATTAATTTTGCGACTCTCTATACTTCCCTATCATAGGCAATCTGACAGCCATGTACTACTATTCCCGCAGGGAATAGAAATTTATGAAACCGAGGCAACAGAACTGGCCACGCAGGGTTTTCCGGCAATTCATAGTGGATCAGAACGTGGTTGTTGCCTGAACTGGGCACCTTTGATATCCATTAATGCATTGGTCACTTTTGAAGACTCTACCTGCAGTTGATGAGACCCTTTAGTTATGATACTACCATCAACGTGAGTAGGGCTAACCCAGGGTTTGCACAAAGAGGCGCCCGTGGCATCCTATTAGAGTCCTATAAGATTCCGCGAAAAAATTAATTGAAGCCTCTCGTGACTAAAAAAAGCAAGAAAAATTGTGTCAGACAGCCCTGCGAAGATGGAGATTCAAATCTATGGGGAACGGCGAACATGGTGGTAATGGAAAAATAAGGCAAAACGCAACCTAAACAATATGGTTTCGGTTTTGTTTCCACTACACGAACAACAAGCTGTCCATTAGAATAGGCGACTTCGATTATGCCATAATCGAAGAAGAACATTGAAAAGATGCTTCTAGCCTGGAGGATGACAAAGCTCCGGGACCGGATAGAGCCCCCAATGAAGCGCTGAAAGTAGCAATCCAAGCAGCTCCTCACTTGTTTGTCGGAGTTTTAGAAGTTTGTTAATTGGTATCTAAACCGAATAAACCGCCAGGAGAGCCAAACTGCTTGCTTGACACGATGAAAAAGATGTTTAAGCAGATGCAATTATGACGGTGACTAACCTCGTAAAAGATTCACTCCAAAACGGTTCACGCTGTGTCGTAGTAAAGTGTGGACCAGGACGTTTCGGTTACGTTACGTTAACAAAATGCACCGTTCCCTGCCGTGCCATCTTTGCAGTTCCACATAAACTCCATTGGACCAACTTTGACAGGTGATCCGCACGGAACGTCATGGCCTCTGCCAGGGGTACATCGCGTCCAAATTAGACTTATCCGATTTCTGCCCACTCAATTTCGTCTACACGAGTCGCTGGCGCCAGCGACCTGACATAGCTATAGCGAGCGCTAGTTTGATAAGTGAAACCCGCTGGGAGGCTACTACGACCTTACCCTCATCTTCCCATTATCATAAATATAAGAAGAATGGGTGAAACTATACACGGGAAACAAAAAAGAGAGAACAAAACCGGTTATTTTATGAAGGAAAACCTTGCCTTGCTCCTCACGAATCACTTCTAAAAAAACGGTTTTTCGTCTTGTTCTTGTTCCACGTGTAGAGAGGCCCAATAAGAAGAAAGAACGTTATTGTCAAAGCGGCAGCTCGCTTCATTCCGGTTTCTTCTACGCTTGTCATCCCTTCTGGAAAAAGAAGCGAATCATCCCCCTTCTAAAACCCGGTAAAAGAACAAAACTCGCCACTACGTTCTTATCGCTTGATAAGGCGAGAACGACGACGAAACTTAGAGCACATCCACAGACATGCACAGCGGCTCACGCTTTTCTGCACCGCTATAACAACAACATGGGTACAGTGGCGTGCAGTGCCAGGATTTTGTCCTGGAGGGAGCTAAGTTCATCCGCATTACTGTATATTTGATGTTGCTGCCGCAAGTTAGGGGCCAGTCCTCTTTTTTTTCATATAGTATTATGCAGTAGTGCCGTTGCATTCATGCTTTTTTTTTCGGTGTAAAATGTTTAGCAGCGTCACATGTTAAAGCAATAACACTTTGCCAAGTTACGGATTCATTGACCGCAATCAGAGCTAAATTAGTCAAATGTACAAAAAAAAAAAATAGAAACAAACCAAAACCGGATCGAGGACTCTATTTTACAAAGAACCAATTGGTTTCGGATGTGGATTGATACGATGGCGGCTGGCGATATAAGATCGAAGAGATGCAACAATTTAATCTAGTTCATTTTATTGTGAGCATTCATTTTGAAGAATTATTTTCTTTTACAAATGTTACTTCAGACCAGTGTGTCTTCTTTTTTTGTACAACGGTGTTTCTGAAATTCTGGTAAGGTTATTGCAACCTGCACAGACCATCGACACTGGCGAGGAACCTATGGTCGAAAACCACGCTTTTCATATTTTTTATAAAATTTGCAAAGGAAATGTATTGCTTTCATATTCGCCAATTTACGGTCCTGGGAGCGGTTGCGCCACTGATGGCGTGCATCCCATAGAGGCATAAAAACACTGCCTACCCTAACCCAATAGTGAAAATAATAATTATTAAAGCTCCTAACATTTTGCATGTATGAAGTATGATCAAAAAATTATTTCCATCACTGTACGGTGAACAGCAACACACACTCTATGTAGCAAACACGGCGATTTTCTTCTCATTCAAGTCATCGTCGAGAAAACCAGAACAGGCACAATTCGGACTGCCATTCAGATACGCACACAATGATACAGCTTTGTATGCGTCTTTTTTTCAATGAGAAATTACATCTTCTTCACGTAGGTGAATGCGGCGAATTAACCTTTGAGAAATATAGACTCAAAAGTAGGCATGATTTTCGCTTGATTTTATCTCGACTTGTCCGACCGCGGCGAAAAAGTGTTGTCTATTCCGCTTTGTTCCCATATTCGTAATTATAAATTGGTGCATGATGGAAATAAAGCAGTGCAGTATCATTAAAATTTGCACAGATGCTTCAATTGAGGTGCTGATTATTTACATAGATACATAATAATAAATTACATAGTTTTTATAGGGTGGATGAGATTATATTCTTGTTGTAATAAATGATCGAAATGTTTCTTTGGTGCAGTTTTCGAATGTATGAAAATTTTGACTTTTAATCGACTAAGGAATCGTATAGAAAAATTAAATTACAACAGGCGCCAGATGTTAGAATCCTTCTTTTTTCTGTTCATTTAAGGTTTTGTTTAGCTTGCGTTTTTTAATTCTTTTGTGAGTTCAAATGAAGAAATGTTTTAAACCCTTAAAAATATTTAAGTAAAACCTCACTAGCTGAAATGATTTGACTGCCTCCCTGCCCTGTATGAAAAGGCTGTGCACGCCACTACAGCGTAAAGTGTGTCCAAGTTGCAACAGAATGGAAGAAGATGCTAGACACGTCTTTTTCGAATGCGATAATTTTACAGAGGGACAAATTCAGCTGGAGGCGAATGTGGGAAAAACATTAAGCCCGGTATATACTTTAATATACGCAAGGCGTCGACAAGGCGTCGAGGGGTAACACCCATTCCAGACGAAAGCTAAGACTGTGAAAAATGCTTGGAAAAAATCGTATTTTTGTTGGTATGGAAAACGGCAGAATATACTCCACAATCTTATAGAATACCAGTTGAAGTCATTTAATCAGGGAAGCCATAATAAAGAACACACCAATATTTATTTTTCATTTTTATTTTCCATTAATATTATTAATAAAAATTCAATTCTTAGAAATATATAGTCCAAAAATCGTATATGTATCATACAAAAAATATGCAATGGATGTGTAAGTATTTACCAATGTATGAATGCGCTAAAATAGATATAACAAGCAAGATAATTCCTATTATGTATATACGTAACGTACATATCAGTAAAGATAAAAATGCGTTTTAGTGCAAAAGCTTTACATTATATAAGAAAATGGAAATCCGTACTTGATTATAAAGTCCTGATCGAACCCGACTAGTAATTCAGTCGAGCGATTGAAATAGAATACAATAGCTGCATACTAGATATTCGATCGATCCCGTGACAAAAATGGTTCGATCTAGTTGAATAGTAGATGCACGATTTTTACGACATGGTCGAATATGTGGTATTCGCTTCACCCGACTTAATAGCTAGCCTAATACGAACAACACTATAGCAACATTCAACTATGCGCATATGCATAACAATTGCCCCCCAAGGAAAACATTCCAATTTCCTGCTAATCCACACAAAACACGTTATGCTACTCGTATTACAACATCCTTCCTCACTTATACTTTTATTCTTATGCAGACAACAACGTCTAAAACCTGTACGAAATTATCATTGGCATTAAAAAAAATGTATAGGTTTGATTTTATATACGTACATATGTAATGCTATTCTCTTAACTCAAAATGTATGGTGTACAAATTTGGAGATACGAAAGAATACCAATTAAAGCAAGAACTAAATTATGTACTTGTACAAATAGACTTATATTTTTACATTTTCTTTTTTCCTTTATCAACAAAGAAGGCGTAATAGTAAGCAATATCAAAACATAATGGGCTTATCTTTACACTGTTCTATCACATATTTTGTAAAACGTTTTAGGAACTTTGGATACTCTCGTTTATAGACAGCACGGAGAGCTGATGCCGGTGCCCAACCACCTGGGTTAACTATAAAAGGAATGAAAAGACAAATTCAAAATTTATTGAAATATTGATGAGTGATTTTTATTTTATTCGCAATTATTAAAAATTGAAGAATCGACGTGAAGTTTTCGAATAACGGCGCTTCACAAGGCCATAGAGTCCGTTTTTATTTGATTTAAAACAATTTCAGAATAACATAATTTAAATTGATAGTGTACTTACCAACCGAACAGTATGTGATTTTACATGTCAGATCGTCTCTTGTTATATTAGTCTTTTTATTATTCTCCACGTACGTTTGACACACTAAAATAACGGTGAGGATAACTCTGACACATTTGCTGTTTTTGCTTTCCTGAAAAAAAAGAGCATTATTTTAGAAGCTCTTCTTATTGCTAATTTACTTCTGTCTCTCTGTCGATTGTTACTTACTGGATAATCCTTCTCTTCGGCTGAATGATTACAAACTATCCAAACATCATGCGCGTCCGCATCACCATTGTCCGTAACTTTACCCATGTGCGACCAAAAGAGAGCATCCCGTTGACTAGCTGGCCAGATACGTTTATGTGTTTGTAAAAAGACTAATGTATCCGGCGATATTTTTTCTAATATTTGTACATCTTCCAGTGTTGCTATAAAAAGTTAGATGTATTTATTAGTGCGTTTCTTGCTTACAAAATAAAATGCAAAATCAAAATTATCCCATTCGGGCGATACTTACTTTCCCAATCATTTCTGTATTCAGGCATGAAGAAATAATGACACATTTCACGCGCCGTCACTCCTTTTACCATATGACATGCCTTCAATGGATCCACTACCAAACCATTCACTTCCTCTTCACGCTTGTACATTTTCATTTCGCCTTCATCGACGAATATTTGCCATCCATTACCACCTTCACCAACACCTTCTCTGGCGTATTTCAGTTGTTCTGTGCAGATTTTATCGATCTGAAAATACGTATACATTTTTAACATTAACATCTAAGCAACATGCACATTATAAAATACACAGAGTTCATTTTTCCCTCTGAAACTACGATTAGAAAAATAATTAAATAATATAATAAATAATAAACTGGTTTCATAGGGATATACATATGGGAACCATACGAAATCCCCAATCACAAAATCCCCAAACGTAGAAAAATCCCCAAAATCAAAATCCCCATATTCAAAATCCCCATAATCGTAATACCCATATACAAAATCCCCATAATCATAATACCCATATACAAAATCCCCAATCATAAAATCCCCAAACACCCGAAATATGATGGTAAATGGTAGATGGATGGTAGTAAAAAATGGTAGATGGCTGGTAGATGGTAAATGGTTGATGGATGAAAGACTGTAAATTGTTGATGGTTGATGGTAGATGGAAGGTGTTAAATGGTGGATGGTAAATGGCACTAGGAGGGACATAAATCGATACTAACTTATTTTTTGAATAGCACAAACAAAATATTCGAGTCCATTGCATATATCGTTCTAAACATAATAGGTTTTCTTTAACATCGTCGAGACAAGTCCTCATCCGAACGAATATTCGCGGAAAACTTGGTTGGCTTATTGTTGGAACCAATTACATATTTAATCGCCTGCACATTATCTGCTGTTGTTCTGTGTTACTTCAAAGAGTGTGCCGTTGATTAGCATATATATCAGTCCACGACGGGGATTTTTTTATTGCATAGTAGGACTATTCAATTACAATAGTCTAAAGCACCTACCATTTATTATCTACCATTTACCATCTACTATTTGCTATTTACAACCCACCATTTGCAATTTACAATCTACCATTTACCATCTGTCATCAACCATTTACAAGCTACCATCCGTCTACCATTAACCACCTACCATTTACCATCTACCATTTATCATCTGCCATTTAACATCTATCATTTACCATCTACAATAGCCTAAAGAAAGTCTCCATTCTCCATTTGAGGTGTGATCTTAGAACGCGCGCGCGTTCTTAGATCACACCGGGATTTTGATTATGGGGATTTTGATTTGGGGATTTTGGTTTGGGGATTTTGTGACTGGGGATATCGTATCCAACCCTATACATATATGAAACCAGTTTATGCCTGTTTGTCTGGAGAGAGACAAACTAAGTATTGAGCCAATTGGCATGCAAAATTGGCAATATTGTAAAGAGGTATTTCCGAAGGAGTGAATAAGAAATACATTTTGTATGATTTCATCAAAGAGGGTTGGTTTTATACTCATATCAAACATCGTCATTCGGTCACTACTACGAACTTGTTTTGGGCATACGCCCATTTGTTTTAATGCCCAGCTGCACCCACTAATCTCACCCCCGCTCACTTTGGGAAAACCCCATTGCCGCTGCCACGTTTTTGTCCCTGGAGATTACGGACGAAAACGACGACGAACTATAAATCGAATCCATATAGATACACAGCGGTTCACACCTTCCTGTACCGCTAAAAGAAGAAGAAGTTGTTTTGGTTTCAAGCTGAAAATGCGGCTTGCTAGAATAAATTTTCTGGCTGCTTTTTGTAAGATACGTCCAAGTTGCTTCTTGCTATTCGTACATACGTTGGTGTTGTTGAACCAGGAAAGGCCTCAGATTTTAAGCCAACTCATCGACTTTGTTTATGTCCATTTTTCTCAGAGTCAATGAATTTAGACGACATGCCCAGCGTTAGGAAGATTAGCCACGACACACTTGACTTGGGTCCTTTGTGATTCCACACAAGGTAAAACCAGCCTGAGCGTCAAATACAACGTTGAAGTTGATCAATATCAACGTTCTCCAGGTCTCCTAAATCGGCTGGTAAGCCGGGGCAACCCCAATGAAAATGGAAGTCACTATCCCATTTCCTCATTTCCACAGCTTCTACAGAGATGGTTAAAGAGAAGGCTGAGCCTACTGGTGTGCTCCGATAGAGCTGTACCCTGTGATAATGCCGACGACAGCTGCAATAAATTGTCTTTTCAGTGTTAATAAATTATAGGAGCGATAGAAGATTCAAATTAAAATCCAGTAACTCGTACTTTCATTAATCCATTTTAACTTCGCCCTGCTTATTGTGGCCTGCTTGATAGTCTGTTTGCATGAATCCATGCGCACACAAGTGTGACGTGGTAAGATTTCTGCTGTCTTTTCAACAAAGGCAAATGTGAAAGTAGTTTTCTATTCCTAGAAGTGCGTGACAATCCAGTACCGTTGTTGAAGTTGTGAGTACGGACTGAAGGGAGCTTATCGCCGCCTAGTCGTCCGTGAAAATAAAAACATTCCTTGTTGTTATAACATGATGTTGCAGCCAGTTGAATAATTCCAGAATCGCTACGAATTCCGCCTGAAACCACCACAGTGAGTTGGCAATCGAATTGAACAATTTACGTCAAGCCCGTTCGCGTGAACCCCAGCTTCTACGCCAGATTCAGTCTTGGAACAAGAAGACCTTCGTCCCATTGCATTCGAGATACATAGTATCAAGCTTTTAAAGTTCTGGCTAAACAAAAATATCATCATCATCATCAATGTGGCACGATAGCCCGACGTCGGGCCTTGGCCGCCTGAATCGTTGACCTCCAATTGTCGCGGTTACGTGACCTCGTCCTCCAGTTTCGGAAGCCCAGCAGCTGGTGGGCGTCTTCACCTACGGAGTTCTCCCAGCGAGCTCTCGGTCGTCCACGCAACCTCGCTCCGTCAATTCGTTGTGCGTTCATCACTTTCTTTGGCATGCGATTATCGTCCATCCGTTGTACATGCCCTGCCCATTGCAAACGTTGAAGCTTCACGATTTTCGATACTTCCAGCTCATCGTACAATTGATACAACTCATGGTTGTACCGGATACGCCATTGGTCTCGCTCGCGAACGGCCCCGAAAATTCGCCGAAGGACCTTTCGTTCGAATCGGTCTAGCAAAATTTCGGAGGCTTGGGTGAGGGTCCATGTTTCGCAGCCATAACATAGCACGGGTCGGATGATCGTTTTGTACACGCGGAGCTTCGTGTTCCTGTGCGCAAGTTTCGAATTAATTATAGGGAGGACCGAGAAATATGTCTTATTGGCTAGTTGTATCCGTCGCTTAATTTCGTCGGTTTCGTTGGCGTCCTTTCATAAGTTACAACCCAGATAGTTGAAGTTGTCTACATACTCGATATTAAGGTCCCCCACCTGTGATGCTTGAATTTGCTGGCGTCCTTGTTTTCGATTGCATCATGGCCTTTGTTTTGCTTTCGTTGATATGTAGTCCAACTTCCTTTGAGGCGTTATTGAGGTTATGCAGCAGGCTTTCTGCATCACCCAACCTTCGAGACATGATGTTGATATCGTCGGCGTACGCTACTAATTGAGTCGACTTGATGAGTAGCGTTCATTCATGGCTCGAATTACATACTCCAAAGCAAGGTTGAAGAGCGTCGGCGCCAGCCCGTCGCCCTGCTTGAGTCCAGTACGAGTTTCAAATAGGTCAGTGAGTCGATTCTGCACTCTGACCTGCGAGACGGTATTAGTCATCGTCATCCTTCCCACTAGGAAAAAGAGTGTGAAGTAAGCCCTTCCAAAGGTCTTCTTAGAATGAAACAATTCATTCTTTTTACCTACCTTTATATCTACCATTTTCCATAGCCATGTCCGCGGAAAGAAGTAATTCCAAGAAGGAATCTTTTGGAAGTACTATGTAATGATTCCATAATGACTTCTAGGAAGGTTTTATTTCCAGTACTTCGGAATGAAATAAAAAGGCCTTCATGGAAGGCTTTTTTTGCTGTACTTTAGAATGAATCAGTAAGGTCTTCTAGGAAGGTTTCTTTTGCAGTACTTCAGAATGAATCAGTAAGAACTTCTAAGAAGGATTCTTTTTCAGTACTTCGGAAGGAAATAGTAAGGATTTCTTGAAAGCCCTTATTGGTAGTACTTTAGAATGAAAATGGGAATGACTTTTAGAAAGATGTTTTCACTAAAAATAAGCGCGTTTTTTGTGCAATCAGTGTGGATTAGTTTCGGGTAACAACATAGTGTACCTTATAAGAAGTTAAACTATTTATTTAAGATCTATTTTATATTTATTTTTTATTTATATTTCTATATTTTATGTTGGAAATACCACCTACCCGCACTCAATGTCCAAAAATGTATTCATCATCAATGTGGCACGATAGCCCGACGTCGGGCTTTGGCCGCTTGAATCGTTGACCTCTAATTGTCGCGGTTACGTGACCTTGTTCTCCAGTTTCGGAAGCCCAGCAGCTGGTGGGCGTCTTCACCTACGGAGTTTTCCCAGCGTATTAAAATGATGCAATTTAAGTTGATACTAAAGTCTTCACTTTTGAATGGAGATCGCCGTTCAGAAAGGAAAGAATTTCATTTATTGATAGTAACAAACTTATCGCATTGGTCTCGGCGATGACACGATCCAAAAGTGTAAGTTCCTTGTAAAAATAGGCTTAGACATTACCGCCAGAACGGGCGACGCTCCTACACCGCAGGTCGAGCTACGCGGCGCAGTGGTATAGAGGGCAAGGAGGAAGAAGAGCAAACATTGCTTACGAAAGAGATAGCACAGCATCTCACGAGTTCTAAGAACTCTCCAATCGGGCGTCGGGCGTATAGCGCCCTATGATGATGAAAAAAAACTTAGTAATTTATGTAGAATTTTTTATATCAAATTTATTACATCACACTCTTAACATTTAAAAAAAGAAAAAAAAATACAATTTCGTTATTTTTAAGTAAATAAACTAATATGCACTTTATAAACTTCAAACCATGTATAATCGAAATTTTCTGCTACGAACTGAATCAATCCACCACTCACAACAAAAACTATGCACGAACTGCGCAGAAAAATGATTTCCAGCAATATACGAAATTGTACTTCGCAAAGTTAGCGGTAAAATAATGCCGTTTGTTTTCCTTCGAATTCGCTCCCAAACACCTACCCGGAAATTATTTTATATTGTCTTCTGAACTCATTCTAAATGCCTCCATATTTACTTCCTCGGAATGACTATTACCTTCTACACACCTTCTAAATACCTTCCCGAGAAGGATTTCATTTCATTTTTAAAGTCATTCTAAATACTTCCATATTTGCTCCCTTGGAATGAAAAGGACCTTCAAAACATCTTCTTCGAGAAGGACTTCTAATTTTTCCTAGTGGGTTGTGAGTCGCACTAACATTGCCGGTATACCAAAATTCAGCATAATGTTGTACAGTACACTTCGATCGATACTGTCGTATGCCTGCTTGAAGTCGACAAAGATTTGGTATACGTCGATGTTATATTCCCAGCACTTTTGGAGTAGTAGCTTCACTGTGAAAAGCTGATCGGTCGTTGATCGACCAGGTCTGAAGCCGCCTTGATACTCGCCAATGATTCGTTCTGCGTACGGATTAATTCTCTTTTCAAGAATTTTAGATAATATCTTATAGGCCGTACAAACTAATGATATGCCCCTGTAATTCTCACACTTCAGCTTGTCACCCTTTTTGTGGATTGGGCAGATTATGCTTTTGCGCCAATCTTCGGGGATTTCCTCGTCGTTCCATATTTTCAGCAGTAGCACATGTATTGCGTTGGTCAGGCACGTTCCACCATGCTTCAGCAGTTCTGCTGGGATCTCGTCAGCGCCGGGCGCTTTATTATTTTGAAGCGACTGTATGGCAAGACTCACCTCCTCTACTGTTGGGGGTAGAACGGGAGGGCCTGGTTCGGCTAACTGCTCAAGAGCTGGCTCCGCGGGCGATGTTGATGGTGCATTGAGGAGCTCTTCAAAATGCGAGGCCCATCGTTTGTTGACGCTTTCGATGTCGCTGATGATGTTACCATCCTTGTCCTTACATAGGCTTGTCCTGGGTTGATATCCGTTCTTAACATTATTTATAAGTTTGTACGCCTGTCTAATGTTCTTACTGGCTAATCTTTGGTTTATTTGCTGTAACTGCTCGTCAAAATGTTTGCGTTTCTTACGTCTAATTAACTTATTAGATACTCGCCGAAGCTCGTTATATCTTTCTTTCTTGGCTCGGGATGCGCGTTGTGTGTATTGGCGATAGGCTTCATTTTTCGCCTCAATCGAGGCCCTGCATTCTTCGTCGAACCAGTCTGCTCGTCTGCGCCAGCCTTATAGCCCACGACCTCTTGTGCGACCCCCTTGATGCTGTCTTTGAGCTCCTCCCAGAACTCATGGATGCCTAAATTGTTGATGTCATCAAGCATGGGCGACAGTTTTTCCTCTAGTGCTGTTGTCTACGCAGCCGCCGTGGCATCATCAATCAAATTGTCAACCTCGAAGATCTTGGCAGGGTTGATTCTCGTTAGGTGCACCGAAGAGATTCTGCACCTGTAGGTCGTCTTCACCAAATAGTGATCGGTGTCGCAGTTGGCTCCTCGATAGGATCGAACATCTAGGACATTAGAAGCCCATCTCTTGCTGGTCAGTACGTGGTCGATCTGGTTCACGGTGTATTCATCTGGAGACTTCCAGGTCTGCTTGTGGATTCGTCGATGAGGGAAGCATGTAGAGCTTATTACCAGGTTTCTGCCGTTCGCGAAGTCGATAAGTCGCTGACCGTTGTTGTTGTTTTCGTCGTGGAGGCTATGACCTCCAGTAGTTCCCCTATGCCAGCTTTCATTTCCGACTTTGGCGTTAAAGTCTCCTAGCAGCAGCTTGACGTCGTTTGATGGAAGTGAGTCGAAGTAGTGTAGTAGTATAATCCCTTACTGCTGGAGTAATCTGGTAACTGTAGAGTGCTTAGTCTTCCAATTCCCTGTCTCCCGAAGATGTAGTCCTTCTCAAGAAACAGTATAGAGAAGAAGCGACTTAGAAGCGCTTCTAGTGAAGCTGGTACGGAGCACTTCCAAATGAATGTGTCTGGAAAGTTAGTTGGGGAAACTTTTATGCTCGTCTTAAAGTTTTGGAAAGTATAGAATGCTTCCCCGGAAGCGCAGTTACGATTGGAGTCGGAGCACTTTAAAACTTTCAAAGTTTTTTTCTACGGAACTGCTTCCCAAAAAGTGCAATTGCGTATGAAGAGGAAGAGTATGAAGAAAAGCTGCTTCTGGTGGTGGCACTTCCAATTTCCGATTTGGAAAGCCAGAAGATAGTGCTGATGTATATAAATTTTATTTCCAATAGGAAAAATTGGAAGCGCTTCCACCAGAAGCAGCTTTTCAGCGCTCGCTCTTCCTTCGCAATTGTACTTCTAATAGAGCAGCTTTTCAGCGCTTCCTCTTCACTCGCAATCGTGCTTCTAGTGAAGCGGTTCTGCATCAGCTTCGCTTCTTCTTCATTCGCAATTGCGCTACTTGGAAAAAGTTGCGTAGAGAAAAACTTTAAAAATTTTCAAGTGCTCCGTCACCATTCGTAATTGTACTCCCAATCTTTTCAAAACTTTAAACTGAGCTTAGTGGTTTCCACAAACAACTTTCTAGCCAAATCATGTGGACGTGCTCCATATCAGCTTCTCTAGAAGCGCGTGTAAGCCGCTTCTAAACCATTCCCTGAGAAGCGGTTACCTCTGCGGACATGCAATGCCAAAATGGAAACGAAGTGGAATGGGAGATGGAAGCCCTCCAGTGCTCCTATCGGGGCACTCCAAAAGACCATCTAGAGCGTTTCTTTTCCGATCGCAACCGTTTTCCTTCCAATTTCTTATCTTTAAGCGAATTTGAAATGGTTTTCTTGTGGTGTTAAGGTGGTGTTTCGGTTTAGGTGTCGATAGTTCCTTTATGTTATTTTTTTGCATGTGCAAGGACCAATTCAAAGTAATAAACGAATTTTGCAATTTGTATCCAATTTTTAGGCTTCCAATGGTTACTTTAAAAATAAATTTCATAGGTGGGATAACTGGGCTTACAAAAACTTAATGTCATATTGCTTCTAGAAATATGGTGAGCGATTTTGGTAATCTTGCCCGAAAAGAAGGAATGCTGGGTGGCTAAACTCATACTAAACTAAACTCTTCATAGCATAGTATGCTTTCTTCATAGCATAGCATGAATTTAAAGAAATCATTGCGGTCTTGTTGCTTCTTCGTTTGAAAGAACCTATGACCAACAAGTTTTTAAAAGAACCAATTTTTTATATATTTTTTTTTTTGATTGTGACGCTTCGCTTGCCACGTTGATTGAAGTATTAAAATAGTTTTTCGAGGAAATTTCGACTTCTGATTAAGCTCTTTACTGAGTTCGGTGTGCGTATCACTGATAAATTTAATTATTATATTATACATACTGCATCTTACCTCTGGCCATAAACGGTGATTTCTCGCAATCCCGCCCGTTCCGAATTCATCCTCAACGGCAGGTGGTTCACTTGCATTTTGTCCGCCACTGGTTGTGCTAATTTGTGATTGTTGTGATTGCAATTTTAGACGAAACCGAATCTCAGCATCCTCCTCGACCTTATCCATGCCCGTTTCGAAAGCATCAAAGAACTCATCTTCCGGTAGTGTTGAGTGTGGTCCCTCCTGTGTGAAAAAAATATAAAATAATAATTATTAAATTGCGTGACAACTCTACTTCATGAAAAGATGACATCGGTTAAATTTATTAAATAACATGATCCATGGTAATATTGTGTAGCTAATCACAATACTGATCAATATTGCACTCTCGTCAATACAGCCGTTGCATGATCTTGAATTTATTATAGTATATCTAAAGCAAAATATTTGCTGCATTCTAATGAAATAAAAAATTGTTTACAATTGTTTACAATTTTTTATATCATTTAAATGGAGTCTCCAGCGGAAATGTTTATATCAGAATTCAATAAAAAAAATGAAATACAATTAAAATATTTGTAAATACACACATATGAAATTCGTGTGTGTGCAAAATGTTTTCAATTTTTTGGTAAGAAATTAATTAAGCGATTGAATCAGCATACATACTATTAAAATAAATAATTCGGAATTTGTGTATTTAACGAGTAAATTGCAAATTCTATAATAACAAGCAACAGCCTAATAGAATGTAAATAAATAATGAAATTTGCAAGTTGAAAAATATAAGAGGTTTTTTTAGAGACGAAAACTTAAAAAAGCAACATAGAAAAAATCTCAATATCCATGGAATACTAACCATAATGAACGGAAGAATACCCTCCAAAATCGCCAAAACAAGAATCGTTCATTTTTAATATCAATTGAAGGAAATTTCCTTCTTCTTTTCCAAGACAACGACTAGACTTCTTACAAACATACGTTTTTTTCTCGAGAAGTTTTTAAAAATAGATTTGCAAATGGAGCTCTTAATAAAAATCAACAAGTACTTGCTACATAAATAAAAATTATTTGAATCTATTTTTGGGCCAAAATCAATTAAATATCCTAATCGCTAATCAGATGTGTAAATTGATTCTCAAGCTCGAAATAATTGCATAATGATGTGCGATCATTATATTTATTTTTGAATTAGCAAGAAGTAACGAGTAGCCCAAATGTTAATCCGCTGAAAGAATTAAAAAGCATTTCGCTTCGTGTCAGGAAATCACAAAATTGCGATGACACAAATATCGATTATTTCTTAGCAATTAGTAAAGAGAATGCGAAACAATAGAAAAAACACAATTCCTATGCCATACACTATAGGCACCGATATACATGTGTTTTTCAATGAGGAATATAATCCCCTTCCAGCTTTAACTTAGGGGGGTTGCTAATGCGTGTGTCAGCGTTTCCAATTCATTAAAAATAGGAGACCAAAACAAAAACACCAGGAAATCGATGGGTGACCAAGCCTCGCAATACACCACACACCGACCCACCCACTAATTTTGTACAAAGTCCCTTTTGTGACTCTCACCTTGACACAAACTCCTGAGCTCCTGACACACTAAATGCAAATCTATTTGAATAAAAGTGTTACAAAATGAGCATTACTGCTCGGTTTGGTTTGGGGGGTTTGCTGGCGATTACTGCAAATTGGGCTAAACTCTGTAATCGACCTTGCGATTTTATGCGTAGCAATCGATAAAAGAGCAAATTGCCATATCATGAAGTAATTTTGTGTCTGTAGAATTCTTCCGATAGTTTAGTTTTAGTTTATACTATGGAATTTAGGGTAATAAATGAGTGCTTTGGACATGGGCGTAGCCAGGATTTCGGTCAGGGGGGGGCAAGCCCAAAATTTTTTCAAAATCATGATTTTCTTAGGAGTTGAAATTTTTGGTCGCAGAAATATTGTTATCAAATTTTAGAGTAGCCTGGCTTGTGGTTGGATTGGTGCACATGGTCATGGATTCCAGACTCACCGTGAACGAATTCATTTTATGGTGTTTTTCGAACTCACGACTTATGTGACGTGAAACAAGTATCCATTTATGGGGATAAATAACATTGCTGGGCTGTTGATCTCAACACCTCAACAAACAGAAGTTCAACCCTTTCGCTCCCAATGATGCCATAAGGCATCATGAAATTTAATGATTTTTCATAGAAAATGTAATAGTGTTATACCTAGTTGATTTTTCCAGCGTGAAATTTTTGGTTTTGGGATGTTATTTTTAATGAAATTTTAGGGAAGGTTTGACACTTGTCGTAAAGCCGATAAACTGATTTATTAATTTCCCTATATTTCCTGATAATAATCATTTTATGCAAATCATTTTAATGGTTTTATTTTGTAAAGAGGTTGTTGTAAGAGAAAATCTAAAGATTTTTCAATTTTTTTTTCTAGGAAAATCCTATAAAGTGGTTTTGCATGAGCATGATGCCATATGGCATCATTGGGCATGAAAGGTAAATCAGCAAGTCCCCTATTCATATAAATGCTAGTTGGTTGCTGTATGGAAGGCACCATACTCTTACTTAGGTACCACATACTCTTAGCACTCTGCTCTTATTTTGGGGGGAGTTATGGACATGTCCTTTCGCCAAATTCAAATGGGGGCGGGGGGATAATGGGGGTCGTTGATCGGAGCGACTCAATGTTTCTCCCAAAATAATATTGAACTTATTGTGAATACTTGTACGAAATTTTACGGCTGAACTAACATTCTTTCAAGAGTTATGTGGCTTTTAAAAAAGGTATAAAATGAAAAAGTTCTAATTTATTTTCTAGCCAGCGCCGAATCATTGAATAGATCTCTAATGTGTTATATATCATTGCAAAGATAATTTTATGTAGTTTTTTTTCGTTCTCAGACTATTTTTCTATATTTTTTGTCGTTTTTGAAATACTTGCAAAAAAACGAGAAATGACCCCCTTTTCCCCCTTCCCCCCTTTTTAAGGTTGCGGACCCCCAATCGGTTGGACTTTTTTTCCCATAATCTGGGGGTCGTCACCAACCATTCTGCAAAAAAAAATCCGATGTAGGATTTTTGCCGACCAAATATCTCATTTTTCACACGGAACTTGCTAAGTGCCCTTTCAGTCCCAATGATGCCATATGGCATCATGCTCTAATTTGTTAAATCCATAATTTGGGCATGAATGGGTTAAATCTTGGAAATTGGATGTCACTCACACATCTGCGGCCCTAGTTTACTGGTGGATTGCCACGAATGTTATTTCTTTTTTCTTTTGCTAATTTTAGAGTCAAATTTTTAAAATTGAGATGAGAATATGATTTTCTTCTGCATTCTGATTACATTCAACTGGCCTCCAATATCTGCGTTTTAGAGCGTAGTTTGACTATTTTCAGTGCATTTCTTGCTTCTCGGACTGCATATTCCACTTGCGAAATCAGTTAGTTTCGTCTGTCACTTTCATCTTAGCAAAGTTGCATCCTCAGAATATTTATAAATCCTTTATCGATTGACATATGGTTAACGGTTTTAATAAGATTTCCTCTAAATTTATCAAAGTATTAACAGTGGCTAAATTTTATTGCTGTTTTGATTAGAAAATAAATTTTGATTTAATAACTTGAAAGACCTGCTCTGTGGCTCACTTGGTTGAGTCGCACTCTACGATGCTAGGAATCTAGAGGTCCGGAGATCAAATCTCGAAGTGGTCCACCCTTTCTCAAAATATTTATAAAATTTTACAGATTTTCAATCGTTAGTTTATTTAGAATAGAAAAACATCGATTTTGTAGCCGATTTTTATGAGTTCGAAATGCAATCTTCCTAAAATGAGGAAGAATTTTGAGCCATTTTCCTGATTTGTCCTATTTTTTGTCCTAGTAAATATTTTTTCCATAATTTTTCAAAAAATAGGTCCCACATTTCAAAAATAAACATATTTGTTACGAGCTAGTTGTATGGACACAGACTTTTCGTCGAATCGACAACCAGCCATAAGAAATACTGGAGTTCTAAAAGTTACACAAAGTTCATTCTTCGTCGTTTCGACGACGCCAATTTCCAAAAATCCAACTTACCCTGCTTACTTCGTCTAGCCGCAATGTACCCGGCAAGTACATCGGCACGGTAAGTGCTGTACGAAAACTTAGCTCTAAATAATGAGAACTGTCACAAAAAATGGGATAAATTTTATGATAGTCGATTCGACGAAGCATGACCTTCCAGGGCTAACAAAGCAAAGCTGTATACCATTTGTCAACCTTTCAGATGAAAATAAGTTGAATTCCACTTCCCTAAGGGACTTAACGGTTGAAATTGTGTACTCCAGCTCAAAAGCCATGAAATGAAACAGGAAATATGGGATCCACGCAAGCACAGTAGCACACTCACAAGTGAAATGTGTGGTACGCAGCTCCGTCAGTTACGAGAGGCCACTCGCTGTCATCTATTTGCATGCGCCTCCTGACTGCAAACTGTCTCGAGCATGGCTTCTCCGGCGGCACAGTGGTAAAAAGGGCAACATTTTTGAAAAGGTTGTATAGTGCAGCGATTTTTTTACTACATCCATAAGGATTTTTTTACAATCTTCATCGACCAGGGGGGGCGACCGCTCCTCCCTGCCCCCCCCTGGCTCTGCCCATGGCTTTGGAGTGAATGCGGTAAGCGTTGTAGTATATGTTAATTTGGGTCCTGGCATAAAATTCACGTGTTAATGGCTGCTTCTCAAGTGTTACGTATACCGACTTTTGTGCACATATCCACGTGGGTTTAACGATCTTTTAAAACTTTTTCAGTCGTAATTCCTATGAATTGTTATGGGAGAATGCTTTTGCAAGCTTTAATTAAGAACGGATTGTTGGCGCAACTATAGACAGAATTTCATTCTAAAATTTAGAGATTTTATTGAGACTCATTAAGATTGTGTCTATTTGTAACGATAGCCGTATAATCTTACGACCTTATAGTGTCAAGGCAATCCACAGGGCCGGATTTCCCATATGGGCAACCTGGGCTACTGCCCGGGGCGGCAGAATTTGAGGGGCGGCAAATTCTTAAATTTTTTCATTGGTTTAAAATTATGGGAAAGATGGACTTTGAAAACTCAAACATAATTCTAGAAAATATATTGCTTTTTTATTTTATTCTATAGTTAGATGTACATATTCGTCTTAATCCAAAGCACTTAATCGCAACCTCATCTCAATGTGATTTCGCCTTCAAAAATTGGGACTACGCAAAATTTTGCTTGAAGCACACACTCATTCACTCTAAATGGCGTGGCCTTTAGTTCAATTAGAGTAGGAGTATAAATCATCTTTGGCTTCACCCTAAACATTATGCCTGAAGACACATTAGATGATATAAATACGCGAGTATTTGGCTCCCAGCTCCTGTTTCCAAGCTTCTGAAATTGCCCCAGACTTAAAGAAAAAAAACCAAAAATATTTTTAACTTTACGTTTAAGAACTCTTACGCTTAAATTTTCGAATTTGCAATTTTTTGTTCAGAGAAAAACGGGAAATTCCACCGAAAATAAAAAATAATTTCAAATAGTTGAAATCAGGAAAATCTAGAACTTTTTAGGCACCGAATGATTTTTCAGTAAGTGCTTTCCCAATTGGTTTTCGTTATCTTTATCACCAAAAACAAATTAGGTCAAGGTGTGTTCAAAATTTACTATGGTTAAATATATGTTGCTAGTATAGGAAATTTTATTTGTTGGGGTAATTCGCAAATTATGTTCAAAACGATCGACAAAGAAAAAAATTTAGAAAACATGAACGCATTTCTAAAAGTGAAAAGCCGAATTTAATAAGAATTGTACAGTTTTCTATGTTATCCAGGGGCGTAAGGTACGGTGTTCCATGTGTTCAGTGGAACATGGCCCCCCAAGGCACAGGGGCCTCCAAGGCCGAAAATATAAAGAATATTCTTTTTTTAGATCCTTAGATAACTGTTCTTTTCAAGATATTTATTTTGATTAGTTTGCAAGACACAAACTAGCTGCAGAATCTAACATATACAGACAAGACATTCCGAAGAGTAGCGTAACGTTTTTGACAATCTTTGTGTTCAAACTTAAATCGGGATTCCTTTCTTTGTGCAGTCACATTTTCGATTTCCATAGTTGAAATCCCACTGTCACCATGAATGTTTGTGTTGTCTTGATATAGAGACCCCTCCTGCCACATCCTGATCAAATTGACGAATTCCTAAATTAAATTTACGAGCTTCCATGTTCAATTGACGAATTTAAAAGTTGTGTTTACGAATTTCAATTACAAATTGATAAATTTCCAGATTAAATTGACGAATTTTCATTTTAAATTGTTATACTTCAACATCATGTTGACGAATTTCCATGTCAACTTTACGAATTGTCAAATCATTTTGACGAATTTCCATGTCAACTTTTCAAATTGTCAAATCATATTGACGAACTTCCAGATAAAATTGACGGATTCACATTTCAAATTAGTCTTGGTTTCTCAAGATATTTGTCAATATGGGATGGTCAACTTGTATCGGAAATTCCATCACAATATTTTGAAATTCATCAATTTAACATAGAACATCGTCACTAGGACACGAAAACTGGTCAATTTATAATATTGATGAGATATAAAGGTTTGACTTGTAAAAAGGAGTGTTTACCTTAAATGCCCTTGCTTCAAATTGAGCCATTGTGATTCAGTTCGTTGAGTTCTTGAATACTGAAATATGTTCACAATGTTGTGGATCTACTTGTCGAAAGATCGTTCTTTTTTTTTATCCAGGAGTCATAAAATCAAGAAATATATGCATGCCGCTAAACCCTTCTGTCCGGATAACGGAACAGTCGTTTCTCCTACTGGACACATTTTTCTTTGGAGGAACTCTACCATTAATCGATGAAATTCGCCATGGATACGCCAACTTAGCCAGGGTTGTCAGAGCAGTATGCCAGATGGCTTGATCCTCAGATTTAGGGTAAAAAATTCTAGACTAGACAAGGCGCACGTCTTGAAGTGGTGTTTTTTAGTAGCTTCTATTCGGGTTAGTGATAAATATTCAAATAGGACATGTAGATCTTTACAAGTTCTCCAGTTTATTTATTCAAATTTAATTTGTTGTCTCAAATTATAAAATGTTGGAACATGTTGCTTTAACAGAAGATTGCTTTTTCTCATTTGTGGACTGCTGTAAATGCGATTTCTGTCAATATTTCCTGCGGCTAAAAAGTCGTATGTGGAGGGCCCAACTCCAATTTCGAACACAAGAAATTCAGAAAACTTTACGCCACTGATGTTATCATTGTAGTTTCAATCATTCCTGAAACAATTTTGGGAGGTGCACGGAACACCTGGATTCCTCCCTTGGGAAGCAACATACAAAATTTTCAAGCAATCAAAATACGCTTAGTAGTATAGTAAAAAATATGAAATTTTCAATTTTTCACATTCGCCCGCTAGCGTTTTGCCTACATTTCTTTTGTGAGGTGACAACAGCCACCTTCAAGCTTATCTAGTGGCGGAGGGCGGCAAATTCGTTACTGCCCAGGGGCGCCATAGATGCTAAATCCGGCCCTGGCAATCCATTACATTTGCATTTGCTCTCATAAATGAATCACCCCTTAGTTATTTTAATGAATGCTATCCTGTTTGGTAGAGCGGTTTATGTGCGTTTGAATTTCTAAAACGATAACAGTATGTACATATAATACTAAGAGGATGTAATAAGTAAAAACAAAACAAAAAACAATCTCCTTTAGAAAAACAAAATATATGTACATACATGGACAATAAGCAAGAAATTCTTGTCTATAGATTGATCTATAGAACTTGCATGAATAACTAAACAATGGATTCTTATCTCTTTATATCGATTAACATTTCGGCATATTGGACATGCAATTGTGGAACTTTTAACACATATTAATAAATTGATGAATGAGGCAAAAGACTTTTGAAGGTTCAAATTGAATAATAAATTCAAAGAAAAAAAGAGAAACTAAGTAGAAAAGATTGACTTTAATAGATAAAGAGGTATTTAAAATCAATAAAACAATAATAGTGGGAACCCTGAACAAACATTTTTCTGCTCCCCTGCCAAAAGAGTAAAATACACACATACAATTCCACTAGCAAAGGGGTCTTAAAAATCACAGAGCTCACTAGTTACTATACCAGAATACATTTTTCCGTTAATTTTAGTAAAAATGCTTATCGTCTGCCTGTAAGTAGGTTCGTTTCTTTAGGGAATCCGAGGCGAACTACTATTTACCTGATTTTTAAAAGACATGCTGTTTGTATGTTTGATCACCGTAATTCCATTTAGTTACTCGGCGTCGACTCCAATGCCAACGAAACCTCACACAAGTGCGTTGCTGTCGAAATCACAAAACATACAGGGTGTCCGGAAACTGCCGCATGAATGCACCGGATTGTGATTCCTCATGTGATTTCCAGCATAAAAGTTGTACGGAACATCTCTGGTTCCTGTTAACCCCTTGTGGGGCATAGGGCATCACGGAACATACCCCCAATTATTAACCCTTTAGCTGCCAGTCATTTGAAGATTTTTGAAAAAATCAATTTCTTATACGACTTAAACCTCAATATCTCCAAAGCTAGACTAGCTTAAATAGCAAAATAAGATGATTATTATAGTCAACAAATCTACCTAAAAACAACTCTCCTTCTTCTTCTCAGTACCGTATAGCCCCATGTGGGGCCATGGAGCGATTGCATATCATTTTGGAGTGTATATAATGTTGCAAGCACTATATATTTCCTATCCGCACATATACGGAAATTTCGGACCACGCCGAGATTCGATCTCCGGACCTCTAGATTACTAGCATCGTAGAGTGCGACTCAACCAAGTGAGCCACAGAGCGTGTCTAAAAAACTAACCCCACTAAAATCGGATAAGAGGTTTGGTTTTTACAGAGCCTCAAAGTTTAAATTTTGTGATTTGACCCAAAAACTAATTACATAGTCAGTCAGTAAATTGAACCAATAAATTACTGGAGCATTTCCGTGTAACAGTGCTTCCATTCCCAACGAAAATATTTGTGGAACGTTCCTTCCGAATCCTCAAAAGTGCACCAAAGAACTTTCCGGCTCACGCACGTCTTTTTCTGCTTCTGAGCCCATTTACCTTGAGCCTCCACTATTTCTACTATTCTGTTTGATGGCTAGTGCGAAGTGATGGTCCCTTGCTTCTTTTACGTCCAGTCCACCAAACCGAGAACAAATGTTGTTCCATGATCACGAGATCATGATATGTACCAATCATTTCCTCATTTGGAGTCGTCTACGAAATCCACAACGTGGTTAGTTGTTGGGTATTATTGGACTACGTTTGAACTTGTTCACCCAGAAACTGATAATGGAAAATCAATCTCTGCAGCTATCACAGAATTTTTGCAAAATGTAATGTATTTTCGTCGTGGTTTTCCCATGCATCCAAAAGTATGTAATTACTAGACAAAATACTAAATACATCTTTCTGAAAATTCGGCTGCTTTCCTAAATAAGTCTGTGTTATCATAACCATCAACACCATTTTGCAATGACTGCACTCTATATTGAGCAGAACAGAGACTTACCAAACTGCCCTCGTATACCTCGATTTAGGACAACATTCCTTCGCATTTAAGTCGTTTCTCTTAGAATCACTTTTATTTTTTTTTTCTTGTGAAATTTCAAAAAAGTGGAAACCTTGGCGAAAAAGTCAAATCTGCTGCACAAAAATACAATTTCATTACAAATAAAATTTGTAATAATACAAATTTACGCCACAAAAACGTAGCCGTTAGTCGTAGAGTGTCCGCACATAGTGCCATCAAAACGGGGTAATTTCTATCTGGGAAACGCTATTAAATGGACTTTATTATCCTTTTACATAAATCATAAATCGAATAATTTCAATCAGGCGACTTAACATTGAACATTTTTTTTAAGTCCTCCAAAATTTTTTTTTTAATTTTGACAAGGAAGTGAGAGGTCCAAGAAGGATGCTTCTGGTCAAGATAAGGATACATAAGTAACAATTTCAAAGGGTTTCACAAAGAAGCGATTTTACGCTCTCAGCATTCAGAGTAGCAAAAATGCTCAAAGACAACAGAATCTTCTTCCAATAGGTTAAACAAATATTGCTGTGCGCTGCACATACAGTGCTTTGTTGTTTTGTCTGCCTTACGGGGTAAAAATCGTCAGGTGCCAGTTCAATTATTATTGAATGGTGTAGTCTCATTTAAAAATTAAAGTTGGTTTGAAATCTACATTTATTTTGTGTAAAACATTTTTTTTGTATTCACAGCTAACTCAAGCTAGGAAGTTGTGCTTTCCCGTCTTTTACTCGATAACACAGCTTACCATTAGTAGCCAAAAAATAGGAGACAACGATCAACTACAACTTTATATTCGAAGCAAAAAATACGTCTAAGGTATTACTAATCCTATATACACACTTTAAAAGTTGATGTTTCCGATAATACAAAAATTGCAACTTAACATTTATCTTTTGCTGCTCCCATACAAACGCTTACAGAAACAGGGAGTGGAACCGTTCTAATACAATTTTGGTTCACATTGTTGAAAACCTTTTCGAAATCAAGCTTCTTTGCCCTGTGCTGCTTGGAATGTTTCGACAGAAAAAGCGATTCTGTCGAACCATACTAAGCAAAGCAGTACCATGTACCATATCTTTCAAGTGACATTGGCTTAATCCCAGCAAACTTTAATTGGAGGAATTGATCGTATCCGTGCGTTTTATTGGGCAGTTATACATATGAGGAGAGTTTTCGCCGGCTGTCATATAGTACAACAGCGAAGTGTTCTTTCCAACGCATTAACTGGTCTTCGCCTTGTATAAGTAGCCTTCCATCACTATCTTTCACCGGGTGTTAATAGAAGCCATGACCACTTTTACATTCCTTGCTGGCACTGTACGAGGGTGGACCGAAAAGTAACTATTTATATAATTGGGCAACAGTGGCTGGTGGGGAGCAAGGTATTCGTTAGGGACACGTCTCCTGAATTAGTGTACGAAGTTGTATCGCTGTCACATGTAGTGGCTCTTCAGTTTCACTATCATGCACGATGCATAGCAGCGGAGCCGTTGGAATTCGGATATTCAAAACGGTTTCAAGTGCGGTTCAGTAAGTAAATGACTTAACCCTTTTCATATTTCCGACAGAATTCGAAAGCGCTTCGTTGATCGTGAATACAATAATTATAATGTTTATTTGTGATACTCGCATTTGAACTAAGTACCCGGGCAATCTTTATAAGCAATCAGATCCGATCCGATCATTTCTAGACCACCAGAAGTAGATCGTGTAGAGTTATACAGTCTCGCAGCATACATACCTTTGACATCTTAGACTTGAATATCTCCGCGTGTTTAATTTAATAAATTGCGTTTCTGTAATATTTTTTTCTGCTTGAAATTTAGATTAAACTTGAACAAAAAAGGAAAAACTTTATTGAAAATTGGAGAATCCCCAATTTTCTGCTTGGGAGGAATTTGGCCTTTTTTGATTTTCATTTGTCGACAATTTAGTGTTGATTACTGTATCATACTCATCAAGTACCTACAGAGCTTGTTCCGTTCATAACAAATCATCAGAATCAACTCATTATAAAAATTTATCTACCGAACCAGTTAATATTCAGTTATCTCAAAAACAGTATCCATCAAATTTATGGTCTCAATGACGTTTATATTGCACCGCTCCAACCGTTATAAATTATTATGACAAACTACATGAAAACACCGGTTGTATTAAGGTCCATCTAGATTAGTCGCCAAATGGCGTCACGTGCAGCCAAATGGTTGTTGTCATTCCATCCAAACTAGTCGCCATTTGGCTGTGCGTCCAGTTTTGATATTCAATATAGCCGCTTGTCAAAATCAAAGTGACAATTTTGCAACTTTTGTTCGTTCTTTTGTGTGAAATTAAATAAATTCTTGAATGGCCGTGTAATAATTCAAACGCGCAGAGTCCGATTCTGGTAATTAAATTTAAAAAAATCACCAAAATGAAATTTTGGTTATGTCATTTTCTGTCTCCATTTGACTGCTATAGTGTTGACGCTAAGTAGCAGCCAAATGGCTGTACGCGATGCCAGTTTTTGGACGCGCAGCCATTTGGCGACTAATCTAGATTGAACTTTAGAAGCGCCAAAAGTTAAAAGTCCAATATCTGGAGTAATATGCAACTAATAACACATACGCAATTCAGACTCCATACTAGACTAGGGAACCAATTGGATGACACATAAGTATGAACAAAGATTGATTAAAAACGTACTTTGCACATAATAAGGCAAACAAAAATGATAAGGGAGATGATTGGTTCGTCACTGTTATTCATTTCACATTCCAACGGACAATTTGATAATAAAGTCACAATTACAGAAGAACCTTAATTAGAGACCCAACCCAACACGTTTTACTGTCACATAGTCAGCGCATTCATATCATTCCTATCCAATAAAATGGAATGCTAGTTTTATTAGAATGATGGTAAGAAGTCTTCTGTCTTCAGGTTCAGGTTCTCTACGATGTGGGCATGTATGTACATACTTACTTTAGATGACTGTTTATTCCTTCCGCCTATTTTTAAGTTTTTCACTATCAAAGCAACAGATGATGGCATTTTGTTTATTTTGCACTATTTGTTAGATTAAACTCAATAGCAAATGCACTCTTTAACCCAAATGAAACCACAAATCGCGCAAATAAGTAACAAAACAACACCACAAAATACAACACAACAATGAAAAACCAACGCGAAAGAAAGAAACACGAATCAGCTATGGAGCAACATCGAATGTATGTCAACTCACCAATGAAACAAAATACAGACTGAGCGAGCGAATAGTGAACTTCATACCAGATTCAGATTGAACGCTCGCTATAAGCAGCCCGCCATAAAACGATGGACTTTTTTGGAACAGCTGGATATTGCAGAGCTTTTCCCAGCATATCAAGCAACAACCTCAAATTAATTGATATAGACGCAGACCATCATCGACAGCAAGAAGAAGCGATGGCATCATAATATTGTACCTCGTGAGGTGAGTATATTCTGCTACAACATAAGTAGGACAATATGTATGTACATTGTATAAGCCAGGCTTGTCCAACATACGACCCGCAGGCCACAATTGGGGCCGTGAAGGTCTACTACTCAGCCCGCCACCGACTTCATAGGTCAAACTTTAGCAAATATTTCCACAAATTTATAAAGTAAAAAATAAAAAAATTGTATACAAACTTGAAAGTCTGAGATGTTGCTTTTTGCACAAAAAAATGTCTTCAAAGTATTTAATGCTTCGTAAAAATCGTTCAAATGCTTCATTGCCGGTGCATGTAATTTTAAAAGAAAAAGTCATCGATAGCAACAGATTTATTGTGCAAAATGTTGAAGACAAATTTTTGCATACAATTTTGTTAACGTGTATGAAAGACAGAATGTTTCAAACCAGAAAAATATTTTAACTTTACTTAGCTGAAGTGGTTGAAAACGATAGTTCGAATCGCATTTTCCAAAAATGCAACCTTACCACTAGATTCATTCGCCATTCACAATGACCTCCTATCATGACGGCGTAAGCCAAAAGGCTCTTGCCTCTAAAGCTAATTTGATTTTTGCGGTCAATATGGACTTTTATCTAAAAACATCATCTCATAAATCGAGACCCCAAAAATAATCGTGACCCATCTAGTGATTGAGTGCTAAATAATTGCTTGCTTTTAAGTCAGAAACAATATAAAAAGGCATATGAAAGAATTTATTTTTCGTCATGTTTAGCACAATGTGGCCCGTGTACAAAACAAGTTGGAAACCCCTGGTATAAGCTTTTGAGAAAAAGCATGAACGATACAGTCTGCTTTTTTCCAAATATAATGTGGAGTAGTTGAAGTTTCAGAAATGTTAATAGTGCAGTCATATTAGCATTTCAAATAGAAAAAAATAGAGTAAGGCTAATTCTTGTGGTTTTTGAGTCATTGGGCTCCCAGGAATCTAAAACTAATTTTGCTAAAAAAAATATTGATCGGAAAGGTCCCAAAAAGGACAAAACAGGATACTCTTTAAGCCTTGACCGGAGGTCGGCATGTGGGGTATCAAATCAAAGGGGACGTCAAGTACATCACATATCCAGTGTTTGTTCCATGTTTCAAGGATCCTCGACGGAATAAATCGAGATTAAATGGATAATTATTGTGTTTCCCGTGTATCTTTTCAAAGCCATAATTACGAGAGTAATTCAAATTTTCACTACGTTTCTCACTTTTCCGAATCTATAATAGCTAAAGATTCTACCATCGAACTTGCTAAGAAAAAAAAAATGATCGGAAAGCTCTCAAAAAGGACATCAAAGGACACTAATTACAAACCTTGATCGAACGTGAGCATGCGGGGTGTCATATCAAAGAGGTCGCTGAATACATTCCATATCCGGCGTTTATTACTTGTTTCAAGGACCTTCACAGGAGAAAATTGGGATCCAATGGAAAATTTTCGTGTTTCTCGTATATGTATCTTTCCAAAGCCGTAATTTTTCGTTTAAGCCCGAATTATTCCATTTAGTGTTCTTGAAACAGGAAACAAACACCGAATATGTAATGTACTCGACGTCCCCTTTGATATGACACCCCGCATGCTCACGTTCGATCAAGGTTTGCAATTAGTGTCCTCTAGTGTCCTTTTTCAGAGCTTTCCGATAATTTTTTTCTTAGCAAATTTAATGGTAGAATCTTAACCTATTGTAGATTCGGAAAAGTGAGAAACGTAGTGATAAATTGAATTATTCTCGTAGTTATGGCTTTGGAAAGATACACGGAAAACACAATAATTTTCCATTTAATCTCGATTTATTCCGTTGAGGGTTCTTGAAACAGGAAACAAACACCGAATATGTAATGTACTCGACGTCCCCTTTGATTTGATACCCCACATGCTGGCCTCCGGTCAATGATTAAGGAGTATCCTTTTTTGTCCTTTTTGGGACCTTTCCGATCAAAATTTTTTTTAGCAAAATGAGTTTTAGATTCCTGGGAGCTCGCTGATTCAAAACCCACAAAAAATAGCCTTACTCTATTTTTTTCTATTTGGAGGCCTGAAATGGGATATTTTGACTGCACTATAAATTTTGTTATGGTAAACGTGAATCGGACCATAATCTTATAGCCGTACGCATCTAAATTTATCGATATATAGGCATGCTACAGCAAACATCTTTTGTAATATGTACATACACTCCCAGTCACTTGAATAGGGACAGCCTTTTCGAGAGTTGTTTACATCAAATATCCTATTCCTTGCAGCAGAGAGCATAACTCAGTATTTGTTTACAAAGGCTGTTATGTTGCTCATAGTTTGCGGGAAAAAATTGAAACATTTAATAACAACAGTTATGTTTCACCAACATTATGCTGAAGCACTACTAAATTCTACGTTAAAAAATGGGTCATTTGAATTTGAATAGGGACACTAGTGAAATCTTGGTGCTACTTAAGAAAAAATTCAAATAGTATTCGATTTATTTTTTTCAGTAATGTGTACTTCCTCCTTTATTTAAAATTACTTCAAAAATTCTGTTGGACATCGAATCATACAATGATTTGAGGTAATTTAAAGATATATCATCCCACGCGACTTTGATTGCTTCTATCAGCTGACTTTTGTCCTCGAATTGTCTGCCATCTTCGCAAACTTTTCGCGTCAGCCATCCCCAAACGTTTTCCATTATGTTAAGGTCTGTGGAGTATGGGGGCCATGCCATTAAATCGACATTTTGGGTTTGGATCCATGTTTTTATCGACCGCTCCGTGTGAATAGGGGCATTATCGTGCTGGTACATCCATCTTAGAGGCCCAAAGATGTTTTGACATTGTGGAAATGCTGTTTCTAATACCGTTTGATACGTGTGAGCAGTCATCTTATTGCTTTGGAAGCTCAAAGGTGTCGCTCCGTAATAAAAGGGACAACTCCCCAAACCATGACGCCACCTTCTCTATGCTATGATGCCTTGACAGAAACCGTTCGTTTTTACGCAGATCGTAGAAATAGAAAAGGTACCCATTCAAGTTAAATTTCTTTTCATCCAACTACCCTACCCTATTTCTCTCCAGTCGCCATTACATATTTTGGCGAGCAAAATCCAGACGATGGCTTTTCCTCTTTGCGTCTAACGGTGTTTTTTTTTCTGAATTTTCTTTCGTTTTAGGTGTGAGGAATTCCTTATTACACGTTGCACTGTTCATACACTAGCTGTAACGCCGACTTTAGCTCTAATTCTAGCCGCTGATAGTGTAGAATTAGAGGCGGCTCGCAGAATTGCCCTTTTCTCTTTCACCTCGCGTACGCCCTTTCATGTTTCGTACATATCCACTTTTATTTTTATACCCTTCGTTCATAGAGTGAAAGGGTATATTAACTTTGTCATAAAGTTTGCAACGCATTAAAGGAAGCATCTCCGACCATATAAAAAGTATACATATATGATGAGCATGACTTGGGGAGTCGATTGGAGCATGTCCGTCTGTCTGTCAGTTGCGACGCGTTTTACTCGGCGGGTATTGAAGCTAGCAAGCTGAAATTTTGCACACGTGCTTTTTATTGTTGCAGGCTGTTTGTATGTTTGATTCACCCAAATTGGATCACTGGGTCATGGGGCTGCCATACAAACCTAGCTCCCCAATTTGAGTTCTTCTAAGAAAAACTTTTTTATTTGTGTACCAATTTCAACCAAATTTCACACAAATGTGTTTCTATATATAGCACAAAATATATGCAAGAATGGATTAAATCGAACCATGGGGTCATGGGGCTGCCATACAAACCAAACCTCCAAAATTAGGTTCTTCTAAGAAAAACTTTTTTATTTGTGCACCAATTTCAACCAAATTGCACACAAATGTGTTTCTATTGATGACACAAAACATATGTATGAATGGATGAAATCGGACATGGGGTCATGGGGCTGTCATACAAACCCAACCCCCCATTTTGGTTCTTCTAAGAAACATTGTTTTACACCAATTTCACAAAAACCTTGAATTAATGTGTCTTTATCAAAGCAACTAAAAAGTTCAAAACGAATGAAATCGTACTTTGGGGTCATGCTCCGGCAACCCCAATAAAATTTTCCGAGTAAATGTTTTTATTTGCCCACTTATTTCAACCAAGCCCAAAACTTTTGCCAAGACGGAAGAAAAAGAATGAGGAGGGGGATTAAATACAAGTCATAGCTACGCCCGAAAAAAACTTTTAGCCCAAGCGAAGGGTATCCAAATTTCGGCCGCGCCCGAAATTAGCCTCGGCCCCGGGGGTTGGCGAGCGAAGCGAGCAGGGGGCGAAGCCCCCTAGTTTAAATACACAACTGATTTACTTTTTTCACTTTTTTCGATTTGAGCCATTTGCGCGGTATTTAATGCTTTTGCTCTACCCATGATTACGGAAACTTACAAAAATTAGTCAAAACACAATCTGAGCGGATTAAAACAAAAACAGTGTGACGCTTGCACTTTCGAAATCACGACCGAATCGCAACTATTCAAGAGACCCAATTTTAAACATTGAATTTATTAGTGCATCAGCATCATGTTGATGAAACAGAACTGTTGTTATTACCTAAATGTTTCATTTTTTTTTCATTCTCGCAAACTATGAGCAACATAATAGCCTTTGTAAACATACTGATTTATGCTCTCTGCTGCTAGGAAGAGGCTATTTTGATGTAAACAACTTTCGAAAAGGCTGTCTCTATTCAAGTGACTGGGAGTGTATAACACCAATTTCATCAACAGACTGTGATAAAGGTTGATTGTCGAGTTCTTATGGTATACGATGGCTTAATTTTTCGTCATCGATAGAACCAGGCGACCGCAAGACGATTGTCCAGATTATGTTTCCTCTTCAATGCTCTAACATGAAAAAATGTTCCATGTATTTACGAGTAGAAGCGATAACCGTCACTGTTTCCTTATAAAAAAAATGAATTTAACTATTTCAGCCGGTACAGACATGCATGTATGTTAAATATTGAAATAAAACGAGGAATATGGTCAGAAAGACCGGAAATCTTGAAGATGATTTTCTAGAACAGGATTTAAACCGCTCAAATAAATGCTCTAAGAAGTAAGAGTCTTTGCGTAGAATATATTAGTCAGATGGCTGAATACTTTGTTATACCATTCGCTTTCAAAGCGAAAAGAGTATATATTAACTATGTCATGATTGTCATTTATAACGCATTGAAGGAAGCATCTCCAACCATATAAAATATGTATAAATATGATCAGCATGACGAGGGGAGTCGATTGGAGTATGCCCGTTTGCTGCCATAGAAACCAAACACCCCAAAATTAAGTTCTTGTAAGAAAATATGTATTACTTGTTCACCAATTTCAATCAAACTTCAGAAAAATGTTTTTCTACTGACGACACAAAACATAATGTAAGAATGGATGAAATCGATCGGACCACCCCAAATTAGGTTCTTCTAAGAAAATCTTTTTTATATGTGCACCAATTCCAACCAAATCTCACACAAATGTATTTCTATTGTTGCTACACAGCATAATATGTAAAAACGGAAGGAACCGGACAATGGGGTTACATAGAATCCCAGAACCCAAATTTGATTTTTAGGGAAAACCGTCTCGTTTCTGAACAAATTCCAATCAAACCTTACGTATAAATGTGTTTCTATTGAAACCAAAAAATGTATTTATAAAACCAAATAGCGTCGCTGAAGACACTATTAGCCCGAATGAAAGTGAAGAGTATCCACATTTCAATATGTACATGTTTTGTTGATAGTCAGTAACCATTCATTATAATCAGTGGCGTAGTAACGTTTCTCGAATTTCTTGTGTTCGAAACCGATTTATTTCATCAGGAAAAATGACAGAACATAACTTAAATTTAAAATTAGCCAGAGCAACGAAAGTTTTCTGTTTTAGCAACATCCTTCACAGACGAAGCTAAAAATTTGAAAATTACAGGAGACCTTGTGAGATCATCTATTTATCACAAAATCCAAGAGGCGTAAAGAGACCGCCTTGAGGAGCGCCTTACATACCTGTCATGTAACAGTCGTGGATCCTAGACTGAAAGTGATTATCATTGATCTGAGGATCACATCAACTAGCTGAAGAGTTTTGACGATTCTGGCCAAGTTAAACGACCACCAGCATATCCTATCCTGTTCCGCTGAACACATAGAACACTGTACGTTACGCCACTGATTATAATGTACATCAGGTTAATGCCGTCCCAATTCCGATTGTCTAAAAATGCTCAAAGTACTTTGACTGAGATAAGTGTTCTCGGTCAAAATAACATATTTTTGAAACTTTGGTTTTTGGTCGAAAATGGCGGGGTCACCCCGTTCTTGCGCTTCAGCCGTCTCCCTCTGACTGTGGCAACAAAGATTGGTTGAGGTATAGTAACTGGGCGATGGACATTCTAGGTGGCTAGATAGATGAGTCACCCGGAACATGGAGAGGAAAACCATACTATGTATATATGACCCAACTACTTACGGACCAAGCTGGATGACTCTCAGGTTCACAGTATCCGAGTTGTAAGGGAATGGAAGATTATGCTAGACTCGTATTTTTTTAGTGCATTACAGAGGGGCAGAATCAGCTGAAGGCGAATGTGCGAAAAACATTAAACCATGAAAACTTGGTGGACTCGATGCTTTTTCACTGGGCGGAAAAAGTGGGGCTCATCTTCAGTTTTTGCTAATTATTTCGAAAATTGTTAATGTTAAAGCCAAAGAGTCCGATCACGAGTTAAGCTATTACAATTTATTCACCATCAGGCTCAAAATTAAATTGAGATACATGCCATTCTTTCACATTTACAGTAGTAACCGTAACCTCTAAAGGAATATATATATTCGTAAGAAAACGTTGCCCTAAAAATGGAAGCAATCCAACTAAAAGGACAAGGTTGTGCCGCCGATAAAAACTTTTCCAAACGAAAAATTGATAACTCCAATGGGAGTCTAATTTGGTTGGGCGCTAAGACAAAACGTGCCAAGAAAGAGTCCATCGCAACACATGCGTTGATGGCCTGGTCTGGTCTCAATTCGCAATTTTAGGTTTTCATTAAATGAAAAGTTTGCAGTCTTGGGAACTCGAATATTTTGAGACAGGGTACTAATATATTGTCGCACATCCGCTGCTGAAACTACAGTTTCGAAGGCGAATCATATTGGTATAGTTTTCAGGCCTTTTTTATCATTATTTGATAACATAATCAGATTCTGAGGGCTTCCTTCGTCCAGGTCCCAACCCGATATTTTATATGTTTCACTACATGAAGGTTCCTCTGGGAAGTTTATGGAATTTAACAGCATTCCGTCTGAAAGGGATAAATTTAATAAAACGTTCACGTCGATGAATCGCATATGAATCATAAAACAGGGAAAAGAGAGGATTTACGGAAGGCACACATGGTGGAAATGTCGACGAAAAAACGATCAGTCGCTGAACGTGGAAAGGCGAGATGAATGTAATCCAAACTAAAATGGAAAAAAAACGTGCGGGATCATTTATCATTGATAATCAAGGTAATTCTCGATAATTCTTTCTTAAAATTTAGCCGTAACATTTTTAAACCCTCTTCTCTCTCTTCTTCATACGCAAGCAAATTAAAATCTCCTACAATCGTGCACCCAGTCAACCCAAGTAAATATGTATGAGTACATACATTTACACTCCCAATCAATAGGATAGTTCCACTTGTAAAATGGCTGTAGCTTGGTAAGTGATAACGGTATTTTCTTCAAATTTGATGACAATTCTTTCAGTATCCTGCTTGTTCTTCGCATAACATAAGGTCTCAAATCCGGAGTCCCGTTAGGATTTTCTTACGATAATTCTTAAAAACAGTACAAATAGTGAAGTCAATAGGATAGTTCCAGTGGAAATAAAACATCAAATAACGGTACGAAAAGATAATTTTACTTTGAAAAATGTAGCTGGTAATAAGCACAATTTTATTTAAGTAATTTAAGCTCAAAAAGTTAATCTGGGATAGAATTGTATAGGTTTTAACGGTAAATTAAATTAGTTTCGCCCCAAGCTCCTCTAAACGTTATCACAAGATCTTGAGTGCACTTAAACTATCGTCTAACGGTATAGATCTTCCTTGTCATTCATCCCCACACATTTTTAATGGTATTTAGATCTAGGAAGTATGGGAGGTCTTTCCAAAACCATGATTAGTTGGTCTTGAAACCAATCTTTTATCAGTCTTGCTCCATGATTGACGCCATTATCTTGTTAAAATCTCAAAGATGTTGCATATGGAAAATGTCGGTAATTCTAAGAATTATATTACCCAGAATATTTTTGTAAGAATGGACGTTGTGAATATCCCTAATTTCTACAAGCTCAATGGTTCCACACCGATAGTCAGCCCCATACATCGACATTTCTTACTCTGAGTGATGTGTCTACAAAATTAATTTATTTTTGCTCAAATCGTGGAAATAATACCTGAATCCATCTGAACCGACGAGATTCAATCTTTTCCGTCAGTAAAAATAACGAGTTTGACCAATCCATACAGTTTCTATATTGGGGTTGAATATCTTGGTATGGAACTATTGAGCTTTTTTAAATTAGAGGTATTAAGAGTACCCAGGCTTTTACAGACTCCTTCCTAATGTGTTGCCTAAAACTTCCAACATTTTTCATGCCATTCCTATCAGATTTTAACAAGATAATGACACCAATTATGATGCAAGGCTGATGAAGGATTGATTTCAAGACCAACTAATCAAGGTTATGGAAAGACCTTCATACTTCCTAGATTTAAATATCATGAAAAATGTGCGGGAATGAATGACAAGGAAGATCTATACCGTTAGACGATAGTTTAAGAACACTGAAGCTCTTTGGCGAACGTTGAGAGGAGCTTTGGACGAAATCAGCTTAATTTGCCGTTTAAACCTATACAATTCTATCCCCGATTAACTTTTGGAGCTCAAATTACTTAAATAAAGTTCTACTTATTACCAGCTACATTTTTTGAAGTAAAATTATCCTTTCGTACCGTTATTTGATGATTTATTTCCACTGGAACTATCCTATTGACTTCACCGTTTGTACTGTTTTCAAGAATTCTCATAATAAAATCCTAACGGGACTCCGGATTTGAGACCTTCTATTATTGAAAGAACAAGCAAGCTACTGAAAATATTGTCACCAAGTTTGAAGAAAATACCGTTATCACTTACCGAGATACAGCCATTTTTCAAGTGGAACTATCCTATTGATTGGGAGTGTATAATCCAAGAATATTTCAACGTACTAATAATAAATAAATTGTTTCCGGTGATAAGCTTTCACTGAAATTGTTGCATGGCATGCAAGTCAACCTATGTATGTAAATAATTCCCATCATATTGCTCTCTTTGCATTTTTTCGCTTTCAAAGATGCATGAACTTAATATCCACGTTATGTACATATGTATGTACGTACTAACTTGAATGTTGTTTGTGTCTTTATAATTTGGTCTATCCGTCAATTTAAAAAGATTGGCAAACGAATTGTGCAAACTCCATCAAATAACCAACAGTTGCAGAAATTACAACGTAAACCTATATTTTTCTTTGCTTGTTTACCATTAAAGGTTTGTGACTTCTTCGACCGTAACCGGCCAAATCTGAATAGCGATTGGGAACAAATGCATTTTCGCAACGTTAATTTTTGATGAAAGAGATTTGGGTAATCATAACCAAAAGTTATGTTGAGACATCTCATCTCATGCAGGCAAAGAAAAATCCCACTATAGTGTTTAATGATTTTCATTCGAAGATGAGAGTAAGGTTTGTGTTCGTAGAGACGGCTCATGGGAGCATCGCTCAGCAATCGAAGTTAAACCACCGGTTTCGAGCACTATACGAGTATATTTTCTATACAGACATGTTCCTTTAGTCCATAGTCGATACTAGGAAAGTAGAACCATTCAATTTTATTTTTAAATACGGCTCGAAATTGGATACAAAACTACGATCGCCCAGCGATCATCCTATGAGTCGTCTCTACGAACGCAAACCTTAAGGTACGTTGTCCTCGACGCGGCCGCACGACAGCGACTCGCTCATTCCATATAAAAACTCGTTTTTCTCTCATTTTAAAAACAAGTTTTTATATGGAATGAGCGAGTCGCTGTCGTGCAGTCGTGTCGAGGAAAATGTACCTTAAAGGTACGTTGTGCTAGACGCGGCCGCACGACTGCGACTCGCTCATTCCATATAAAAACTCGTTTTTAAAATGAGAGAGAACTTTGTCTACAGATTATAAAATGAGTAGTACGTAGAACAAACTGCTGATGGGTACGGGGTACGGGAGAGGGTTTTTATCCGAATGAGCTGATTTTTAGTGGGTGGGGTGACTATGACCACCAATCGCAACAAACCAAAATTTAGCACTCTGCTCCAATTTTGGGGGGAGTTATGGGCATGCCGTTTTGACAAATACAAATGGGGGGATAATGGGTGTACTTGACCGGAGCGACTCAATGTTTACCTTAAAATGATCTTGAACTTATTGTGAATACGTATACAAAATTTTACAATTTTTTACTTCTAACATGTCGAATATTTATAAAAACTGAATAGTATCTGATTTTCGGTATTAGTAAAATTCATTTCATATATTTTTTTAACTAATCCGCATCCGCATTTGCAAATTTTATGACTTCCGCATCCGCAAATTTACATTTTCATTGATCCGCATCCGCTAAACCACATCCGTTACATCCCTACTATAGACCCAAACAAAATACAAATGAGCCAACAACGACTTCGCCTTCTAAATAAAAAAAATAAAGCTCTGACTTTACACAAAATAGTTTGATGGCTTTGAAAACCCTTTACATGTATTTGACTATTTCCGCTAGGAAAACTTCCGAAACTATAGGTTTTCAACAACTCCAAGAATGTTGAGAAGCACTGCTCAGCACAAATATAATAACAACACAATGATGATATGTGTAATTGGCTCAATTCGGGTCAGTCGCTTTACTTTTTTTTTTGTAATAAAACCCAACGGTTACACTTTCCTCTAATGACCTTGACTACATACTTATGCGTTCGAAACCGAAAATATTACTTACGCAAGTTTATTTCAAGTTCACGCAACCTGGGCGCCATGGAGAAGTGCTTTTCGTTACAAACAAATTGAGATGTTAAAAAATCATCTTGAAATATGTATCTACATATTTTGGTACCCAGTACAACTCAGTTGACTTTATGGATTACACAGTTCAGAAATATGCAAGTTGATTGTATCATGTAGAAAACATAATTTATGGTTAGGTAAAAATGTAAATTCATGCACGTCTTCTAATTACATATTCATTTTTTTCGTAAAATATCGCATTTTTAACATTGGATTAGCTTACCCGAAAACTGGTTTATAAGAATTTAATAAATTCAATTAATTCCAACTTATTTATATACTAGTAGTCTGATTGGTGTAGTGGTTCCTGCGCTCACCTTCGGGGAACACGGTGGTGAGTTCAAGCGAATTTAGCTGATTTTTTAAACTAAGGACTGATGTGACGGAAAATGATCTCACTGAGATGTTAAACACACTTATGGGGATAAATAACTCTGATGAGAGTGCTGCTGTTGATCTCAACATCTCTACAAAAAAGCAGTTAAGATCTTGGAAATTGAATGTCACAAACACATTCGTGGCCTTAGTCCAACGTTGGACTGTCGCGCACGTTGTTTATTTTATTATTCATATACAATAGAGGGTGTCCATACCAACGCTTTCGTTGGAGCGATCATCGAGATCGGACGTCCGCAAGACACAACAAATTAATTTCATTTCTTTCTACTTTCTTTTGTTCTTTAGTTTAATTGTTCGCTTTCCACTTGAGATGAATATAGAGTGAAATTATAATTCATTTAATAAAATTAATTTTGAAAATCATATTTTTTTTAAACGAAAAACTGTGATGTTCTTACTTCGGAACAAAAGACAACGTTATAACTACCCCATAAACGCATCGGAAAAGTACTACATATGTACTCGTGTGATTTCCCCCGAATTCTCAACCCTTTAACTGGCACAGGCATTATAGTGTAGTAACTAGGTTATTTTAGATTGCAAAGTGTGGTGGAGAAATTTGTTTTTTTGCTTCTTATGTTTTTTGGGGTGTTGAGCTCGAATCCGGAGCTTCCCACCAAAATTTCGTTGCGGAACATGGTCAAAACCGCGAAAAAAACCCATAATTTTTCGGAGTTTTCCCGTTTTTTGTTTATAACTCCGAAAGTGTTCTCCGAAAACCTGTCCATGAAAATATTACAGAAAACATAATTGCGGGTCCAACGCGCCATTAATCATTAAAATGTGTTAAGCGGTATTGCTACAATTGATAGTCTTTTTTTTTTGCGTTTTTTTTGCAATTTTGACCCTGTTTTGCAACGAAGTTTTGGTGGGAAGTTACGGATTCAGGTTCTGCACACCAAAATACATAATGTGCAAGAAAAATTCAACTTTTGCGACCCAAAATGAAAAACCGTTCAATCTCAAAATTTTATTCATAATATGGAACTATGTATGTTAAAAACGGCGAATTTAAATTATCAATTGTAGTGATACCGCTCAACGGATTTATAATATTTATTTCTCTTAAGCCGTGCAATTATGTGCTCTCTAAAATATCCATGGAGAGTTTTTCGCAGAAATAAATAGTTTCAGAGTTAGGGGCCAAATAACGGAAAAACCGCAAAAATTTGAGGGTTTTTCGCGATTTTGACCCTGTTCCGCAACGAAATGTTGGTGGGAAGCTCCGGATTCGTGCTCAGCACCCCAAAAAACATAAGAAACAAAAAAAATTTGTCTCCACCACACTTTGCAATCTAATGTACTAGGTTTATCACGTAGTAACTAGACTATTAAACGAGTTTTTAAATTAATTAATTAATTTTCTCACACAAGGTTGAGGTTTAACTCAATATTTCTAAAACTACGACAGTTAGAGTACCGAAATAAATTTCAGTCTAGGATATGAAAGACCAAGATAGTGCCCTGTGGCATGGGTCACGAATAATGCCACCGCCTTTCCCGGCGTGTCGTAGAAGGCGACTAAAAAGGGACCTAATCCAAGGTGGATCAGCATGCGCCGAGGGATGCATGGTCAAGAGGGTGCTTGGCCGCTAGTATGCGAAGGTCGCAGGCAACCATGACATCTGAAGCCTGAGGCACGTTTTAACATCAACAAGACCTCCCATAGGTTAGTGTGTGTGTGTATGGGTTGCCGCGTCTGGAGATAGCCGGCGGACGTAAAAGGAAAGTCCATAAATTTACTTATTTCCACACACTAGTGCCAAAAACACAACCTTTCTCCAAAAGGTGTAAAAGAATGGAAGGCCTTATGGAAATTGACGCAGATACAAGCACTACCCCGCTGGGCACTACTTCTGCTATGCGGTTGAGTGATCCCGGGGCGAACATAGTTCGCGCCAGAGCTCGACGGTTTCCGGGGGCGAGCAATATAAGGCAGTCCAATTACATTGTGGAGAAGCTGAGGGTTGCAAGCTGGAATGTCGCTTCCATGACGTCAAAGAGCGAGGAGATTGAGGATATCATGAAGCGGAGAGGGATAGACATTATGTGCGTGCAAGAGACAAAGTGGCGAAATACCCATATCGACAGAGCCCGGTTTCTTACGAATTCCATGAAGTACAAATTGTACTACTATGGAATTACAAACCAAAGAAACGGAGTTGGCATTATTCTGGCGTCGTCTTTACTTGGCAGCATAATAAGTGTCGCGAAGATAAGTGATCGCTTGATCAGCATCAAATTGGTTATCTGCGGAAGGGTGTGGAACGTAATAAGTGCCTACGCTCCCCAAGTGGGACTGCCACCAGAAGAAAAAGAGGCATTTTGGAACGACGTTGACACCCTGATTCAGAAGAACTCCCAAGCCTGTCGAAAAATCAAGTGGCACAATCTCACAAACGACAACTTTGAACCTGTAGTAACTCCATTCATTGATAAAATGACGGAGTGGTTTCAAAACAAAATAAACTGCACCGAGCACAGTCCAACACAAATGTGGAATAGTTTCGCTGAAATGTCAGTAGGTGAGGCGGAAAAGGCACTTGGAGTTTCGAAAGGTCCACTCCACACGAAGAAAGAAACATGGTGGTGGAACACCGAAACTAAGGAAGCAGTGCAAGCCAAATCGAACGCATTTAAGGCATGGGCGAAATGTGAGTCAAGCAGTGAAACCGAACGGGTTCAACTTCGCGAAAATTATATGCAATGCCGGAAAAACGTAAAGCGCTTGGTAGCTCAAGCAAAGGCGAAGGCAGCTGAGAAATTCTACCAAGAATTAGAAACTCAGACTGTGACCGAAGGACCGTCTTTGCGCGAGAGACCTAAGCACGACGCCAGGATATTTAGGGTCGCAGCCCAAAGGAGAAGGAACGCTCGGGAAATACAGGCGCCAAAGTACGTGGAGGACTCGCAAGGAATGTTGCTGATGGACGATACGGCAATTTGTAGCAGGATGCGAGAGTATTTTGACGAACTTCTAAATGAAGAATTTCCTCGAGGAGCTTTTCGAGATGTTGAGCCGAATACCACAAATATTGAAGATATCTCAGAGGAAGAGGTGATGGAGGCAATGCATCAGATGAAACGCGGAAAGGCTGTCGGACCGGACAAAATCCCCGCGGAATTTTGGTTGAAAATGGAAAATGTCGGGCTTAGTTGGCTCACAGTTCTCTTCAACAAAATCAAAGGCGGGCAACCGATGCCTGATGCTTTCAGGGAAAGTTTTCTTCTTCCTTTCTATAAGAACAAGGGAGACTCACGCAAACTCAACAACTATAGGGCTATAAAGTTAACACCTCATACACTGAAGATCTACGAGCGAGTTGTCTGCAACCGATTGAGAAAGATTGTGCGGTTGAATGAAAATAAATGCGGCTTTGTTGAAGGTCGATCTACAGTCGATGCGATTCAGTGCATTCGTATTGCGATGGAAAAGTATAGAGCAGCACGAAAGGACTTTGTGTTCATCGATTTGGAGAAGGCATTCGATAGAGTACCTCGTGATCTGATATGGTTGGCCTTGAGAGCACTTAATGTCCCCGAGGCATACGTCAGGATGATACGAGACATGTATGATGGAGCTACGACTAAGGTTAGATGCAAAGCCGGTGAATCAGAAGAATTTCCGGTGAATGTCGGAGTACACCAGGGCAGTGTATTGAGTTCGTTGCTCTTCAACATCATCATGTGCTACTTATTAACACGTGTCTCCGACGGCCTAGAAATATCTCTTCTTTTTGCTGATGATATAGTCCTCAGTAGCCCAAACATCGTTGCCTTGCAAGCTGCGCTTACAGAATGTTGTGACATTCTGGAGGAGCATGGACTGAGGGTAAGTATAACAAAGACTGAGTTCTTATGCTGCCAATTCTCAGACCCAAATGCACCGATACCAGAAATGTACGTCAAAGGAGAGCAGCTTAAGTCTTGTACCAAGTTCAAGTACCTTGGCTCGATGGTGAACAGCGGAGCAACATGCGATGATGACATCAAACATCGCACAAAGGTTGGGTGGATGAGGTGGCGAGAAAACTCTGGAGTTTTCTGCGATAAGAAAATGCCACTGAAGCTAAAGGGCAAGTTGTACAAAACGGTTGTACGTCCCGCACTCATGTATGGATCAGAATGCTGGACCATGTATGAAGGTTACGCGAAAGAAATGACAGCGACTGAAATGAAAATGTTACGCATGTCCGTTGGTGTAACCAAAAGGGACCACATCAAGAGTAGCTACATCCGAGGCAGCTTGTCCATAGACCAACCAATAACCGAAAAGCTCGAAGACCGACGAATGGATTGGTATTGCCATGTTCAAAGGCGTCCGCCTGAGAACCCCGCAAAGAGAGCGATATCAATGGAAGTTCCACTTGATGGACCCAAGGCCAGAGGCAGACCGAAGAACACCTGGATGTGTCAAATGAAAAAGCAACAACAACGCATTGGTCTCGGCGATGACACGATCCAAGATAGAGCTGCCTGTAGAAATATGCTGAGAAATTATCGCCAAAACGGGCGATGTGCCTACACCGCAGGTCGAGCAACGCGGAACCATGGAGCGGTATAAAGAACGAGGCAAGGAAGGAAGGAATATGAAAGACCAAGATACTGCGAAACCGTTTACTCCTCGACACTGCACTTTCAGAGGATGGCAGTCTATTAGTTTCGCACCTCAAAACATCTGAGTTTTTATAGGGGTTTCGAGTCTCTGAGATTAAAGTCTGGGAGTTTTTAATTTTAAAGGATTGGGGTCATATGGTGTAAAAAATAAACAATACAATCAATTGGATGGTGCATGGGAATTATTACAAGCAATCAAAATTTCAAGCGCGAACTAATAAATCACTGCTGGGTGCAATGATGTATTTTAAGAAAATAGGTCTGTCGAGGCCTAACACATTGCATTGGCTGAGAATCAATGTAAAATTATTTTTAATAATTCGGGACGCATTATTCTGCAGCACCTGGCCATGTTTACTCGTAAACTTTTCTCGTCAACATGTTTTTCATTATCAATTTTAAAAGATCATCATTAAACTTAACTTGAGATGAATATAGAGTGAAATTATAATTCATTTATTTAAATTAATTTTGAAAATTATATTTTTTTAAACGAAAAACTGTGATGTTCTTACTTCGGAACAAAAGACAACGTTATAACTACCACATAAACGCATCGGAAAAGTACTATGTGCTCGTGTGATTTCCCCCGAATTCTCAACCCTTTAACTGGCACAGGCATTATAGTGTAGTAACTAGGTTATTTTAGATTGCGAAGTGTGGTGGAGAAATTTGTTTTTTTTGCTTCTTATGTTTTTTTTGGGTGTTGAGCTCGAATCCGGAGCTTCCCACCAAAATTTCGTTGCGGAACATGGTCAAAACCGCGAAAAAAAACCATAATTTTCGGAGTTTTCCCGTTTTTTGTTTATAATTCTGAAAGTGTACATTTCTCCGAAAACCTGTCCATGAAAATATTACAGAAAACATAATTGCGGGTCCAACGCGCCATTAATCATTAAAATGTGTTAAGCGGTATTGCTACAATTGATTTTTTTTTTGCGTTTTTTTTTTCAATTTTGACCCTGTTTTGCAACGAAGTTTTGGTGGGAAGTTACGGATTCAGGTTCTGCACACCAAAATACATAATGTGCAAGAAAAATTCAACTTTTGCGACCCAAAATGAAAAACCGTTCAATCTCAAAATTTTATTCATAATATGGAACTATGTATGTTAAAAACGGCGAATTTAAATTATCAATTGTAGTAATACCGCTCAACGGATTTACAATATTTATTTCTCTTAAGCCGTGCAATTATGTGCTCTCTAAAATATCCATGGAGAGTTTTTCGCAGAAATAAATAGTTTCAGAGTGAGGGGCCAAATAACGGAAAAAACGCAAAAATTTGAGGGTTTTTCGCGATTTTGACCCTGTTCCGCAACGAAATGATGGTGGGAAGCTCCGGATTCGTGCTCAGCACCCCAAAAAACATAAGAAACAAAAAAAAATTGTCTCCACCACACTTTGCAATCTAATGTACTAGGTTTATCACGTAGTAACTAGACTATTAAACGAGTTTTTAAATTAATTAATTAATTTAATCACACAAGGTTGAGGTTTAACTCAATATTTCTAAAACTACGACAGTTAGAGTACCGAAATAAATTTCAGTCTAGGATATGAAATACCAAGATACTGCGAAACCGTTTACTCCTCGACACTGCAGTTCCAGAGGATGGCAGTCTATTAGTTTCGCACCTCAAAACATCTGAGTTTTTATAGGGGCTTCGAGTCTCTGAGATTAAAGTCTGGGAGTTTTTAATTTTAAAGTATTGGGGTCATATGGTGTAAAAAATAAACACTACAATCAATTGGATGGTGCATGGGAATTATTACAAGCAATCAAAATTTCAAGCGCGAACTAATAAATCACTGCTGGGTGCAATGATGTATTTTAAGAAAATAGGTCTGTCAAGGCCTAACACATTGCATTGGCTGAGAATCAATGTAAAATTATTTTTAATAATTCGGGACGCATTATTCTGCAGCACCTGGCCATGTTTACTCGTAAACTTTTCTCATCAACATGGTTTTCATTATCAATTTTAAAAGATCATCATTAAACTTAACCTCGCTGTATCAAATAACACAAACATCAAAATCAATATGTATCACAGAAGTGTAGAGGTATGTCTTACAGAATCAATGAAACAATACATCATTAAACTTCTTTACAATCATTTAAATGAGAATAAATGAGATTCATCCAGACGCATGTAAGTATGTACATATTTGGATTTATTTTGTTCATTAGCCGATAGCAAAGAAATTAATTTTTTAGCAAGACGCTACAATCGGAATCCAACGGATCGAGAGATGAGCGCTATTGAATTGCACGAGCCAAATTATAATGATTATTTTTGCATTACCGTATGAATTTAAATCGGCGTAAATTAGCACAAAATCAAATACGACCAAAGTGTACACAAACCCTGGCAGATAATAATTGGGAAATTATGCAGAGGCTTAAAAGGTACTGTCAATTGTTTAGGAAGTGGCTCGAACAATAGACGCAAATTCATTGCGTCAATGTATAAATGGTTCCTTTGAAAGCACATAAATATATGACGATATTGATACAAAATAATAATGCAATGAATTACGTTTTTAAGATTTTTAAGAAATCGAAAATTTTACCACGAAATTTTGACTTATGCTTGAAACAGTTGAAAAGCAGCAAATCAGCAGACAAAAGCAGCACCGTGTATTTTAAATGGGTGACTTAACGTTGGCAGTATTCAGTTACTGTTGAACAGCAACAGGAAAATAACGTCATCTCCTTAAAATGCATTGTGCTGCTTTCGTCCGCTGTTTTGGTGCTGTTTCAAACATTATATAATACTATGGGCTGGCTACTCATAGATTTTATCCAAAAGATAAGCTTAAAGTATTCTACAGCCAGTGTAAACGCGACCATGCTACAAGTATGGTATGCTTTAAGCTTAAAGTATGGATAAATGTAATGTAAGAGTAAATGTTCCTTTTACTAGGAAAGAAGCACTATTCAAAAAATATGCAAATATGGCTCGAAATTGGATGCAGAACTACGATCGCTGACCGATCATCACATGAATTGTCTCTACGAACACGTACCTTAACCGACTCCTAGACTGATATCTTATGCATATCGAAACCATCTACATACATCAGAAGCCACCAAAGTAATAAATACGTCAATCAAATTCAACTGCCACTGGATAAGCGATTTCCTGTAGTATGACTGAAATAGAGCATCACTATCAGGTGCTCTGTAATTCATCACCATCAGATGCTCTGCATATTGTTTAAAAATCTAAAATTCTACAACGTTTGTTTCCAGTCGCAAGTTCAATTTCACTTATATCTAGTCGTCAATTCTACTGCTACATTATTATACTTTCCATGAAGGTTGCAGAATTGTGTACAATATACACATACACATATTATGTGCAGTATGCGAAGGAAACACAAGAGACATTGGAATGAAACACTTGAAATTCAAAATTCGTTCAAATTATCTTCATACCGTTATGGTTTTGGAATATCAATTAGTATCAGTTATGCAATTGACCCATTGTCTAAATTAGATGTGGAGCATTCGATGAGTCTGTTCTGTATGCATTTAAAGTACGATTTACACCAAATGACCAATGGTTTTAAACGTTATCAATATCACTCGTGAGATAATGGTAACGGATTTATAGTAGTAGCTGAAATTAAAAAAAGAGACGAGAACGAGTAAGATTGCCGGACGAAACATAGTTAACCGATTGACAGGGCTACAGCCTTCCAGGAAACTTTCCGAAAACAAATATTTTTACAAAATATTCAGCATATGAAATTTTAGTGAACTCTTCAATCGGTGCAATAATGGGAAAATATATGCAATAAACGACTTTTATTTTTCTCTAAGAAACTTTAGCGAGTATTCCGATTTTAGAATGCAGTCAACAGTCGTAGAACCACTTGCTTCTACTGCCTTTCCCCATGATTTTTTTGAAGTTTGGTACTCATGATCCTCTGATCCTGATATCATGTTCAGATAAACATTTTCCGCGGTAAACCACGTATGGGCAAGATGGGTGTCATTCGAAAACAGATAATTCGTATAATAATCAGGCTGATCCATTGTATCCAACCAAAATACCAAACAGGATTTGAGTGGCGGATTGAAGTGATGCCAATTACTTTTTACAGCTGATGTATTTTTCTTTAGCGGAAACCTTGTTGTTTTTTTTTTGTGGAATAGAATTCACTCTACCTCATGAATCTGTATTGATAACAGCAGAATTTTTACGTAATACTGCGAAATAGAATCGCGGGGTTTTAAACAGCCACATATTTAACCCTTCTCCGGGCGCACCTCCAATCAAAACAAGATCGGGCGCATCCGGCCTGAGAGGCCATCCATATCTATTTTATTGCTTTTTTTCTAACATGTTACTTTAAATTTCAAATACTTTTTCGGAGATTTTATTAGTATCTAAGGAAAGTAACTCTGCCGTGCTCTGTGATCGAGAAACGAGTTTTCGAAACTCACCATGGCCCGCCCGCGCGTTTATTATTCAGAAGATGATAAAAATAATTCTTATCGTAGAATAATAAACTAAAATGCGACTAAGAAGTGGTATGGCTCACAACCGTATCACACTCGGAATTCAGTTTTCGTCGAAACGTTGACGACTACACACGGTAGTCGTCAACGCACCATGCTCAGGAATTAGGGCAAAACAAGATGAAGGAAATTAACTAAACTAAAGTGAATACTAAGAAGCGTATTTATTAAACAGTAAATTACAAAAAAAAAAAAAACAAAATTGTTCAGTAAAAGCCAAGAAAGAAGATTTTAAGAAAAATGCTGCATATCATGGTTTATAAGAACAACTGCAATGAATTAAAGGCAAGCAGTCTAAATTGGTAATTGTTATTACAAGAAATTGAACATTGATGCTCCAAAATTAAATGTAGAAAAACATCTTTGACGCAGTGCTTTCATGTAAATTAGTTAGGGACTTTCTAGATTGTTACGCGATTAGGCGCAGGCGGCCAGATGCAATTGTCTAAATCCCCATTGTGTGAGATTCTTAAAGCTAGACGAGTAACCGGTGCTGCAAAGTTTTGGGCATCTCTACTAGCATGGAGCAGAAAAGAAAGAGTTTTCTGGCCTGTCAGGCCGGGTGTGCCTGTTAACCCAAAAATGTATTTTTATAATAGAACTGTACAAACTCTGTACAAACAATTTAAGGAAAATCTTAAAAAAAATACTTAGGTAGAAAAGTTCGCGTAGCGGAAGATGCTGATGCTGAAATAACTGGTCTGTCATATATTGGACAATTTACTGTAGGCCCCTTACCCTGGTTGATACGATTAGCGATTTCCTGCTCCGTACCTCCATTTTCGTCAAAGAACACAATTAAATTATGTAGGGTTTTTTATACGCATAACCACCTAAGTAACTTGAGTTTATTAATGTTAATCCTTAGCACCACTTTGTTACCCTTCTTCTCCAGACCTAACGCCATAACGGAAAGATCCTTGATTTTGTGTGGGAGAAGGCAAATATCGTCAGCGTAGTCTAGGTGTTGTATTTGATATAAGGATCCTTTCAACTCCTCTGCATACTCCATTGCAATTCCAATCACATAAGGAAACAGTTTTGAAAAACACTTCTTCTTATCTCAATTTGAGACAGATAGTAATTCCAAATGAATTATATTGCTTTTGTGAATTGGAAGATATGAAATGTGAAATAAATTGAACTTGAACCTGGGAAACAGTTGTCAACGATAGCGAATTACATATGGACCTTCTGGAATCTCCTGGAATCGTAAGATCCAAAGCGAGCTGAGGGACCTCGGAAATAATGTCAACACTGATATCATAAATAATGCTGTATATCATCAATTACACAATTACAAGTGCTCACACGATTTCATTTCATTTGTTGTTCACAATCAGCAAACGCGGCAACCATCGCGCATATTCTAATGATCGTGCCCGATGTTCGGCACATGTTCATGTGATATGACTTTGACCTCTTCCGCTTGGCCCGACTCCATTCGTTGATCTGCTGCCACGAGATCAGGAAGTGTGCTGATCATTTCCTCAATTGAAGCCGTTATGGGCGTCCACTGTGTGGTTAGTTTTTGCCTCTTGGTTGGCCAGGTTTGAATACGCTCATCCTGAAATCATAGCCTAAAACCAGGTTCTGCAGTTGTCAGTGACTGTGTGCAAAATATCATGGAATTTTTTCACGGTTTTCACATCCATTCAACAGTCTTTAATTGGTGGACTTTTTTTCAGATGCCTTTTAAACTAGAACTATGCAAATGGTGCTAATATAACAACCGTCAAAATCATTTTCCACTGGCCGCGACCTATCATGATCAAAACAATAGCTTTTCCGACGACCCTCGTATGTGAATCCGTTAATGAGTATAGCGTGAGAGCCCGAAGGAGTGCCTAATTTGTTAGAAATGAGACAGCATTAACTTTAAGAAGCATTTAAAACTATACGCCAGACGCCAGTTAACGATTTTCAAAATATCATCCTATAATGATGTAACTATGGGGTCTCTATTTAAACCCGTAGCGTTTCCTCGAGACTTCCTTAATGAATCGAACGAATATGCAAAATCAGTAATCATCAGTAAAACTGCGGATTAATTGCATGTTCTCTTCAACAAATCGTCAATAAAGAAAAGAAAAAGTGTTTATGAAAGCACTGTCCCTTGCGGAACCGCCGCATTAATGTTGAGACTATCAGATTTGGTACCATCCAGAACAACAGGAAAGAATCATTCCTCTACTAACTACTTATGCTAGGAACCAGCCCGGGCTAACAATATATTTATTGAGCAGTATTGGGCTCACATCCCGAAGATCATCGGTATCGTAAAATACCTTGGGCACAGAAAACACAACCGTTTCTCGGCCAGGGCGGGACAGTAACAAAGTAAGTGATACACAGTCTCTTCCTCTTCTTCGTCATCACAACTTCTACAAAAGTCGTTGTGAGGAATTTGGATCTAGCGTGCTCCCCAATATGACAGAGCCCTGTTATTGCCCCCACCACACTGCGAATAGGCTTTCTGTCCAAGGACAATAGCTTGGTAGAACGGACATTGTCTAGTTTTGGCCAGATCGTCCTCGTATTTGCGCAAATCCAGCCATGGATCCATCTTGCGTTGGTCCTATGTTCTGCATTGTGCAAGCGACAATAGGTGTTTTCATATCTGCTGACGCATGCCAGGCCAAGTCATCTGCAAAGCCATTATGGCCCGGTATCCATCCAGCATAGCGTAATGTTGAAGCTCTAGGCCCAAACATAAAAAAAAAGAAAAAGTGTTGATGCCAAAATGTTACATCCCCTCTGTATGCTGTAAAATGGTACACTCGTTTGTGCGTCATGTTAAGAGGGGAGGGAGTGACAAAGAGGGATTTTTTCTTATTCTCAAATATTTCGAAAACTATTAGTCTGATCGCAAAATGTCCTAAGGACGAAATAAATTACATCTAATTTCCTTTGCAATACAGAATACTCAAGACCTTGTAAAATTATACCTTAGACCCAAAAGTATTGTGTGGAATTTACATTTTTTGAGATTTACATTTCGCACTGTAATGTAAACTGAATATTTTGCACGATTAAACTATTCCTATTACATATTTTCTAATCTAAACCAAATCAAAAACAGTTCTGATAGTACAAATTTCCTTTGAAGTTTTACATATGAGCCGTTATATTTGAAAGTGTCCATTTACTCATGTTTTGAGATATTGAATGGTTTGCGTTTTGATTAAATATAAAGTCATAGTAGAAATGTATTAATGAAATTGTGTTTCAAACATGAGTAAACACTTTGAACTTTATGTATTAAATTTTTTTGTGAAAATATTTGGCCAGGGAGTATAGGAGGGAGGGGGTAACATACTTGTTTCGCATTTTTCGAATTATTTTTCAAACAGTAAAAGTTGCAGCAAAATCATGTAAGGGTGAATTAAAGCACAGAAAATTTTCTTTATAGTGGTGTATAATACCCATGCAAAATTATACCCTAGACCGAAAAAAAAACAATCATTTTTTTAGGAAGTCTTCTATATTAATCTTTTTGGCTGCAAAAATAGCAAAAACGAGAGAAATTTACATAAAAATCGTTTTAGAGAGTTTTAGCCAGCTGTTGTGCTGCAGGAATTGGCCTTGTACGTCTTGGGATGGGATACAGTTATGATTAGAGGTACTTAAATTTAGTTTTTAGAAATTGTAGATGCGAATTTCGGCGAAAATTGCTAATTTTTGCGAATTTGTAGTTACAAAATGTTCTACTTTTGTCCTTTTTCGCGAAAAGTTAGTTTTTCTCAAAGATTATTTGTCGTCTCAGATTGATTATTGAGAGTAGAGATATTTGTAAATGCAGGGAGTTCGCAGAACCACGAGCAAGCTGTTTAGTCGGAGGTTTGATGAATGAACTTTCTTTTCTGCAATGCGATTTTATCGTTGTTTAAATGAAAACTACGTTAAAAAAAAAAACAATAATTGCGTTTCTCTTTTTATTGCAAATCCTTGAGAAGTGTTGTCAACAGGTATATGAGTGTCAAAAACGTTTCTTTGACCACTGATTCGGAGCATGATGCAGTTGTCAGACATACTACTCCCTAGTCGATTCTTTGCTTTTTTAGTGCATATTAAGATATATTAAAAGCGTTATCAATGGAAGTTCCACTTGATGGACCCAAGGCCAGAGGCAGGCCGAAGAACACCTGGATGTGTCAAATGGAAAAGCAACAACAACGCATTGGTTTCGGCGATGACACGATCCAAGATAGAGCTGCCTGTAGAAATATGCTGAGAAATTACCGCCAAAACGGGTGATGTGTCTACACCGCAGATCGAGCAACGCGAAACCATGGAGCGGTATAAAGAACGAGGCAAGGAGGAAGAAGAAGATTAAGATATATTTCAAAATGGCATTAACTCATTTCAAAAATGGACTTGTACCACTTTCCAATAAACGGGCTCATATATCAATTTCAGATAAGATGAGAAAAACCTGATTACACATATTTAAATATAATAATCCCCACATATTCCTGAAATATGTCATGTATTCTGATGCTCACTCACCTCAAAGTCCGGTCCTGGAAAAGATGTATTTTGTTTTTTCTCCAGCTCTTCTTTATACTTTCTGTAAAATAAGAGAGAAAAACACAACTTCGTTATACCTCTTGTATTTGATTTTGCTTCAGGCAACAAACCTGTTCAATTCGTCAGCCTTTTTCCTCTTGTCAATCTCCTTATCGAGTTTCTTTCGCCAACAATCGTCCCGTTGTGTTATAATATCCAGACAATGTTGCAAAGTTGTAAGCACACCGGCAGTCGTCGCACGAAAAGTAATCGATTCACCCTGGCGAATAAAAATGTAATAATCATTATTAGACAAACAGATTGTACATATCTACCGTTTCTGTTTGAAGATATTCTCAAAAGGAATTTATTTATTTATGAAAGATTGTCGATAAAATTGTGTTGAGTCGAAAATGGCAAAAATAGAATATGAAATTTAATCTGGCGGTGTAGAAAATGATTTAATTCAATTAATAAATCCGTTGTTTGGATTGGTAAAAAACGCATAGTGCCGTAGTAGTATTAATTGGGTAAGAAATAAATGGCGGTGGACCCTCGGTTTATGTTGCACTTTACAGGCGATGAATCTAAACTCACTCTACATGAATTTAATGGTATTTTCTTTGTAATTCCAAAATTTTGAACCTAATTTCTGGTACAAAAAAATACACGATCGACGAATTCGCCTTGCAGTTAACGACCAAATCAAAGTAAAAAAATGTAAATTCGTTAGGCGGAATACACGGTAACAATATTGAACACTTTCAACATTTCGAAACGCTCACCTTGAAATCGATAGGTTTTAATCCATCGCCTAAATCAAACGGCTTGCTTTCACTCTTATGCAGCTCTGCACATGCATCAAAGTATCTAAAACAAAAGCAATATCTAGAGTCATTCGAATCAAATAAATTCATTTATTATTATTTACCTTTGCAAAGTTTCAATTTGTCCATACAGAATATCTTTAAATGTTTCAATTTCATTCACCTTCTCCCGCAAGCTTCGGTTGGCTCGTTTCAAACTGCTTCCGCTGGCCGTTGATAAATTATTCGACTGCAATGACACCGTACTGCCATGACGTTTTAGCGAAGCGGCTTCCGTACTCGGACCATCCGACTGTAATTATAAACAAAAACAGTTTTTTTAGTATCAACATTATGGCTACAATATGAAATGGTCAGGAACCTTGTATGACTGAAGCACTTCAATCCAATTCTGTTTATCTTCAGGCGTTTCAGCTCTCAAGTACCATACGCAATTGTTTACGGCAACATCGAAGCGGCATTCGTCAAATTCGTGGCTCTGGAACAAAAATATAAACCAATACAGTATCAGTATGGAATGGATTATATTACATTCGTTAGAATGCGATTATCTTGCAAACATAATTATCGCAATATAGTGCAGGCATGTTGTTGTTCACTTTGATATGGTACGGTTACGGTTAGTGATTTTGATCGTGTCTCTCTATGCATACATGGAAATAAGAACTAAATGTGTACATCGTTAGAATTTATATCGTCGATTCTGAATGAAATTTTTCAGAATTTCACACTAAGAAATATGCATAGGTATATTGGAATGTATATGACATTTTGGCATATTCAAATGGATTAATCAAGAAAGTGTGGCATTAAAAAAAATAAACAAATATTTTTATTATGCTAAGCTTTAACTATTTTCCTAAATTTTTTATAGACCAAAAAACCTCCTAATTTCCAGGGCATAGTCGTTTGACGTAGTAGTTAAAGTACATACACTGCGCGACAAATGCTTAGGTTCACACATATTTCCTTTCAGGAAACGGCAAAAAAAAAGTTTGCCGGGTCAAGAAATGTTATTTTCGAAACTATTAAATATCACAAATAAAATGGATGGACTGAGGCCCTACAGGACATTCTCCTTAAATTACAGTAATTGATTTCATTCAAAGAGTCTTTTTCCACTGCGACAATTGCTTAGGTTCAGGGACGATTTTACCGTTATACTTAATGTTTTCGCTGAAAAATATTTCAGAAAAGTGTCAAGCAGGAGAAATACAAAAAAAACAAGAGAATTTTTTGGTATTTAATAGTGTGTATTTCCGCCATTTTTATTTATAATTTTATAAAGCCTTCAAGTTCAAGGTAGGGAATTGTGTAAAGAATGCAGCACGGATAGCGGTATTTTAGACCGAGCTGTCTTAATTCCATGAATTAACTCTTCTTTAGGGTTTTACTGTTTACCACTACTGTAAACCTCCCGAACAAGCCACCCCCAAATGTTTCCTAATGTGTTAATGTCAGGGGATTTGGGCACCGGGTCTAACAAAGCCACATTTTCCTCCAAAATAAACGATTTAACTACCCTCGCTGTATGAATTGTGGCAAGATCATGTTGCAATATCCAAGGGTCGCCTTCGTCCATGACATTTATCTTAGGGATATCCTCTTCTAAGAGCGGTTTATAAGATGAACTCGTTTGGCGACCTCGTAGGATGACCAAGACGATAGTTCCATGATATGATATGGCTCCCCATACCATAACGGAACCTATTCGGGAGTGATGGCGTGACAGGTACATAGGTTCCTTCCTAATATTATGATAATAGTAAGAGAACCCATCTGGACCGTCCACACAAAACCGTTTTTCATCCGTAAATATTACCTCTCCATTGCGATGTCCAGTTCATGAATCTTAAGGCGAATTCCAGGCGCTGTAGGCGATGCTGCGGGGTTAAGGCTGGTTTTTTCTTTAACCATAAACGTTTCAAACAAGAAGAAGATCTAAGAACTCGTTGGATGGTCCTCACAATTGTTGATAACCCCAAATTCTCCCCATGCTTACGCTCAGTAAGGGACGAATTCGAGGCTTATCTTAAGAGACGTCGCCGTAATGCACCGGAAATCGCTTTTTTTCTGCCTCCTGCGTATCGTCGGCCATAATTTTCACTATCTCGTATAAAATTACTTGCAACGTTCGAGCTCCGCTGAATCCATATTGCAATTTGTCCGTTTGAATATCCTTCTTGCTTTAGTATGGAAATTGTCGCCTTTTCCTCGGCAGAAAGTTGCTTTCCTTTTGACATTATCCACTATACGACTCACAGAGTATAACGCGAAAAAAATGTTTACAGAAACACTTCTCACCAGGGCGAGATAACTCTTTAAAGTAAGTGAACCTATACAATTGTCGCAGTGGAAATTGCGATTTTAATTTTAAAAAATTCCGTTAGCTATGCGAGTTGCTTAATAGAGTTGCAATATTTATTAAAATAACCGTTAATTGAGAGAGCATTATTTAAAAATTATTTCTGATCAGAGTGCATAGAAATTATATAATTTTAAAGGAAAATATCCATGAACCTAAGCATTTGTCGCGCAGTGTATATGGTAAAGGCGATGCAATTCAATCAAACGAATTGCCACACCCTACAAACAAAGCAGAGGAACATTAATAAACAGATCATCATTTCGTTGGATTACCAAGAAGAAGAAGATCAGATGATAGCGAATTATGTAAAACTGAGTGGCATGGAAACATACACATAAAGATAAGCTCTGCCGATTTGAAAAAGATAGTGAATATTTGCAGAGGGGCCGCTGCGCTGTACGGTACCAGGGCATATGACCTACCGGATCCTGCGCACATCACCAAAATGGTTTGATCGGATAACAACTCGCCTGCATTGAATGGGCGCAAAAATCCAAAAACACAAGGAGTATCAACGGACTACTAACTGAAACGGAATCGACTCTGTTCCAATCCAATTCCGTCAGTTCCTACATAAGTCTTGCATCCTGTTATTGGAATGTAGGGCTTCCATGGCTGCACCATAAGCCGATTTATTCGTTTCACAAAGGTATTGTAACTCCGATAAGAATGCATTTATATAAGGTTTGGTGGAGATTGAACCATGTACAAAAAAAACTCAGAAACACTTGATTTTTAAACTGAAGCTTCTATGGCATCTCTATAGCCCCTTGGTACGACTTCATCCGTTCGCAGGTAGCTCTTGTATTTCGATAGAAATACATTTACGAGTGGTTTGGTCAAGATTATTTCATAAATAACTAACAAATCTTAGAAGAACACGCGTTTTGGGGTGGGGCTTCTATGGCATCCCCATGACCCCATAAACCAATTGCGCTTGTTCTTACGTATGTTTTGTAATGTCAATCGGGTCGAAATTACGAAATTTGGTTATAATTGATTCATATGTTTTTCAGATAGTCATATTTAGGAATGCACACATCAGTATTAATTTAAGGATAGTATCGCGACCCACACGTTGTAACCGTGGCCCATTTTTCTATATGTATTCTTAAATAAAAATTAGACAGCGATGTTTTAGAAAAAACGGCCAAACACAAGTATGTACAATTAAACACGGTATGGAAATACAATCTCGACTCGCGACTCATGTGCAGTGCCTGCCCAACCGTTTCCAGTCCGGCAAACAAATTATCTCTTTATCCTCATAAAGACGGAGTACGGAGATAACGGAGTTTTTTTTTTCATACGTTTGCCAATTCAGTACCCCTTCTTAGCCCTGAAATTTGGATACCCTTCACTCTCCTCGGACTAATAGTTTTTTCCGGCGTTGTAATGATCCACTTGCGATCGTTTCAAATTTCTCTTGTTGTTGTGTCAACAAGCCCAAGTGGCTCGTCGGCACACCAACAAAGAGAACTTCGATGTATTGATGATTAAGACAAGTGCATGCAATTATATGCAAAACTTATTTTAATCACCTTTATAGCGAAGAAAACTTTCGCAAGTGGCCGGTCAAGGTTCGCCGTGTCGTGGTGTGCGTGCGAGTGTCGTGGCGAGAGACCACACGACCCAAAATTCGGGGAGTCGGGTACATATCGTGGAAGCGGACACCTCGTGCGTGTTTGGTCCGCATTTTTTTGTTGGTTTTAGTTTGTGGTTATCGTTTTCAGTTTATTTATTTAATTTATAAAGTCCGTGGAGTGTTTTTGTGCCACGTGAAAGTGAAGTGCCTTATCTGTAGCCCTAAAAAAAGTTAAGAAAACGTGCCTGTGTCAAGAAACAAAAAAAAATATTATAGTGGCCCCTGAAAAAAAAATCACAGTGAGGTTATGTGCACTTCCCACATGTCCGACGCTATAATGAAAGCTGGATTGAGTCACGGATGAGTACCCTTTGTGCCGTCGTGTTTGTGATGTCCTCTATGTAATTTAATATGTAGATCCTCGGCCCGTTTCCCAGGTATAGGGTGTGCCATCAAGGGAGCCCCAAATTTTTATATTTCTTTTTGTGGCGATGGGGGCTCACGGTAGGGAAATTTTTACATTAACTTCGCGGGTAGAGACGGCCAGGGCTCGACACCAGCGGAGCCCACGAGCATTAAGGCGCTTGAGTTGGCCGACACCGTAGTTTTCCCCCTTTAAAATTTCATTTCCTTTTGTTGTCTTGTTATATCCCTAGGCACATGATATCCTTTTTAATATGTGCAGGACAGGGGCTGTGAGCGGCAAAAACTCCGGCCAAATTCTCCGACACTGAGCTACAGCAAGCATGTGCCGCTACTTAGCTCACAGAGAAGCTCTCTTTATCTTTTGATTTTTGAGTTGCCTGTTCGGCCTAAAGAGCTTTGTTCCTCTATAGCCTTTCGGCGGTCCTGCGTTACAGCGTACCTATGACTTGTGTTTAATCCTCCCACATTCATTGCCTTCGGGTTTCACAGAAGATTCGTAGTAATTTCATAACGGTGCTTTATACGTACAACTCTGCAAAGTTGATAAAATTTGCTTCAACATGTTGGTTTTTCAACGGCATATCACTTTTTATATTTACATTGCAGAATTTTAAGGAAACACGCATTGAATGGTAAAATTCAAGGCTTCAGTGGAATCGCTAACAATTTTTCCTTTACTCGAAAAAAGACAAACGAAGGCTATTATAATTCGGGATAGAATCTCGCTACATTATTTTGACCATAACTGTAAGATATTTGAAATTGTGTACATTGTTTGACAAATGCAACGGTACTTATACTAGTTAAAATTTAATATTTGCTATTTATGGCAAGTAGTCTGGATGGTCTAGCGGTTAGTGCGCGCACCTTCGGTGCACAGGGTCATGAGTTCGAAACTCACCGTGGATCATGGTGTTTTTCGAACTCACGAGCTTGTGACGGACTATGATCTCACTCAGATGTTAAACGAGTACCCATTTATGGGGATAAATAACACTGCTGAGCGTGATGCTGATCTCATTACCTCAACAAAAAGCAGATAAGATCTTGGAAATAGGATGTCACTAACACATCCTGCGGCCTTAGTCCAATGCTGGATTGTCGCGCCTGTTATTTATTTTATTTATGGCAGATAGACGGGTGCCCCGTTCATAATGCGAGATCTATCAAAGAATATTTTTAATACGAATTTCCCAGAAAAAGGTATTGGCAGATTTGGGACAGTTGCGTGACCTGCGAGAAGTCCCGACCTTACTCCCCTAGATTTTTATTTATGGGGTAACATAAAAAACAATGTCTATTCCGAGCCGATTACCTCCCGGGAACAGCGGCTGCAGCGAATTAATGATGCTTGTGACAACATAAAGGAAAACCCTCCTGAAATCCTTCGGGACGTTTCTTCCATGCGCCGAAGGTGTCGAGTCTGCATACAAAATGGAGGAGGCCAATTCCAGCAGCATTATTCCAATTCATCAAACAGACCCATTTAATCATTAGTTAATATTTTTAGTTTATTGGTTATTTCTCATACTCAAAACTTTATTTTCATTTTTATTTAACAAATTTTTAAAATTGCGATAGTAAAATATAAAAATTAAATGAATAAAATTTCAGTTTGAATAATCCGATAAGAAAATAATTATACCTTGTTTTTTTACATCCAATATGTGTAATTCCAAAATCCCGCAATGCAAATATCTCTCTCTCTCTCTCGATTACCGTAACTCCTAGTGGAGCATGGTGCGTTGATGACTACCGTGTGTAGTCATCAACGTTACAGAGACAACTGAATTCGGAGTGTGATACGGTTGTCAGCCATACCACTTCCTAGTCGCATTTTTAGTTTCATTATTCTACGATAAGAATATTTCTTATCATCTTCTTCCGAATAATAAACTTGCGACGAGTCATGCCGAGTTTGGAAACTCGTTTCTCTATGCAATGCAAATATGAAAAGTGATAAACCGTTGGAAAGCCAACATGTTCAAGCAACTTTTATCAACTTTGCAGAGTTGTAGGTATACAGCACCGTTATGAAATTATTGTTTGAATTTTCGATGAAAAATCTATTTTAAAATTTATATTAAGTTTGAGTAACTGTATCTTGAAAGTGGCGATAATCTTAACAGGAAAAACTTCAGTTTTTGTGAAATTTTATGTAGTTTCTGAAACTGAAATCAAATCTTGGATTAAGTTATCAGGAGGGCGGCAAATTATGATTTTGCATGACAAGTCACGATTTTCGATGACTTTCACAAAAAGAGCGATAACAAGGTAACGGTAAAAAAAATTCCGATTGTATTGGCAATTTTCTTGCTGAAACAAGTTGCCCTTACAGTATTGACCACCTAATGCGGGACACCCTGTATATTCGGGGTTTCATTTCCATTTCCAGTTTAATTTAAAAAAAAATGTTAACACCCATAAGTGTCGACCTATTTTACATGTAATTAAAAGGACAGTGGCAGCTGGAAATGATAAAATAATGACAAATATTCGGAGATTCGGATGGATCCGGACAATTTTCAGATCAGAAAATGTGCCGCTTTCAATTTCGCTAAATTTTTTTGTTGGTTTTCATCATAACAACTTTTTAATCGTGGGATTGGCTTTTTTTGTCCTCTTCATACTACAAAAGCTATAATTCAAAAAGGACATAAAATTTTCCGCTGTTTCTTATCGCCCTACCAAGTTATTAATAATCGCAGCGATCTAAAATTTTTGGCATAAGTACCTTAGATATTTACTCAAATCTGGAGGATATATAAAATACATATGTATGTACACTGCGCGACAAATGCTTAGGTTCACACATATTTCCTTCCAGGAAACGGTAAATAAAAAGCTTACCGGTTCAAGAAATTTTATTTTCGAAACTATTAAATATCACAAATAAAATGGATGGAGTGAGTCCCCACAGGACATTTTCCTTAAATTACAGTAATTGATTTCATTCAAAGAGTCGATTTCCACTGCGACAATTGCTTAGGTTCAGGGACGATTTTACCGTTTTACTTAATGTTTTCGCTGAAAAATATTTCCGAAAATTGTCAAGCAGGAGAAATACAAAAAACAAGAGCATTTTTTTGTTATTTAATAGTGTGTATTTCCGCCATTTTTATTTATAATTTTATAAAGCCTTCAAGGTAGGGAATTGTGTAAAGAATGCAGCACGGATAGCGGTATTTTAGACCCAGCTGTCTTAATTCCATGAATTAACTCTTGTTTAGGGTTGTACTGTTTACCACTACTGTATACCTCCCGAACAAGCCACCCCCAAATGTTTTCTAATGTGTTAATGCCAGGGGAGTTGGGCCCCCAGTCGAACAAAATCACATTTTCCTCCACAATAAATGATTTAACTACCCTCGCTGTATGAATTGGGACAAGATCATGTTGCAATATCCAAGGATTGCCTCCGTACATGACATTTATCTTATGGATTTCCTCTTCTAGGAGCTGTTTATAAGATGAACCCGTTTGGCGACCTCGAAGGATTACCAGGTCGATAGTTCCATGCTGTAATATGGCTCCCCATACCATAACGGGACCTATTCAGGAGTGATGGCGTGACAGGTCGATAGGTTCCTTTCTAATATCATGATAATAGTAGGAGAACCCATCTGGACCGTCCACACAAAACCGTTTTTCATCCGTAAATATTACCTGCCTCCATTGTGATGCCCAGTTCATGAAACTTGAGGCAATTCCAGGCGCTGTAGGCGATGTTGCGGGGTTAAGGCTGTTTTTTTTCTTTAACCGTAAACGTTTCAAACAAGAAGAAGATCTAAGAACTCGTTGGGTGGTCCTTACACTTGCTGATAACACCAAAATCTCCTCAAGCTTATGCGCAGTAAGGGGCGAATTCGAGGCTTCTCTTAAGAAATGTCGCCTTAATGCACCGGAAATCGTTTTTTTACCTCCTGCGTATCGTCGGCAATAATTTTCACTATCTCGTATAAAATTATTAACAACGTTCGAGCTCCGCTGAATCCATATTGCAATTTTTCGGTTTGAATATCCTTCTTGGTTTAGTATGGAAATTGTCGCCTTTTCCTCGGCAGAAAATTGATTTCCTTTTGACATTATCCACTATACGACTTACAGAGTTTAGCGCGAAAAAAATGTTTCCACAAACACTTCTCACCAGGACGAGATAACTCTTTAAAGTAAGTGAACCTATAGAATTGTCGCAGTGGAAATTGCGATTTTCATTTTAAAAAATTCCGTTAGCTATGCGAGTTGTTTGATAGAATTGCAATATTTACTAAAATAACCGTTAATTGAAAGAGCATTATTTAAAAATTACATATATAATTACATATATATATATATAAATATCCACATTTTCAGCCTTTGATGAAAATAGTCACGCTGTTGAGTTTTCATTCTATTATTAATTAATTATATTGCTGCGATAATGATCAGAACGAACGTAATGATTATTACTGGTCCTACTGGCAACCATTGCTATTGCATTATTTTGCAGTTGCAATACGCCTCTCCGGGGCGGACCACACCCGTTTGCTACAACAAACGGCCAAGAGTTGCCAAAACGCCTCCCTGGCAAGAGCCTCGAAGGTCTCGATGCAGGAAGGTTGTGTATGTCTGTGTAAATGTATGGACTCGTTATATATGTTTTTTCGTCTTATTGGGAGCATCACATCTCGGCGCGGCTGCTCTCAATTCTCCTTTTACGCGCCGGGATTGAAACAAATCCAGGCCCTGTCTTGGTATGGATGTGTAGTGTCTGCAACCGACGTATCGGTTCTAATGCCAGGTCACTTCAGTGTAGTTTCTGTTCGGAGTGGGTGCATTTTAGATGCTCCGGTTTGAGAAGGATGGGTCATTACATAGAAGGTACATTTGTTGCTCCAGGCTGTAGGAATACTGGGCAGCCTCGGGTAATACCAGGCCCCTCCCCTCCACCAACGCCCCCTACTCCCCCCAATAATGTTGCCTTGAACGTAAGACACAGCTTAACTCCCGCCCCTCCGCCAGCAATTTTTACACCGGTGTCCATATTGCAGTTCAACTGTAATGGCATCCTAGGGAAATTTCCTGAAATCACAAGCTTCTTGAGAAAGTACAGAATCCTGATTGCAGCCATCCAAGAGACGAAACTCCACGCGAATTCACCATTCAACGCTGAAGGTGAATATATCATCATACGCAAGGACAGAGAAGGCGCCACGAACGATTCTCACCCTGGAGGTGGACTTGCCTTCCTAATACACAGGTCCGTACATTACCGTGTATTAGATGTAGTTTCAGACGGTACGGCGGAATTGCAAGCCATCTCAGTTTCATCAGGGAGCACCAATATCGAAATTTTTAACATCTACATACCACCACATTCTAGTTGTACAAACTACCATTTCGATATTGGTCCTCTTCTTAATGGAGAGCACAGGATCATTCTTGGTGACTTCAATGCCCATCATGAACTCTGGCATTCCGCGCTTCACAACGATGCCAGGGGTCAAGCTATCGCCGAATCTCTGGACGCATCAGGTTTCTGTACCCTCAATGAAAACTCTCCAACCCGTGATGCAAACAATTGTATTAGCTCACCAGACATTACAAATGTCAGCGCTAGCCTAATTAGTGAGACCTCCTGGGAAACACTTACTGGTCTTCCCTCTGATCACCTCCCAATCATAGTCAGAATTGACAAACCAGCTGACCTGACCAAGTCAGAGAAGCGAACTTTTGTCAATCACAAAAAAGCAGATTGGGAAGGTTTCAAAACATTCACGTCATCGAAGTTCTTCGCGCTTCCCCCTCCCACCAATATACATAAGGCCGAACGGAACATTAGGAGCGTCATTGCCAAAGCTGCGGCACGATTCATCCCTGCAGGGCGCATTCCAAAGGTTCGTCCAAACTTCCCAACAAGTGCCGCAAGGTTAGCTGATGAACGTGACAACATTAGGCGCGCTAACCCTGGTGACCCCAGAATTCGGGAGCTCAATATCCAAATACAGCGACAAGTTAAAGACTACAAGAAGGCTAAATGGAACGAGCACCTCAATGACTGTAACCTTAATGAAGGTGCCAGTAAGTTATGGTCCAATGTCCGTGCCCTTTCGAACCCCACAAAAGATAAGGGCAATATAGCCATAACCTTCGGCAAAAAAGAAACTAGCAATCCTCTTCAGTGTGCGAGCCAGTTCAATAAACAATTTATTGAACATCCCAAGTCAGATGGCCTCAAGTGCAAAATTAGAAGACGGATTCGCAGCCGAATTGTTGACTCCGTACCAATTTATACTCCGGACCAGGTTAAAACAGTCATTGAGAATGCAAAAAATTCTAAGGCCCTTGGACCTGATGGCATTTCAATGGCCATGCTCAAACATCTTGGTCTTCCTGCCATTGAGTATCTCACGGCAGTCTTTAACTTGTGTCTACGCTCGCCATCCCCGACATCTTAAAAAAAACAAGGTCGTATAGTCCCATGCCTTAAACCAGGGAAAAGTGCCAAACTAGGAACTTCCTACAGACCCATTACGATCCTGTCACCTGTAGCAAAGACGCTGGAAGCCCTCATCCACCCCACACTCGTTTCACATGCAAAGCTAGATCCCCATCAGCACGGATTCAGACGCATGCATAGTACAACCACCACTCTGGACGCGATCACTACACGTGTAAGAGACGGACTAAACCACAGTACACCTTGCCATAGAACCATCATGGTGGCGATTGACCTATCAAATGCGTTTGATAAGGTTAATCACTCCATGCTTCTGGCAAACCTTCTCAATATGCATGTTACGACTCAAGAGATAAGATGGATTGCCAACTATCTAGCTGGTAGGCAATCCTTCACCGAGTTTCGAGGCAGTCGTTCCAAACTTAGAAAGATCAAATTAGGTGTTCCTCAAGGTGGGGTTCTCTCTCCCACCTTGTTTAACATCTACATGGCCGGTCTCCCAACACCTCCGGAAGGCATTGAAGTTATTTCTTATGCCGATGACTGCACAGTACTCGCCACGGGAGCGGATAGGGATGTCATGCGTGAAGATATCAATAGATATTTAGCGCGACTAGAAGCCTTTTTCCATAGCAGAAACCTAACCATCTCAGCGTCCAAATCGTCTGCGACCTTCCTTACCACCTGGTCAGGTGATTGTAAGTGGCCGGTTGGGGTACGTATTGGCAACAAACCAGTTCCTGCTGTTGCAAATCCAAAAATTCTCGGGCTTCACTTTGAGAAAATGATGACTTCAGCTCATCACGCGGAAGCGGTATGTGAAAAGATGCGCAGTAGGAACAAAATTCTTAAAGCACTGGCTGGTAGCACCTGGGGCAAAGATAAAGAGACAATGCTAGCCACTTACAAAGCGGTGGGTCGAGCAGCGGCTGATTTTGCAGCCAGTTTGGTCGCAAGGTCTCTGTAACACAAGCTGGAACAAAATCCAAGTCTGCCAAAATGCTGCTCTACGCACAACTACAGGATGCCTTCTGATGTCTGCCCAGGACCACCTACATCAGGAGACACATTTGATGCCAATACGTGACCACAATCGACTACTTACAAAACAATATTTAGTAGGTTGTTATCGAGAGGATCATCCTAATCGTAACCTCATGGACAAAATTCCCCCTCCACGCAACATCAAACGTGGCCCTCGTGACCTTGAGAGAGAAGTCCAGGGTTACAAAAGGGATCCTTTCGATGAAGATTCATACCGGGCTGCCATTGCAATGATTCACACTGAGGAAGTGAGTAGGTCTATTGCGAGTTTAGGTACGAACAGAGTCCTCTCAGCGATCCCACCACCTATTTCGCCTGAGGAGATTAGGCTCCCGAGAGCCACCAGAGTGACTTTAGCCCAACTTCAGTCAGGCTTCTGCTCACGCCTCAATTCGTATCTATCTCGCATAGACCCAAATATACTAAACGTATGCCCTAACTGCGCTGGCACGCCACACGATGTAGCCCATTTGTTTCAATGCCCAGCTGCACCCACTAATCTCACCCCCCTCTCACTATGGGAAAACCCCATTGCAGCTGCCACGTTTTTGTCCCTGGAGATTGCGGACGAAAACGATGACGAACTATAAAACGAGTCCATATAGATACACAGCGATTCACACCTTTCTGTACCGCTAAAAGAAGAAGAAGAAGAACGTAATGATTAGCATGCATTCCGCTGCGTAGTCCTTTTCTCCAGAGTAGGACACTTTTCCACCTCGTGTCATTAAGAAACGCATGACCAAGTAAATATTGGAGCTAACCAGCTGTGCTGACAGCATCGTCAGAAAAGGTTGTTACAAATATTTTATATGTTTTATCAAACTGTAAAAAAATCCTAATCAGAGCAATGAACGTACATATTGATGACACCTAATCAATCGTATAGTCTTGTATAATTAAGTTGATTAAAGTATTATCATATCGCTGTTATATGTATGAATATGTTACGCGTACACAGTTTTTCAAATGACAAATTCATTACCGCTCACTATTGTTTTGTGTTTTTTTCTTCTTTGCTTGTTCTTCACAAGGTAATTTTCACATGCTATCGTTATAAACAATGTGATTCATTCCCCAATCAAGTAAAATCCATTTTGTATTCTTTTAATGATGGATTATATTCCCACCATGCATACAGTAATGTACATAGTGTACGGTGAATTGACAGCTGTACCAAGAACATATTTTTGGGGTTCCCTTCGAAATTTATGAATGACTAACACTTATCAACTTTTTGATAAATAACTCATTTGTTATTTTGTTCTTTCTTCTTCTTCTTTTTTATTAATAGCAAAAAAATAAAGCAAGAGTGAATACTTCTCGAATTGTAGTGCGCTTACTTTCAGAGTCCAGGGTTTGCATCCCACCGTGAGCGGATTAAGGTTTTGATGGTTTACGAATCGGAAACCTAAGTGACGGTTTATGGTCTCACTTAGGCTTCATTAAAGAAGTGTTTCGGTAGCTGTCGAGACGTTTTTCCTACATTTCGTGCACTACACTACGAGCCGCCAATTCACGGATCGAGGTGCAAAAGCTTTGCAGTTCGCCGTCACGGCTTCCAATGCATTTTGATATCTCGACCTTGCGAACTGTACGGCTCGTCGTTTGAACGAGGCCTTAGATGTTAAACGAGGCACGATTTCAGTATCTGCGGCGCCAAATTTTGATGATGCCATTTCATTAATATTGGCCTGAAACGACCGAATCTGCAATCCTTTTTCCCGAAATCGTAACGGTTCTCTAGATATTCAATGTCAAAGTTTGACATTTATATGGGGAGTTCAGTTTTTAACGGAAAATTGGAGGTATTTTTGCTACATATTGATGTGACGCAATACCATTGCACAAAAGTAACTTTTTAAATATCATTTGCCTCCCTGTCTAGCAAATTTTACAATTCTTGCTCGCAAATATATCTCGACTTTCATATTATTAACATCTTTGCCAAATTGGTAAAACTTACTATTCTAATGGGACTGATTAAAATTAAAACGTCAATTTGATGGCGTCGAACACTTTCCCCAATGTGTAAAGCGGAAATATCCCACTTTTCCTATCAAATTACTTAACTGGCTTCATAAAAAAGTCAAATTTTAACATTGAATATCTGGAGAACCGTTGCGATTTCGCAAAAAAGGATTGCCGATTCGGTCGTTTCAGGCCAATATTAATGAAATGGCATCATCAAAATTTGGCGCCGCAGATACTGAAATCTCCCCTTAAACTAGTACCCATTTATGGCCATAAATAGCTGTTCTAACATCAACTACAACCTCTACAAAAAGCAGTCAAAATCTTAGAAATCTGCGGACTATGTCCAATCTTACAACTGTCGCCAATTGTTTGTTTTATCTCTCACGCCGATTGAGTCATGAGTTATATCAAATCAGTATTTCTTTAATTTTAACCAGCTAATATCTTAACCTTATTTATATCAGCCTGTTAGCCAAAATCAATACCCTCAAAAGTGCATTCTTCGAGACAACAGGCTGTGTCGTTTAGAATAAGGTACAATTTGAACAGGAATTATGATGAACTCCGTACATAGTACAATGAAATTAGATTAGAGTATCAGTGCAAATTAAGGTTTGGGGACCTACCATGATTACATAGTAAGACACCGTCAAAACAAGACAATTGGATGGATCGTAGCTTTCACAGCATTTATCAATTGTTCAAGACATTGGGTATATGCTGAAATAGGTGTAAATTTAACGCATCTTATCAAGGCCAAGGCCTTACAAAGTCCAGCTTGTTTTATCACCTACGCTGTATCAATAAAATTCTTACCAGGTCAGCTGTTTGCCACCTGGATTGATAAATATCGTACAATGAGCAGTTCTCTTTGGAAATGAACAAACATATTGTAGTAAAGAATTAAGATCATAAATTGTTTGGAAAGAATGTAAAAACTTTTGCTTCGACAGCTGTCTAAATTATAATAGACACTTAGATTTTTACTATCCAATTTTATCAGCGTTTCAATTGATGGTAATGAGAAACACTATTGAAACTATTTTGCCTTCTCATTGAAAATTGTCACAAGCAGCCATTTTCGCCCAAGATTTAAAATATGAATATTGCAGCTCGAAAACACTTCACACAACTTATTCAATTAAGCAATATCATTCATGAACTTGTTAATTGGGAGCACAAAAGGCCAATTAACAATTGACTGAATGCAGCCGGGCAAGTACGGAGGTGGCACAGTACACTGAGCGTGAGCACCCATTAAGTTCCTTACTAGAGAGATCACCCATGTAATAGCTAAACGTTGGCTAAAATTATATAAAAAAAAGACGAAAGATGCAAACGTTATCAAATTGACGTGATTTCAGTGCAAGTGCACACGTACCTTAATTGTGGCCTTGTGGAGGCTAATGGCTCCTCTACATCCCAAGTCACTTTCACTCTCACTCTTGTAGTAGGATAGCGTACCGTCCTTGAGCACTATGTAGCGCGGTTGCCAGCCATGAATGTAGTTCGTCCATTTGCTTAGATATCCTCTCAACTCTAGAGCGTCGTCATCGACAAAATCCCCGTCCGATTCCTCGCTGTTAGAATGGTAGTTACCACTGGTCGATCCAAAATTCGCATTGACCACTGGCGGAAGGAGCACGGAAATATTATCCTCTGCCATTTTTCTGTGTATTTTGTGTTAAACGGAATGACTTTACTCTTACTAGTGCACTACATTAATATTTTCGTGGACGAAAATTGTTCCCAACAGGCGCGCTCAAGTAATGGGTGGTGGCGGGTATATGGTACCGGGGAACTGTCTCGCCCGCTTGTCGAAAAGGAATGGGATTTTGGATGCCGTGTAAAATGCGTCGCCTGCAAGTCGCGCGAATGTCACACCAAAACGATTAGGCCAAGGACGACACCATATGAATATAAAAGCACTACGCGAGGTCTACGAGCACTTCCAAAACTGAAATGGACGACGCTTCGCACTCAGCCGCCACTCTTATCGAACGTATGCGAAATACCAAGACTTTTTATCAGTTCATGGTACGCTGCTGTGTCATCGTCATAGCGCCTGCGACTAATAACGAATTTGAGCAAGAAATACACACACGATCGAGACACTGAAAAAGTGAAGTTTTTCTCGCGCTCAATGTCTAATTGGAAGCTAAAACACTCCGCGAAATAGCCGAAACTCGGACGATGAAAACACCACGCAAAAACACTACGGCGTACGGCGAGTTAAAATTGACTGCAAACGTCAAAATAAGCATGGGTACCAACTTTGGAAATCGAGTCACAAGCGAAAGCAAGCGAACTTGTGCCATTTGCAGTGCACGTGCACTTGCCGCTTGTGTATAGTTATCTTAAGGTGGGCTCCCAGTGCTATTGATTGAATATTAGTATGTATGTATAGAAATATATTAGATTTTTTTAAGCCATACAACTTCTGGACTAGATATGTATATAAGTTAATTCTTTTTAATACTATGCTTGGAACCTTGCATTTTGGTAGGTACGTATAATAATAATTTGTTATTGGTTTGCACATATTGCTCCTAATCAAAATGATGAAAAATTGCTTTGGCTCTTTTACATTTTAAGTCGACTGAAAGTTAAGGTTTTCATATGTATTTCGTGTTGATTTTAAATATGTATTAGGTCCGTTTCATTGGGTCAGAACAGAATAGAGCAGCACAACTCCCATTCAAATTTGATAGTTGCTGTTCTATACAGGATGTCCGAAAACTGCCGCATATACGCACCTGATTATGATTCCTCATGTAATTTCCAGCAAAAAAGTGGTACTCATCATACCCCCAATTCTTAACCCTTTAGCTGCCACAGGCATCTGAAGATTTCTGAAAAAAAATCATTTTCTTGCACGACTTAAGTTCCGTCTATATTAGTCGCCAAATGGCTGCGCGTCCAAAAACTGGCATCGCGTACAGCCATTTAGCTGCTACTTAGCATCTACACTATAGCAGCCAAATGGAGACAGAAAATGACATAACCAAAATTTCATTCGTTTGAATTATTACACGGCCATTCAAGAATTATTCGATTTCACACAAAAGAACGATCAAAAGTTGCAAAATTGTCACTTTCAATTTGACAAGCGGTTGGTTGAGTTGCCATAATGAATATCAAAACTGGACGCACAGCCAAATGGCGACTAGTTTGGATGGAATGACAACAGCCATTTCGCTGCACGTGACGCAATTTGGCGACTAATCTAGATGGACCTTTATGCCTTAATATCTCCGAAACTAACCTAGCTAGAATAGAGGAATATAGTCTAAGAAAATTGGACCAAAATATGGCCATCGAACGGCAAAAATCCTACATCGGAAATTTTTGTTGATTATGGTTGGGGATGGTCCCGAGATGGCATAAAAAGTCCCAACCGATCGGGGGTCCGCAACCTTAAAAAAAAGGGGGAAAGGGGGGCATTTTTTCGTTTGCTTGCGATTATTTTAAAAACGGCAAGAGATACACAAAAATTGTCTGAGGACGAAAAAACTGCATAAAATTACCTTTCCAATGATATAAAACACATTAGAGTTCAATTAAATATTTCGGCGCTAGCCTAACAAAATAAATTAGAATATTTTCATTTTAGCTCCATAACTTTTGAAAGAATGCTAGTTCAGCCGCAATGTATATGCATAAGTATTTACAATAAGGTCAAGATCATTTTAAGATAAGCATTGAGTCGCTTCGGTCAAGGACCCCCATTATCCCCCATTTAAATTTGTCAAAATGGCACCAAAAATCAGCTCATTCGGATTAAAACTAAGGGTACCTCCCATACAAAGTGACCCAAGACAACTTTGTTCTACCAGTTTATAAAATGATTAGTACGTAGAACAAACTCCTGATGGGTCACTTTGTGTGGGAGATTCCTTTAGTTTTTATCCGAATAGCAGCTCATTTTGGTGGATGGGGTGACTATGATCTCCAATCGCAACAAACCAAAATTTAGCACTCTGCTCCAATTTTGGGGGGAGTTATGGATGTGCCGTTTTGCAAAATTAAAATGGGGGGATAATGGGGGTCCTTGACCGGAGAGACTCAATGTTTACCTTAAAATTATCTTGAACTTATTATGAATCTCTCTCTAGTTCATGTCAACCCCTTTTAGAGCATAGGGCATTAACTACGCCTACTTTCCACCTCGTTCTGTTTTGCGCCAACGGCGCTAGCTGCGACCATGTAAGATTTAGCGTTTTCGCCTCGCTCGTTACCGATCTTCTCCATGGCCGTCCAACACGGCGTCTTGCTCCGGAATCCTGTGGATTCCAGTTCAGGGCCTTTTTTGCGATGTTATTGGGCCCTCTTCGGAAGGTGTGACCTATCCATTGCCACTTAAGTCTTTTGATCGAAGTGCCTATCCTTTCTTGGCCTGGTATAGTGAGGAGATCCTCGTTCGAAATGATCTCCGGCCAACGAATATGTAGGATGCGCCGTAGACACTGATTTACAAAAGTGTGCAACTTATCAGTAATCTCTTTAGTCACCTTCCAGGTTGAACAGCCATATAGCAGCACGGATTTCACATAGGAATTGAAGGCACGTATTTTGGTGCGTCTGGAAATATTGTTGTTTAGCCAGAAAGGAGTCAAATTGAAGAAACCCGCCCTAGCCTTGTTTATCCGTGATTTTACATCAGCATCCGCTCCACAATCTGCTGTAACTACGCTCCCGAGATAGCAAAATTCATCAACTGTTTCGACTGCCTGTCCCGAAATACAAATTCGGCTTTGCCCCCCTGGATATGTGCTCAAGAACTTAGTCTTGGCAGCATTGATTTTCAGCCCCGCATTAGGACTTGCGCAATTTAGAGCTTCTGTCATTTGAGCGACATCATCCGTATTAGTTGATAGAAGACAAATGTCGTCAGCGTAGTCAAGATGTTGAAGGTGATCAACCAATTTCCATCTGATACCTTTGTTAAGATGTAATTGAAGTGCGGAGCCGAGTACATCACTAATGACAATAAGGAAGAGAATAGGTGACAAAATGCAGCCTTGTCTCACTCCACTGTGCACCTCAAAAGGATCTGAAAGCTTGCCCTTATGCAAACGTGACAATGGGCTCCATTGTAGGATTCCTTAATGATGGAGATTATCTTATCTGGAATATTTCGTCTACGTAAGGCATCCCATATGTACTGACGATCAACACTATCGAAGGCTTTTTCAAAGTCGATGAACATGAGATGTAATGGGGATCTCCATTCCGCGGATTGCTCGATGATAATACGTAGGATGTTAATGTGGTCGCTACAGGAGAACCCTTCGCGAAAGCCAGCCTGTTCATCGTTCAATGTGCTATCGACTTTTTCCTTGATTCGTCCTAAAACAATCTTAGCCATCAACTTGGAAATAGCAGGAAGTAGACAGATCTCACGCCAATTATTATTACTTATTATGAATACATACTTATAAAAAATTTTACGGCTGAACTAGCATTTTTTCAAAAGTGATGGACCTTTAAAAAAGGTCTAAAATGAAAATATGCTAATTGATTGCGAGATAAATCGAAAGGTGTATGTGACCAACGGATTCAATTTTTTAATTTGACGTGTGGAACGTATTGTTCTCAGTTGCTGCTATTTTGTGTTGTGTCTTGTGGACCGTGAGACTGTCAATTTCATTGCCCAATAAATTGCCTAAAGTATGTTCTGTATGTCGTGCTCTGTGGCCGTGATCGTTCGGTCGACACTCTGTGAAATATACACTCATAAACGAGTTTCCAAACACGACTCGTCGCAAGTTTATTATTCAAAAGAAGATGATAAGAAATATTCTTATCGTAGAATAATAAACAAACAATGCGACTAGGAAGTGGTATGGCTGACAACCGTATCACACTCCGAATTCAGTTGTCTTTGTAACGTTGATGACTACACTCGGTAGTCATCAACGCACCATGCTCCACTAGGAGTTACGGTAATCAAGAGAGAAGGCATCCCAGATGTACTGACGATCAACACTATCGAAGGCTTTTTCAAAGTCGATGAACATGAGATGTAATGGGGATCTCCATTCCACGGATTGCTCGATGATAATACGGAGGATGTTAATGTGGTCGCTACAGGAGAACCCTTCGCGAAAGCCAGCCTGTTCATCGTTCAATGTGCTATCGATTTTTTCCTTGATTCGTCCTAAAACAATCTTAGCCATCAACTTGGAAATAGCAGGAAGTAGACAGATCTCACGCCAATTATTATTACTTATTATGAATACATACTTATACAATATTTTACGGCTGAACTAGCATTTTTTCAAAAGTGATGGACCTTTAAAAAAGGTCTAAAATGAAAATATGCTAATTGATTGCGAGATAAATCGAAAGGTGTATGTGACCATCGGATTCAATTTTTTAATTTGACGTGTGGAACGTATTGTTCTCAGTTGCTGATTTTTTTACATAAACCTGTGGTAGTTCTTCATGCTCTTCTTCATCAAAAGTAGCAATGGATGTCCATTTTCCATCGCCAAAAATGGTCTAATTTTCGCTATTTTGTGTTGTGTCTTGTGGACCGTGAGACTGTCAATTTCATTGCCCAATAAATTGCCTAAAGTATGTTCTGTATGTCGTGCTCTGTGGCCGTGATCGTTCGGTCGACACTCTGTGAAATAGACACTCATAAACGAGTTTCCAAATACGACTTGTCGCAAGTTTATTATTCAAAAGAAGATGATAAGAAATATTCTTATCGTAGAATAATAAACTAACAATGCGACTAGGAAGAGGAGTGGCCGACAACCATATCACACTCCGAATTCAGTTGGCTTTGTAACGTTGACACATGCTCCACTAGGAGTTAGGGCCATGAAGAGAAGAGAGAGATGTTCTGTATGGGCGGCAGATTGATTGTGGCCAATCGATAGCCCAATCGATCGGCTGAGAAATCGTCAGGTTTGTGGCGCCCTTTAGACGTTGGATTTCCATATCTATAACATTAAGCTGGGTTGCTGAATAGCACAACCGAGTTCCTATCAGTCATGATAACCTACCTAACCGCTCGTTATTTATGAAAGGAAAGCAGATGTTCAAAACACCGTCGTTTGGTACAACAAAACTTTTTAAAAAGAAGGCAGAGCAACCAGGAAGAAGGGCAGAGACTTGACTACTGAAAGAGAGCATTCTACGTTATCGGGTGAGGTTATAAAACACAACGTTGCACAACGTTTCGCGCAACGTTTCAAATCAACCGGCCGTTACGGATCAGAAACTTCTCCCTGCAAACAGATCCTCTAAGCGCCCCCTTGCGAGGCATAGCTTGATTGATTGGCAGAAATTTACAATCTGCCGTCGAACCGTGCATTTCCGCCCTCATTTATTTATTAAACTATTTATAATCACAATAAAATGTATCTGCATCTCGTTTAAAACTGGAAATTTTCATTTTCGAGCAAAACGTATCAGCTGTGATGTGTCAATTGTCACGTTTGTCACTTTCCGAGAGATGGCGATGGGAACACCAAGTCTGATCCGGATCTATGCGTTTACAGAACACAATAGGAAACGTTTCGGAAAACGCGAAACGTTACGCGAACGTTGTGTTTTATAACCTCACCCATTGTTTGCCGGCCGAACGTCATGGCATTTCGTTTTGGACTAACCAAAAATCGACAATTTGGCCTAGCCTTGCACAGTGGAGTCGCCATAGGCATTAGTCAGTAACATAGCCATTACATGAACGCCAGAAAAGCAACCGAAATGAGATTAAACAACTTTAGTAATAGTGTGTACTATAAGAGCATAAGGGCAATGTACGGAAGATTTAATTGAAAAAAAAAAAATAGAAAATTTAGAAAAAAATCCTGATTTAGGCGCGGCAACACAATGTTTTGTTAAAAGTAATACAGTCGAACTTCCCATAAGCGGACACCATTGGGGAATGAGACTTTGTCCGCTCATTGGAAGTGTCCGCTTATGAGAATATTTCACGAAGGTATGCATAAAATTTGATAAAATATATTTAAACTACGATCAGCGAATCCATTTAAAAACCGCGTTAAAAATTTCTAATCTCGACGGGTTCGCGAATAATTTTTAGTCATTTCATTCCCCTGCTCTTTCTACTTTTTCAAAATAACTTTTATCTTTTATAAACGTTTTCGTCGTGTGCACATACACTGCGCGAAAAATGCTTAGGTTCACTCATATTTCCTTATCCATGAAGCGGTAAAATAAAAGCTTACCGGTTCAAGAAATGTTATTTTCGGAACTGTTAAATATCACAAACAAAATGAATGGACTGAATCCCCACAGGACATTTTCCTTAAATTACAATTTATTTCATTCAAAGAGTCAATTTCCAGTGCGACAATTGCTTAGGTTCAGAGATGATTTTACCGTTTTACATAATGTTTTCGCCAAAAAATATTTCAGAAAAGTATGAAAGAGGATAAATACAAAATAACAAGAGCATTTTTTGTAATTTAATAGTGTGTATTTTCGCCATTTTTATTTATAATTTCATAAAGCCTTCGAGGCAGGTAGTCGTATAATGAATGCAGCACGGATATCGGTATTTCAGACCAAGCTGTCTTAATTCCATGAATTACCTCTTCTTTAGAGTCGTATTGTTTACCACTATTGTAAACCCCCAGAACAAGCCACCCCCAAATGTTTAATGCTAGGGGAGATGGGCACGCAGTCTAACAAAGTCACATTTTTCTCCTCAATAAACGATTTAACCACCCTTTGCTGTATGAATTGGGGCAAGATCATGTTGCAATATCCAAGGATTGCCTCCGTACATGACATCTATCTTAGGGATTTCCTCTTCTAAGAGCTGTTTATAAGATGAATCCGTTTGGCGACCACGTGCGATGACCAAGTCGATAGTTCCATGATATGATATGGCTCCCCATACCATAACGGAACCTATCTGGGAGTGATGGCGTGACAGGTACATAGGTTCCTTCCTAATATCATGATAATAGTAGGAGAACCCATCTGGACCGTCCACACAAAACCGTTTTTAATCCGTAAATATTACCTGCCTCCATGGTGATGTCCAGTTCATAGTTCTTGAGGCGAGTTCCAGGCGCTGTAGGCGATGTTGCGGGGTTAGGGCTGTTTTTTCTTTAACGGTAAACGTTTCAAACAAGATGAAGATCTAAGAACTCGTCGGTTGTTCCTTACACTTGCTGATAACACCAAAATCTCCCCAAGCTTACGCGCAGTAAGGGGCGAATTCGAGGCTTCTCTTAAGAGACTTCGCCTTGATGCACCAGAAATCGCTTTTTTTCTGCCTCCTGCGTATCGTCGGCCATAATTTTCACTATCTCGTATAAAATTATTAACAACGTTCGAGCTCCGCTGAATCCGTATTGCAATTTGTCGGTTTGAATATCCGTCTTGCTTTAGTATGGAAATTGTCGCCTTTTCCTCGGCAGAAAATTGCTTTCCTTTTGACATTATCGACTATATGACACACAGAGTACAACGCGAAAAAATGTTTCCACAAACACTTCTAACCACGACGAGACAACTCTTTAAAGTAAGTGAACCTATACAATTGTCGCAGTGGAAATTGCGATTTTCATTTAAAAAAATTCCGTTAGCTATGCGAGTTGCGTGATAGAATCGCAATATTTACTAAAAAAACCGTTAATTGAGAGAGCATTATTTAAAAATTATATCCGATCAGAGTACATAGAAATTATATCATTTTAAAGCAAAATATCCATGAACCTAAGCATATGTCGCGCAGTGTATGTTTTACCAAACCATTTTTTTTTCGAAAGCGAGCACACAATTTTTTTATTCCTGAATTCTTATGTGACCTGCCATTTTTCATCAATTCGCAAAAATTTTTGACACTTACATACATATTTATAAAGAATAGAAATTTGCACTATAAATTGCAACATAAATTGAATTTAAGAAAAGGGCGAACACGAACCGAGAGATAAAAAAAGAACTGCAGTCGTTGGTATATTTTACATTTCCCCTACATTGGGTCTTGCGTGCTTAATACACGAAAGACTCATTTTCTGGTAATCGCAAAACTTTTTGCCCGAAATACAATTCTGTAATGTAACAATTTGTTTTTTTTTTTCTATGGAATTGTCCGTTTATTAGAGACTCGCTTGTTCAGAACGGGTATGAAAGTACTGTCCGCGTCCGGCTATCAGAAGTAATTTTCTTAGTAAAATATGTGGAAAAACGTTAGGGAAAATAAAAGTGTCCGTTTATGAGAAATTTCCGGTTATTAGAAGTGTCCGTTTAGGGAAGTTCGACTGTACATATTCGTCTTTGATATCTAGAAGTCCTGTGAGAAAATATTGTGGTGAGAAAAACAACTATCCTAAGTTGACTATTTTTCGATTCCCCGGTCATAAGATATTTTCCACGGTGAAATGACCGGGAATCGAAAAATAATACATTAAATGGCCGAGACAAATTTTGGAACCATTTTCAGATTGTAGCTTATGGAATTCCCCATAATTTCCGACATGTGCCAGAACAGTAAGCATGCATTTTCATTTAGAAAATCGCAGCGGACAAACATTTCATTTTCATTCCGCCCGAGGTCTATCCAGACCTTAATACTTTACCTTTGCTATGAAAAACTATGAAAAATGAGTCATTGTATCGCATTCGTTTCTCATATCAACTTAAATCAACAAAATCGAAACTTCTCGAATAGCATGGGGCGTTGACGACTACCTTGTGTAGTCGTAATTAAAATGCATAGATATCTTACTGCTGCCCTAGAGGTCCACCTCGATTTCTATTCCACGAACTCACAACTATCTTGTGACAGCCGTATCATCGGCCCAATAGCTAGTAGTAGGTAGCTTATCTATAGGGAAAAAAATATTGCCTTGTCCAGGTAAACACCCTAATAAATGATTAAATAAATTACATAACAGGCGGGATTATCCAACATTGGACTAAGGCCGCAGGATGTGTTAGTGACATCCTATTTCCAAGATCTTATATGTTGAGGTAATGAGATCAGCATCACGCTCAGTAGTGTTATTTATCCCCATAAAAAGGTACTCGTTTAACATCTGAGTGAGATCATAGTCCACCACAAGCTCGTGAATTTGAAAAACACCATGATCCACGGTGAGATTCGAACTCATGACCCTGTGCACCGAAGGTGCGCGCACTAACCGCTAGATCAGCCAGACTACAGTAAATGATTAGGAAAAACTAAATTCCACCTAATACTGGGAAACTCTACTCGATTAAAGGAGCTAAAGAAGCTATATAGAAACGGAAATACGATCTGTAGACTCTCCACTCCTGAATAAGCAGTAATTGAAAGACAATATTACTGTCATTACTCATTACTGTCGCGAGTGTTCGCCTATGTTAGACAGGCCATAAAGCCTGTAAGTTCGGAAGGGGAAAATTAGTTGAGAAGAGAAACGTTGAGGAATAATGCTTTGCCGTGCAGGGGTACAAGGCGCGGCCAGTATGGGTAAAGCAATAGGAGAAGCAGTTCAGAAGCCTGGTCACCTTAGACTAACCCCCCATAAAAAAGCTACAATTTACGTATTTTTTTGAAGCATAATTTAGTGCTACGATAAGGTTCTATTGGATTAAAAAACGGCGCCAAATGCCATTATTGGACTATTATTCTGTGATTATACCCTGTAAAGTGCCCCTATTATTGTTAGAAGAGAGTATTTTACGAAGTATTATTGGGATGAAATTGTTACTTGGGTATCTATGCAGAACATTTATATTCGCATTCGTGGAGTGTGCGGTCTCTATCAATGAATAAAGTGAAAAAATAATTTTTTTGTAACCACATTACCACTTCAAAAGAATCTTTGAAGTTCTATTTCCTCTACACTGAAAAAAAATCATCATAATATTAATGAACTAGGAGTATAGACTTTTTTTTCGTTCTCTCTCTCTCTCTCGGTTACCGTAACTCCTAGTGGAGCATGGTGCGTTGATGACTACCGTGTTTAGTCATCAACGTTACAAAGACAACTGAATTCGGAGTGTGATACGGTTGTCAGCCATACCACTTCCTAGTCGCATTGTTAGTTTTATTCTACGATAAGAATATTTCTTATCATCTTCTTCTGAATAATATAAACTTGCGACGAGTCGTGCCGAGTTTGGAAACTCGTTTCTCTATTAGTGTCTATTTCACAGAGTGGCGACCGAACGATCACGGCCACAGAGCACGACATTTTCATTACCATGATGAATTAGTTCATAGTAAGTAAACCTTCGCTTCCTTAAAATACAGAGCTCATCTATTTTACGAAACACCGGTCGTTAGTATAACGAAAACAAAATTTCAACTTAATGTAAAGCGATCATGAACACAATGAACTTCCAGTAGAATCTTATGCATTGTACATTCCGGCTATGAACCCATACATTAGCCGCGATAGTAAGTAAATAAAACAAAATTTGATGTTATTGTTCATTAATTACATGACATCGTTCATAGTAGTACATATTGATGTCACTATCGCTTTAAGCGTATTTTATAAACCTTCTAACATATAGTCTGGTTGGTGTAGGTAGGCAGGGCGCATGTTTTCAAATCATAGGGTCCCAGGATCGATTCCCACTGTAGGTAGGTAATTTTTGATGACTTTTCAGAGCAGAGATAAAATAGATGTCGTCAACACTTATGAAGCTGGATGCCGGCCTGCGCCAGTTTTTTTTTAGTTGATGAACTCAGTAATTATATCAATGAACAAGTTCTTAATTTAATGAATTAATTCATGATTTTAATGAAATTTTTGTTCGTTGAATTGATAAAATCAGATTCATTATACTGATGAAAGCCGTCTTCGGTGGGATATCGGTGTAAATATTCATTACTTTAATGAACAATTTCATTGCTTCAGGGCACCTTTTTCTTTCAGTGTAGTTTCAGTTCAAACAATGTACAAATATGTTGTCTTAAAAATAAAAGGAATTATCGAAAGATATCCAAATAATAGTTCTTTATAGTGATTTTGAAATTTATAAACGCGTAATATCTTTCTATTCAGCACCCTCAGGGCTCAGATGTACACTTGTCTCCCTGGAACAACATTCAGATGAGCTTCCTTTTTTGGTAAAAAATTGCGGAGCGCTTATCTCGCCCAGTTCATAATTTATTACTAAGGCCCCTAAGGCCCGGATTTATATGCAAATGCATATTTGTGCATATTTGATGGGTTATTGCATATTTTTGCATATTTTGCTCTTTCTTAAAATTTTTGCAATAATACCTAATTTGCTCTAAAAAAAATTATAATAAATGTTTCATAAAGAAAAAACAAACATGAAAAACAAAAAAAAAACTGCAAATTAAGCCATTTTGCATCAATATTACATGAAAAACAATGTTTCTAAAGCTTTCCATACACTGTCCAGTCGATTGAACAATCGATTGCACACAATCGATCTGACGCCCGTACATCACATACATTATACAATTTATCGTAAAATCTAAAATGATCGTCTCACCATCCATACGACACAACACAAAGTGACAATTATATATGTATTTTGTGGCGATGAGCATCTATTGCTACTTTAGATAGAGAATGGCCACCACAACGACAGCATGGAAAATAACCGGTGGTCAACATATGTGAAAAAAATCAACAATGGATGTCCATCGCCACAAAATATAATATTAAAACATATCATCGAAAGCACTTCTGTTTTATTTTAGACACTTTACTTAAAAAAATATCTCTGTCTGAATCGCATTGCGATAAAAATTTGTCTAGTATACTGAGTGTAACACCCTAGACAGACGGCATCAGTTAAACATAATTAACTCTTGATTATGTTTAACTAATGCGTATGTCATGTGCTCATTCACTTGATGATACTCCAATAACTTAATTTAAACATCATTAACAAAACGTCATTAAAATTAAATGATGTTTACTCGTCATGTATTCCGGTCTCGACTACTATAAAAATATTGGAATTCTGGAAGGAACAGCTGATTTGGGCTGTCAATTCATGTTAAATTTTAACCGAAAAATGGCATAATTCATCTTAAAAAGGTAATACAATTAATAAATAATTAATTTTAAGCATTTTGAATTGAACACAATTTATTTCAGCTCAATAACAAGCGAGCAGTTTGGCGGTAGGATGACATCTCTAGTTTGCAACTTAAGGTGCCGAATTTTTGTGCAACATCAACTGTGAACAAAATATAATTATGTCCATAAAGTGAAATGAAAATTTAAATTAGAAGTGATTAGGTTCGTTGGTGTTCGTGTGGTGAGCAGGCAGGTGAAAGCTAAATTTTGTTCGTGTATAATCGTGCGTAATCAAATGTATATGCAAATTAAGGTATCCTGTTCTATTCTGGAGAAAAAACAAAACCCCAACAAACGGGTCTAATCACTTCCACTTTTTTTTGATTGAAAGTGCTATTATATAACTCGATAGTTCTAAGCTGGACAGTTATTGTAATATTCATATCAGTGCCTGTAATAAACAGCTAAGGAAATAAAGTTTGTGTGTTCTTTATTTATTGAATATGAATATGAATTCATATTTTAGTATCATGCTTGAAACAGATTAGTACAAATAGAATGGAAAGCAGGAATAATAACAGCAGCAGCGTTCCAATGCATTTTAAATTACGTCATCTATTTCAAATGCATTGTGCTGCTTTCTTCGGCAGCATTCAACGCTTCTAACATATTTCAAGCATCAGGCGCATTGAATGCCGCCGAAGAAAGCACAATGCATTTTTAATGAGTGAGCGCATCACCCATTTAATATGCATTGGACCGCTGCTGCTGTTTCCATTCCATTTCTACCATTATAGCCTATTACTACTTTAAAAAGAGAGAAAAAAAAACAAACAGTATTTTATTATACTACTTATAAAATTATTAATTCAAAACAATTTTATGAATATAAGAAAATATAAAAACAAATCAATTGCATAAGAATCCGGCCTCTAATTAGTAAAATATTTAATTTTGACAGTTCAAATGTAATTATGTATTTTAGCCGTGTGTCACTATATGACTTTAAACATGCTTGAGTTCAAATATCATTAACTCAAGTATGTTTAACTCCAATCGTCTGTCTAGGGTGTTATAGGTTTAATTACGTATTTCAATATTTTTCAACTACATATATACGGTTTTTTTTTCGTTTTATCACTGCATATTTCATTGCATATTTTGTGATTTTTTATTGCATATTATATGGCATATTTCGACCTTTTTTACTGCATAGAAATCCGGGCCTTATTTATTACATACATAGCTCATTTCTGGAAATATGGTCGACGGCTGTTGCTGTTCCAAATCGTCCGTATGGGTTTTGTGGTTCATAGTTGCTTAAATCTGTCCCCTTTTGTTTCCGTATACCAATGCAGTACGCTTAAAAACCCCGTGTAAAATTCGAATTGACATGCAACACGTCAAGCGGGCCTCTTCGTCTGTCGTCCAAATAATGTTGTTATGGAAAAGTGCGGCCTCGTCGGCTGCCTGAAAATATTGCTTTTGGCGTACCTCAATATAAATAAAAAATAATTTGTTCATAAAAACATATTATTATGTGCACAATTAAATACATATAAACCAATAACGCCGCCGTGAAAATTTAATATTGTGTAATTGACATATCCTAAAATAAATATAGCTTGTCAAAGTCAAAATTAACAGATTAAGGAAGTTTTCACACTTACGGCCAGATTACGTAATCTGCGCAAATTACTTAATTTGAGCTGTCAAATTCCATATATTTTTAAATTCACCACACTGCAGATTACGTAATCTGGCCAGATTAAGAACAAGTGTGAAAGTAATTTGCACAGATTGCGTAATTTGGCCGTAAGTGTGAAAACCTCCTTAGGGATCTGTTCATAAAGAGAAAATTTCAGATCCTTAACGGCCGGTTGATTTGAAATTAAAGGGAACGTTGCGCGAACCGGTAGGGGATCGGTGTGTTTCAGAACCTCACCCATTCAGTGCAACGATTCCGGCAATACAACAACCAAACCTGAATTTTTAACATGGCTTACAGGTCTAAAGTCGTTGTGGTTAGAATCTCCTGCGCTGCGAGAAAAGCCAAAACTGCTTGAATTTACGTTTGCTATAATAACCGACTTGCGCATGCCATCCGATGCCTGATTGTTCATTTCAACTTTAACGGTTGGTTCTCATGTTCGTGACATCCGCATTCGCTAGAATCACGTTTCTGTGTACATCCTAGGTGTAAGGCAATTCTTAATAACAAGCAATTCGTCCGTCCGCTATTTCCTTTGGGCCGCGAAATAGACATATTTGTCGAACCGAAAATTCCTTAAATGCCCAATAGCGGCTTACTGCCCATTTAAAAAAACGAGACCAAGGCGCGACCAAAATTTGGATACCCTTCACTCTCCTCCGAGCTAGTAGCTTTTTTCGGCATACCAATGACTTGTGTTTAATACTCCCCCCCCCCCTTATTCTTTTCCTTCCATTTTCACATAAGTTTCGTTACCTCGATAAAACATATTTGGGTGAGGTTTGGTTAGAATAACTGCACAAATCAAAAAAAAAAAAAACTTTTTTGGTGGGAGGGTCCCCATGGTCCGATTCCATCTATTATCACATATGTTTTGTGTCATTAATAGAAACACATTTGTGTCAAGTTTGGTTGAAATTGGTGCACAAATAAAAAAGTTTTTCTTACAAGAACCTAATTTGGCGGTTGTATGCCTGTGCTGTATCTTGGGATCCTTTGCACCTACAAAGCTGGAGTTACACTCAAATTATATATTATTATTTTCACGAAGGTATGCAAAAATTTTTGACACTTACATATTTATAAATAATAGAAATTTGCACTATAAATTGCAACATAAATTGAATTTAAGAAAAGGGCGAACACGAACCGAGAGATAAAAAAAGAACTGCAGTCGTTGGTATATTTTACATTTCCCCTACTTTGGGTCTTGCGTGCTTAATACACGAAAGACCCATTTTCTGGTAATCGCAAAACTTTTTGCCCGAAATACAATTCTGTAATGTAAGAATTTGTTTTTTTTTTTTCTATGGAATTGTCCGTTTATTAGAGACTCGCTTGTTCAGAACGGGTATGAAAGTACTGTCCGCGTCCGGCTATGAGAGTGTCCGGCTATCAGAAGTAATTTTCTTAGTAAAATATGTGGAAAGACGTTGGGGAAAATAAAAGTGTCCGTTTATGAGAAATGTCCGGTTATTTGAAGTGTCCGTTTAGGGAAGTTCGACTGTACATATTCGTCTTTGATATCTAGAAGTCCTGTGAGAAAATATTGTGGTGAGAAAAACAACTATCCTAAGTTGACTATTTTTCGATTCCCCGGTCATAAGATATTTTCCAAGGTGAAATGACCGGGAATCGAAAAATAATACATTAAATGGCCGAGACAAATTTTGGAACCATTTTCAGATTGTAGCTTATGGAATTCCCCATAATTTCCGACATGTGCCAGAACAGTAAGCATGCATTTTCATTTAGAAAATCGCAGCGGACAAACATTCATTTTCATTCCGAACGAGGTCTATCCAGACCTTAATACTTTACCTTTGCTATGAAAAACTATGAAAAATGAGTCATTGTACCGCATTCGTTTCTCATATCAACTTAAATCAACAAAATCGAAACTTCTTGAATAGCATGGGGCGTTGACGACTACCTTGTGTAGTCGTAATTAAAATGCATAGATATCTTACTGCTGCCCTAGAGGTCCACCTCGATCTCTTTTCCACGAACTCACAACTATCTTGTGACAGCCGTATCATCGGCCCAATAGCTAGTAGTAGGTAGCTTATCTATAGGGAAAAAAAGATTGCCTTGTGCAGTAAACACCCTAATAAATGATTAAATAAATAACAGGCGGGACAATCCAACATTGGACTAAGGCCGCAGGATGTGTTAATGACATCCTATTTCCAAGATCTTATCTGCTTTGTGTTGAGGTAATGAGATCAGCATCACGCTCAGTAGTGTTATTTATCATCTGAGTGAGATCATAGTCCACCACAAGCTCGTGAATTTGAAAAACACCATGATCCACGGTGAGATTCGAACTCATGACCCTGTGCACCGAAGGTGCGCGCACTAACCGCTAGACCAGCCAGACTACAGTAAATGATTAGGAAAAACTAAATTCCACCTAATACTGGGAAACTCTACTCGATTAAAGCAGCTAAAGAAGCTATATAGAAACGGAAATACGATCTGTAGACTCTCCACTCCTGAATAAGCGGTAATTTAAAGACAATATTACTGTCATTACTGTCGCGAGTGTTCGCCTATGTTAGACAGGCCATAAAGCCTGTAAGTTCGGAAGGGGAAAATTAGTTGGAAAGAGAAACGCTGAGGAATAATGCTTTGCCGTGCAGGGGTACAAGGCGCGGCCAGTATGGGTAAAGCAATAGGAGAAGAAGTTCAGAAGCCTGGTCACCTTACACTAACCCCCCATAAAAAAGCTACAATTTACGTATTTTTTTGAAGCATAATTTAGTGCTACGATAAGGTTCTATTGGATTAAAAAACGGCGCCAAATGCCATTATTGGACTATTATTCTGTGATTATACCCTGTAAAGTGTCCCTATTCACTGCGTGACACCAAAAAACCGTCAAAAAAACTGAATGCTATTTTGGTTAGCTATTGGTTCCCATATGACAAAAGTGCAATTAATTTTTTTCCTGACCCTCAGGTTTTCGAGTTACACGCCGAAATCTTTTTTAATGGTCCTCATATAGTATCTGCTACGCAATTACTGCAAATTGCAACAAAATAAGTAAATTTCTTATCAGTATCCTTAAGAGGACTCTTGGCAATAAAAATCACCGAAAATAAATATAATTTGCTCGGTTATTTTATTTTTTTCCCCTTTTATTGTGACTTAAAACCGTGAAAAACCATATTTTTTTATCTTTTCGCGGCTACATATCCTTACGTAACTTTTATATTTATTATATTTTTATCTGATATACTCGTTTTTTATTATCCTTATATTATCCCTTTTGTTTTTACCTGTCATATTCTTTTTTTATTATCCTTATAATACCCCTTTAAGGAGTAAAGCGCGAAAACCGTCAGGTACAAAAATAAAAAAAAAACTTTAAAAAGATATTGTTATGGTATAAATAGCGCGTGTTGTAATAGTTTTACTTTAATTGGTTTACAATATGGATTCTGAAAGAAGTATTCGCAACCTGTGCAAAAATTTCCCAAATAAATTTTGCTACGTGTGCGGCAAATATATTTTTAAGTCGCTAGAGAGAAAAGTAACACAAAAATTAAGGGATGCTTATTTCGAATGTTTTGGCCGCGTTGTGTGTCAGGATAAGCCTTGGATATCCGATTTTTTTTGCATATCGTGTTGTATGTCACTGCACTCTCAAAAAACTGGAAAACGAGAAATGCCTTTCGTGGTTCCAGCACTTTGGAGCGAGCCTAGCAATCATCACGACGATTGCTATTTTTGTGTGTTCGATTTGCGGGCTGCTACGAAAAAGCATAAGTATAAAGTGGAGTACCCTATAGTGAGTTCTGTCACGAAACCTGTGCCTCATAGTGTAAACAGCACTATTCGCCCTCCTCACAGTGATAAAAGTAACGACCCTCAGGATACACAGTTTTTCCCCTCTCCTTCATCAAGCGATCAACGAAAACCACACCTAATTCGCCAAGAGGAATTAAATGATTTGGTACATGGACTTCATTAAAAGCTGGTATAAAAGGATTCTTAGGAAATCACAAAGCCGAAAACGCAGAACTTTTAGTAACAAATATGTTTAGACGCATATAAAGAGATGGGGTGCAGAATGTCTTTGAAAATTCATTTTCTTCACTCCTATTTCTCTTTCTTTCCTGAGAACCTTGGAGCCGTAAGTGATGAACAAGGTGAGCGGTTTCATTAGGACATAAAAAGGTTTGAGGAACGTTTTCAAGGTCATTGGGATGCAGCTATGTTACGAGATTATTTTTGGCGCTTACAGCGAGAAGACAATTCTAAACATAAGAGAAAAAATTGATTTTTTTTTATTTTTCCCTTAAAATATATGTGTTTAACAATTAAGTTTATAATTTTAAGTATTTAAATATGTTTATTATATTGTTTTATTTCCGTTTTACCAAAAAACAATTAATAAATAATAACCGATTTGTTACTGGAACTTTATTTTGTATTATTTTCTGGGAATATCAATATCTGTCCATATCTCTGAAACTGGGGGGTCAAGGGAAAAAGTAAATATGAGGTTTTAGTAAGGCTTAGATAAGAATTAAAAAGAAAAAAAATTGGAGATGACGGTTATTTTTTTTTTAATTTGTCACACAGTGTTATTGTTAGAAGAGAGTATTTTACGAAGTATTATTGGGATGAAATTGTTACTTGGGTATCTATGCAGAACATTTCTATTCGCATTCGTGGAGTGTGCGGTCTCTATCAATGAATAAAGTGAAAAAATATTTTTTTGTAACCACATTACCACTTCAAAAGAATCTTTGAAGTTCTATTTCCTCTACACTGAAAAAAAAAATCCTCATAATATTAATGAACTAGGAGTATAGACTTTTTTTTCATTACCATGATGAATTAGTTCATAGTAAGTAAACCTTCGCTTCCTTAAAATACAGAGCTCATCTATGTATTTTACGAAACACCGGTCGTTAGTATAACGAAAACAAAATTTCAACTTAATGTAAAGCGATCATGAACACAATGAACTTCCAGTAGAATCTTATGCATTGTACATTCCGGCTATGAACCCATACATTAGCCGCGATAGTAAGTAAATAAAACAAAATTTGATGTTATTGTTACTCCAGGCGTTTGGTAAAATCAGAGTGCATGCCAGGCACTGTCTGAGATTATTTTAGAAATCGGTAGGGGCTTAGTCCTAAAGCTTAAATTTAAGTTTGCACCACTTGGAAAATTTTCTAACGGTACTTATCAGGGTTTTTGTTTTGTATGGGTTTTTTGTGTATATCTCCGCTCCTGATGGTTGGACTTTCAAAAAAAAGACACTTAATTGTTCGGTACAAAATTGCCTTAATCTTTTGTATACTGACTGTTCATCTCAAAGCAGTAGATAAAATGCTACAGCGTGTCAAAGTGGAAAAACCCGTTTTATTCATCAGTTTTTTGCAAATAAGTCGATAACGGTGAATTTTCACTAAATAATTAGTCATAGTTCACTTGTAGCTTATTGAATTCCCTACAATTCAGAAAAAAAATTAAATCGATACGATCATCCACAACCGAGATATGCCCAAGAGAAAGTCGACGATCTGAGATAGCAATACATTCTACGGGTATGTACTAGGGATGTCAAAAACCAGCCCATAACCCGATTTTCGGTTTTTTCCGTTTTTTTTTTGCAAAGCCGGTCAGGTCAGACCGTCCAGTTTTAACCGGTCTCAAAGTACCGGTTTTCCGGTTAACCGAATCTTTTCATTGATTTGCTTAGAATTCTAGTAAAAAGATGCATACACACTCGTATTGCTATAGTTCGTATCGTATGCAAAATGAAATCAAAGCTACAAGGAGAAGTAATTTGACGAAGCGATGGTTCTACGAGTAATAGCAATAAGGAGAGTGTTCGAAAATATGTTTAAGGGCAGGAACTTGGAAACGAAATTTTTCATTGGGGACAAGTAATAGAATTGCATACGGAAAAATCAAGAAAATATAAAAAATTGTATAAATTTGGAAAGAATTTTTGTCCCGGTTTTAACCGGATGGACAACCAACCGTCCGGGTTAAAACCGGGAGGAGGAAAAAACCGAAAAAAATGGTTAACCGTTCTGAAAGTACCGTTTTTCGGACTAACCGTCCGGTTTTTGATATCCCTAGTATGTACCAACATTCAGTTGGGCTTTACTTGGCGGCCAGTTGTCTTTCGCTGCAGATAGAGAGAGATATGTTCATTACGCGACGCGCTTGCGAACAGTGACTCCATTAGCGGTATTTTTTGTAAATGAAAGTCAATTTGACAAACTTCGTTTTTTTTTCGAAATAGTTTTGTTTGTTTGTTTAGTTTCGCCATGAGTTTTTGTTTTGTTTGTGCAAAATCATTAAACGAAGGTGACGGTGTATCCGTACATTGATTAAAAGATGCATTGAACGTGGTCTAGGGAGCATGAAGAAATTTTGGGAAATGTGAATAGTGTTCTAATGCATCATTGGAAAATTCAACAATTCAACAGTCAGCTGAATTTATTTTTGAGTAGACCACAATCTTCAGAGGTATGAAGCAGGAGGCATTGTTGGCCAATTAAAGAAAAAAGAAACGATTTGTTGATATACTGCAAAATGATTTAACGAATCATGGTTTCTTAGTATCCCAGGCTGTAGAGGATGCGGATACACAAATTGTTCAAACGGCTTTAGGCATGTCGTCCAGGTTTGACTCAATTTTCATCGTTGGAGAAGACGTTGATCTGCTGGTTATATTGTCAGGTATTGGATATCATGTCTAGAGCGTCTATTTTAAAAAATGGAGCGAGGATCCGAAAATACAAATTTGTATTCATCAACAGGTTTAAAACACCAAACTCTTTCAGAGGATATACTTTTTCTTCACGCCTTCACAGGGTGTGATACGACTTCGGCCGTTTTTAGATTTGGAAAAAGTATGCTTCTCTCCTTTTTAAAGAAGAAGGAACATACTCACGTTTTACAATCGCTCGAAGTTTTTAAAGCAGAGTGCTCAGATGCAAACACTATATGCACTATCGGAAAGAATGTTTTCATTGCCTTGTACGGAAGTACACGTAACGACACATCACTAAGCGATTTCCGTTTCAAACTTTTTGCTCGCGCAGGAACGAAAATTAAAGCTAATCTTGCTGCTTTGCCTTCCACCGAATCAGCCGCTGATCATCATTCCTTACGAGCGTACCACCAAATACAGACATGGCTCGGCAACGTTTTAAATCCAGAAAACTTGGGCTGGAAGCGCACTCAGGTGGGATTGGAGCCTGTGATGATTTCGGGAGAAATTATCCCTTCATACCTATTAAATATTATTTCGTGCTCTTGTAAAAAAAACTGTGGGACAGCATGTGGTTGTAAGAAGGCTGGACTCACATGTACCAATATCTGTAGAACGTGTTGTGGCAAAATATTCTCAAATGTCGCAGTCATAACCGAAGACATAAATGATGAAGATTGCTACGATGACATTTATGATATTCCAATGTTGGTCCCCCTTCCACAACCAAGTAGATCTGTATATCATATTCAGGATTCTACTGAAGAAAATAATAAAAACGTACCCTCATCACTAAATAAACCATCCAAAATTAAAAGAAAGTAAATTAGGTACTTTATCCCATTAGTGAACTGCCAGGTTTTTGGAAAACCTTACTTTATGGGGGTGAACTTATTTCAATTTCCGCTACTGTATTACAAATATCGGGTGGGTAAAACGTCCCTTTCCGATGAGGAGGAAAGATTTTTGGAAAATTTAATGATGAAAAATGCTAACATAAAATGGTTACCGCAATCGCCTGTTCTGATGGCTTCAGACTTTTTTCCCTAAAAAAGAAGGTATACGTCAACAAACTACAGACTTTAACAGTGTTAAAATAGAATATTTGAGCAGAAATTGCGCAGATCACAGCGGTCGCACTCCAACTTGTTTTCCAAAATGTCGTGCAAAGACCCGCTTCACCATCCTAACTGCATCTGCAACAAATTATACCTATAAGTATGTACGAGTATAACGCATAGTTACTTCGGAATGCTCACTTTCTTTCGGGTATATCTCGGCTGCAGCTGATCGTATCGACATAACATCGACATTTCTAGATTGTAGGAAATCCAATAAGGTACAAGTCCACTCTTATTAATTTTTGCGCGAAAAATCACCGTTATTGACTTATTTGCAAAAACCTGATTTGAAAAACTGTTTTTCAACTTTGACACGCTGTAACATTTTACCTACTGCTTTATGGTGAACAATCGCTATGCCAAAGATGAAGAAAATTTTGTACCAAACAATTCGGTGGCCTTTTTTTGGAAATGCTACCATTGGGAGCGGAGATATACGCCGGAAACCCAAACAAGACAAAAACCTTCATAAGTACCGTTAGAAAATTTTTCAAGTGGTGCAAACTTAAATTTAAGCTTTCTGACTAATACCCTATCGATTTCTAAAATAATCTCAGACAGTGCCTGGCATGCACTCTGAAGCCCGATTTCACGACCGATCGCCTGGAGTATGTTCATTAATTACATGACATCGTTCATAGTAGTACATATTGATGTCACTATCGCTTTAAGCGTATTTTATAAACCTTCGTAACATATAGTCTGGTTGGTGTAGGTAGGCAGGGCGCATGTTTTCAAATCATAGGGTCCCAGGATCGATTCCCACTGTAGGTAGGTAATTTTTGATGACTTTTCAGAGCAGAGATAAAATAGATGTCGTCAACACTTATGAAGCTGGATGCCGGCCTGCGCCAGTTTTTTTTTTAGTTGATGAACTCAGTAATTATATCAATGAACAAGTTCTTAATTTAATGAATTAATTCATGATTTTAATGAAATTTTTGTTCGTTGAATTGATAAAATCAGATTCATTATACTGATGAAAGCCGTCTTCGGTGGGATATCGGTGTAAATATTCATTACTTTAATGAACAATTTCATTGCTTCAGGGCACCTTTTTCTTTCAGTGTAGTTTCAGTTCAAACAATGTACAAATATGTTGTCTTAAAAATAAAAGGAATTATCGAAAGATATCCAAATAATAGTTCTTTATAGTGATTTTGAAATTTATAAACGCGTAATATCTTTCTATTCAGCACCCTCAGGGCTCAGATGTACACTTGTCTCCCTGGAACAACATTCAGATGAGCTTCCTTTTTTGGTAAAAAATTGCGGAGCGCTTATCTCGCCCAGTTCATAATTTATTACTAAGGCCCCTAAGGCCCGGATTTATATGCAAATGCATATTTGTGCATATTTGATGGGTTATTGCATATTTTTGCATATTTTGCTCTTTCTTAAAATGTTTGCAATAATACCTAATTTGCTCTAAAAAAAATTATAATAAATGTTTCATAAAGAAAAAACAAACATGAAAAACAAAAAAAAACTGCAAATTAAGCCATTTTGCATCAATATTACATGAAAAACAATGTTTCTAAAGCTTACCATACACTGTCCAGTCGATTGAACAATCGATTGCACACAATCGATCTGACGCCCGTACATCACATACATTATACAATTTATCGTAAAATCTAAAATGATCGTCTCACCATCCACACGACAAAACACAAAGTGACAATTATATATGTATTTTGTGGCGATGAGCATCTATTGCTACTTTAGATAGAGAATGGCCACCACAACGACAGCATGGAAAATAACCGGTGGTCAACATATGTGAAAAAAATCAACAATGGATGTCCATCGCCACAAAATATAATATTAAAACATATCATCGAAAGCACTTCTGTTTTATTTTAGACACTTTACTTAAAAAAATATCTCTGTCTGAATCGCATTGCGATAAAAATTTGTCTAGTATACTGAGTGTAATAGGTTTAATTACGTATTTCAATATTTTTCAACTACATATATACGGTTTTTTTTTCGTTTTATCACTGCATATTTCATTGCATATTTTGTGATTTTTTATTGCATATTATATGGCATATTTCGACCTTTTTTACTGCATAGAAATCCGGGCCTTATTTATTACATACATAGCTCATTTCTGGAAATATGGTCGACGGCTGTTGCTGTTCCAAATCGTCCGTATGGGTTTTGTGGTTCATAGTTGCTTAAATCTGTCCCCTTTTGTTTCCGTATACCAATGCAGTACGCTTAAAAACCCCGTGTAAAATTCGAATTGACATGCAACACGTCAAGCGGGCCTCTTCGTCTGTCGTCCAAATAATGTTGTTATGGAAAAGTGCGGCCTCGTCGGCTGCCTGAAAATATTGCTTTTGGCGTACCTCAATATAAATAAAAAATAATTTGTTCATAAAAACATATTATTATGTGCACAATTAAATACATATAAACCAATAACGCCGCCGTGAAAATTTAATATTGTGTAATTGACATATCCTAAAATAAATATAGCTTGTCAAAGTCAAAATTAACAGATTAAGGAAGTTTTCACACTTACGGCCAGATTACGTAATCTGCGCAAATTACTTAATTTGAGCTGTCAAATTCCATATATTTTTAAATTCACCACACTGCAGATTACGTAATCTGGCCAGATTAAGAACAAGTGTGAAAGTAATTTGCACAGATTGCGTAATTTGGCCGTAAGTGTGAAAACCTCCTTAGGGATCTGTTCATAAAGAGAAAATTTCAGATCCTTAACGGCCGGTTGATTTGAAATTAAAGGGAACGTTGCGCGAACCGGTAGGGGATCGGTGTGTTTCAGAACCTCACCCATTCAGTGCAACGATTCCGGCAATACAACAACCAAACCTGAATTTTTAACATGGCTTACAGGTCTAAAGTCGTTGTGGTTAGAATCTCCTGCGCTGCGAGAAAAGCCAAAACTGCTTGAATTTACGTTTGCTATAATAACCGACTTGCGCATGCCATCCGATGCCTGATTGTTCATTTCAACTTTAACGGTTGGTTCTCATGTTCGTGACATCCGCATTCGCTAGAATCACGTTTCTGTGTACATCCTAGGTGTAAGGCAATTCTTAATAACAAGCAATTCGTCCGTCCGCTATTTCCTTTGGGCCGCGAAATAGACATATTTGTCGAACCGAAAATTCCTTAAATGCCCAATAGCGGCTTACTGCCCATTTAAAAAAACGAGACCAAGGCGCGACCAAAATTTGGATACCCTTCACTCTCCTCCGAGCTAGTAGCTTTTTTCGGCATACCAATGACTTGTGTTTAATACTCCCCCCCCCCCCTTATTCTTTTCCTTCCATTTTCACATAAGTTTCGTTACCTCGATAAAACATATTTGGGTGAGGTTTGGTTAGAATAACTGCACAAATTAAAAAAAAAAAAAACTTTTTTGGTGGGAGGGTCCCCATGGTCCGATTCCATCTATTATCACATATGTTTTGTGTCATTAATAGAAACACATTTGTGTCAAGTTTGGTTGAAATTGGTGCACAAATAAAAAAGTTTTTCTTACAAGAACCTAATTTGGCGGTTGTATGCCTGTGCTGTATCTTGGGATCCTTTGCACCTACAAAGCTGGAGTTACACTCAAATTAAAGAAGATTTTCTTAGCTTTAAAAGTGCAGTGGACGACTTACTTGTAGGAAGCACCTTTTACAAATTACAAACAAAAATATGAAAAAAGTCCGAAAATTTTGAGGTTTTTTGAGGGTCACGGGGTTAGCACAGGTTTTTCGAAGTTGCAAACTTAGTGGTACACTTCTGGTATCTATCCTAACAATATCCCAAAAAACCAGACCCGAGCAATTTTTTGCGACCTAAAATCGGTAATTGACTGGCCTAATATATGATCAGCATGACTTGGGGAGTCGATTGGGCGATGTCCGTCTGTACGTCTGTTGCGACGCCTTTTACTCGGCCAATTTGAAATCTATGAAGCTGAAGCACAAATGCTTCTTTTTGCTGCAGACAGTTTGTATGTTTGAATCAATAAAATCGGACGAGGGGTCATGGGGCTGTCATACAAACCCAACCCCCCAAATTAGGTTCTTCTATGAAAACCTTTTTTATTTGTGCACCAATTCCAACCAAATTTCACACAAATGTGTTTCTATTCATGACGCAAAACATATGTAAGAATGGATCAAATGGGATCATGGGGTCATGAGGCTGCCATACAAACCCAACCCCCCAAATTAGGTTCTTCTAAGAAAAACTTTTTTATTTGTGCACCAATTTCAACCAAATTGCACACAAATGTGTTTCTATTGATGACACAAAACATATGTATGAATGGATCAAATCGGACCATGGGGTCATGGGGCTGTCATACAAACCCAACCCCCCATTTTGGTTCTTCTAAGAAACATTTTTCACACCAATTTCACAAAAACCTTGAATTAATGTGTCTTAATCAAAGCAACAAAAAAGGTCAAAACAAATGGAATCGTACTATGGGGCCATGCTCCCGCATCCCCCAGTAACATTTTCTGAGTAAATATTTTTATTTGCCTACTTATTCCAACCAAACCTCACACAAATATTGTTTTGTCGATGCAACGGAACTTTTGTGCTTTGCTTGCAGGCACTGGCCATTTGCTTGAGGAGAAAAGAAAAAGAACAAAATTTGTGCAGCCCATACAACATTATGAAAGTAGGCAATTTACCTAAATTCCATACATATTTGAATTTAAGCGCCCATTTTGTTGCAACTTCCAAATCCTCCTCTGGTTAATGAAAAATTGTTTATCAACTTGACCATATATTACGGACGTGCTTTGTCCACCAAATATATGAGCAATTTCTCCAAAGATTAAGCATATCACAGTGATTAATCCAAACATACCAGCTCCGCTGTCATTGTTAAATAGACTTTTATTAAAAACGTCCTACATGGAACAAGCCCTTTCTAAAGGCAAGGCTAAAAATATCAGTCGAAACATATTTTGTATAAAACATCACAATATACGCCGTTTAACAATAGAAAAAAAACACACCACAAATACGACAGTATGTCATATAAACACAATGTTTTATCTCCTACCTTCATTTAAGCATCTAACTAAATTGAAAATCCTATAGATTGGTTCATAAAAGCATAAGCATATTGTTGTCAGTATAGTTAGCACCTCCTTTGAAGAACATTATACTATGTGGTCTGAACGCTTCTAAACTGGGTGAAAATATTAATTAATTTAATGAATTGCATATAATGACCACAAATAAAAATTATTCATATACTTTTCTTTGATCATGAACGAAGGCAATTTGAAATTCAGCCATTTACATTCTATTAGGCTATTTTGAATAAATTACATTTTTATTATATATTTTCATGCATGTACGTTCGACAGTATGTGCGGTTTACCCCAATTTTACGTATATTCAACAATACATGTAGAGGTTCTTCTTGCAAAATGCAAAAGTATTGAAACGATCATAATGAGCGATTCATTACCGTCTATCTCTAGTCGAGCGCTTTCCCCATCCGATATATTTCGAATATATGTAGGTACTCATGTGTACATTTTAACAATTTTGGCAAGAGAGTGATATATGATGAACTCCTTATTGAAGGGTAGGATGTACATACTTAGATAATTCTAAAGATCACCTCTGAGACTAAACATATAGAAAATTAACGAGACCGAGTTCTAATCGTGCGAATAGCACGATGAGTGTATACCCTATACCCATGTACAGACCTAGAAGGCACGCAAAACCCAAAATATTCAATTTCATATTTTTTTTTGGGGGAGGGAGGGCTAAATGGGTCGGACCTGACACATCTTTATTACCTTGTCAAGGCATCCAACGGCTACCATTTGATACTAATTTGAAGTTTTTCATGACATTCTATCAAAAAATATATATAACTTTGTAGGGGAAGTGGGGTAGGGGTAGTCGGACCTACTCCACTTTCGATCAACTCAAAGTATATGTCAGAATGAGACATTGATCAAAATTTCAAGTCGGTAGCGATATTCTACCGAAAGTTATGGCCAAATTAAAATATCAAGGAGGGGTAGTTTGTATGGGAGGTAGGGGAACCCGTGGTCCGATTTGGCCCATTTTCAATACCGTCCAAGATTTTAGCAAAAACATTTGTCCAAAATTTCAAACCGCTAGCTTAATTATTTCGGGAGTTATCGTGCTAACAGACAGATACATGGACAGGCAGACACACGGACAGACAGACAGGCAGACATGGCTTATTCGATTCAGGGACCGACCCTGATCATTTATATACATATATATACTTCGCCATACCTCCGGTGGCTCCTTTGAGGTGTTACATAATATCAGCGTAACAAAAACAATATACCCTATACCATCTTATGGGTATAGGGTATAAAAATCATGTCTTCTCTGTACCGTAACCCCTTGTGGGGCATGATGCGTTCACTCAGGCTACTTCGAGTCAACGTTACATTGCATATAGTTTCGGAGTGTATATAATGTTGCAAGCACTATATTTTTCCTATCCGCACATGTACGGACATTTTGGGCCACGTCGAGATTCGATCTCCGGACCTCGAGATTACTAGCATCGTAGAGTGCGACTCATACAAGTGAGCCACAGAGCGTGACTAAAAATCATGTGGTTAAATAAAATGTAACTTGGTGAGGTAATGCTTGAAATAGAACAGAAAGCAGCAATGCTGTTCAACAGCAAAATGACGTCACCCATTTAAAATACATGGTGCTGCTTTCGTCTGCGATCTTCTAACCTAAGGTGATCAGACGTAGTAGAGCATTTTGCTGTTTTGCTGATGGGCCTTCATTGGAAAATAATTTTTGTGAGGAATTTTTATGAAAGTCTACTCAGACTTAAACATTTTCATACAAAATCTTTTTTTTCCGAAATAATTTTAAAAATTAGCTGCTCTGCCTCTTTTAGCTTTCTGGAAAAAAACGTCTTCAAAGGTGTTCAGGAAAATGTTAATTCTGTTTGTAGAACAATCCCCTGAGATGTGCACATTTTTGTACAAAATTTCCTTTTGCATAAAATATTTGTATACAATTTTGCTAATGTGAAGGGCCTACAAATTTTGTATAAACACACGTAAATCACACAATCGGCAAAAATGAGTTGAGTGCTACTGCATTGAAAGTAATATTAGCTGCCATAGTCTGAGACCGATAGAAAATCATCCCATAAATCGTGTCATTCGGTTAATCAAATTTTTGCTAGTGCTAATTATCTATTTAAAGAGTCGAGGAGCATTTGAATTTTTGTGTTATATTTAAACCACAAAATATTTTCCAATTGGTCGGGAAAGAGCATCAATTTCCTTTAGCTAATTCTAAATCAATTGAACTTTTCTAAGTTGCTACCCTTATTAGAATACTGACCTGCTTTCTTGAAGTAGTGGACATTGAAAGATCCAAGTAGAGAGAGAGAGACAAGCAAACCCTGCAAGTACCATCGATTGCTAAAATATAGCGGATTGTTTGGATATGACACTTTTTTTAGAGACCTCTAAAAACCATAAAAGATATTTGTTTATAACATAAGTTTTTCGAAAAATTTAAAATTATAGTTTTGAGTTTTTAGACGCAACTGAATTGCCCGCATATAAACTTCGAGCGTTTCAAACTGATGTCGATATGTGAACGCACCGAATTCTATAGTAGCATCTTCAAATTTGATAAGAGTCAATTCTAACTTTCTCTTGATGCCAGTGAGTTTAGGAGAAAGTTTTGAATTTGTCACAACACTGAGACGTAAGAAATAGTTGAATGTAATGCAATTTATATACCAAAATGACAACTCTGAATTACTTATCTGGAAATCTCGAAAATAGTTACGTTTTGTATTCTATCCTTATATTTTATTGATCGTAGATATTGTCCCTAACAAAGTGGCAACCGATAGTAAATACTTCTCCTAGACAAAAGTCAGGGAATAGACTTTAGACTTTGTCGTGGAAGGAGTAAAGCACTCCACATTAAATCTTCGGTATTAATGTTTTCGACTAGGCCTTTCCTGTTCATGAAATAGTTAAGCACTGGAGTCACTTGAAATACAGTTGAACCCTTCTATAACGGATCGCCGAGGGACGGAGTAATTTCTTCGCTATAGAGAAAATTCGTTATAGAAAGTATACAAATGAAAGCCTTTTTTCATAGTTCATTATACCCATGAATACGTGTGAAATGTTTAGCCACCCTTCACTGCCCTTTAAAGTGCGGATATCCCTGAGAACTTATGTCTTTCCATGAATTCAATTGCTATTGATCCCATATCAGCAATGATTCGTTTTTCTAGGTGGAACGCACGGACGAACTTTTACGGCTAAACTTCACCTTTAAGACATTGTGCTCTAAAATATGTTCACAATGAAAGCGCAAAAACCCCGAACTTTAACCAGTAATTTTCATTCCTTCTAAATAACCCTTTCCGTTTTGAATTTGTCACAACACTGAGACGTAAGAAATAGTTGAATGTAATGCAATTTATATACCAAAATGACAACTCTGAATTACTTATCTGGAAATCTCGAAAATAGTTACGTTTTGTATTCTATCCTTATATTTTATTGATCGTAGATATTGTCCCTAACAAAGTGGCAACCGATAGTAAATACTTCTCCTAGACAAAAGTCAGGGAATAGACTTTAGACTTTGTCGTGGAAGGAGTAAAGCACTCCACATTAAATCTTCGGTATTAATGTTTTCGACTAGGCCTTTCCTGTTCATGAAATAGTTAAGCACTGGAGTCACTTGAAATACAGTTGAACCCTTCTATAACGGATCGCCGAGGGACGGAGTAATTTCTTCGCTATAGAGAAAATTCGTTATAGAAAGTATACAAATGAAAGCCTTTTTTCATAGTTCATTATACCCATGAATACGTGTGAAATGTTTAGCCACCCTTCACTGCCCTTTAAAGTGCGGATATCCCTGAGAACTTATGTCTTTCCATGAATTCAATTGCTATTGATCCCATATCAGCAATGATTCGTTTTTCTAGGTGGAACGCACGGACGAACTTTTACGGCTAAACTTCACCTTTAAGACATTGTGCTCTAAAATATGTTCACAATGAAAGCGCAAAAACCCCGAACTTTAACCAGTAATTTTCATTCCTTCTAAATAACCCTTTCCTTTTTAATTTTCACAAATTATCATTTGTACAATAATCGGTTATCCAAGCCTTCACGGGTATTCCCAAAGTAAAATTAAATATGAAAATATCTGAAAGTACTAAACTGGGACCCGAAAAATATTCTTTATAATGAAATATGTTTTGTATTATTGAATTGTTCAGAAAATTTATTGAAAATAATACAGAGTTACACAGAAGTTCTTCTGTATTTTTTATTGAACCTTTCAGGGATAGTTCTTAGGACCGCGTTTCCTTTGTGGTAAAAACATTATTCGTTTATTGGAAGCAAATATATTTTTTTTAAATGGATTTATGTTTCAATTTGCTAATAAATTAAATCTTTTCATTGCTGTGCAAATAAATGAACAAACATTTTGACTAACACACCTCAAGAAAATTTTCATTGTAACGCACATTGGAGAATTCGTCAAATAAAACACAATAATTTTTGGGGAAAATCCTCCATAAAACTTTCGCGAAAAGGAAAAGTTTAATATTTAAAAATATTTTGTTATATAAAAAAAAACCCTTCCTACGAGTTAACAATTAAATATATAACGACCTACACATTACAACTAAATCTTTTCTATTAAATGGCTTAGAACAATAGATCATAAACCATAAAAGTGCGTGCGTGCTCGCAATGTCAACGGTCGACGGTAATGCAAGCCATTACTCGTGATCCAATCAATCTAAACTGTCCATCATATCTGACGACAAAATTAACGCATTAAATAAAGCCAGTTTGTTTGACCACGAACTGACCATGCTTTCCATAAAACACAACAATATCACTAGAGTCATCAAAATGATTCGCTGGATACTAGATACATATTAAGCTCTATTAAAAAGCCTATGGGCAGCTCCCGCAATCCTACCTGTACTGATCACTCATATCCAACGCATTGCTCCATCCCTCCATCCAAAGCTGCGCACATGGAACCCACTCAGGAAGCATGATTATTACATGCCAAAGGAAAGTGGTTCTTCCGTCTAAATTGCGGCTTCTTCGATCGATTAATACGATTTGCATGGAATCTGATGATACTTACCTGATGGCTGGGGGGACAATCCATTATATCGAGCCGACCGTTGCTCTCGATACAACAACCAGCTAAGGAAGAAATCGAAGCAACTTATTATAATAAAAGACTGTACATGGAACGCAGCACTTGTTGGTACTTAGTCAGTTACGCGTTGTTCGCAAAAGAAGTTAGTCGCTAAAAAGAGGCTCCGCACAAGTGTATACAGATCGCTAGGCCAGACTATCCGGATTCGGTTCGTGTTCAGAAACGTCCGTCGGGAGCGTATAACAGTTGTACTGTATGAATTGTTGTTGTGACCTAAATAACCTTTGGTGGTGAAGATTGCGTATTAAAACATAAATGAATTGATGAAATCAAATACTTGAAATCGATGCAATTTGTCTACGTATAGCGGAAAATCGGGATAATAGTTACGGGAAAAGTGAGTAGTTTTTTTTTTGCAAGATATAGATCATCTTGCTGATGTTTGTACATAAAAGTTTGTGAATTTAAAATTCTGCGTAGAAATAATGAAAATATGTTTTAAAGTGGAAAAACCTGTTAAATATGTATATTTTCAGCGAGTATTTTAAAGTCTTGGAGGATATTGCCTTAAAATACTTTTTCTATTTATTTCGAAATTAATTTTAAAGTTCCGCTTAATTATTTGCGGTTAGTGATGGTCAAATTAGCGCCTGTACTAAATACTGTTTATCCATTGACTTCGACTTTGTCTTCAGAAAAGGTGGTAAAAACAGGCTTCTAAACGTTTCAGCACTCTAAAAAAGTTTCGATCCTATTTAGGAGTCCGGCGGTTGCCATTTCGCCAAAATTTGAATGAAATGTGGTTCGTTTTAGGTACCACGTGGGTACTACGACCAATGGCCGTCCATTCATTATAAAAGTACATCGACTAACCTTATGAAGGTCAGTGGATCGTTTCCTAGTAACTGGTTACGTTAAAATCGTATCCGAAATTTGAGCTTCCCGAGAGCGAACAATCGCTAGACAGACAAGGTGTGCAGTGCAGTGCACTCATTCTCCTCACAGAAAACAACGACAGTCTGTCTCGTTTGTCGAGGTGCTATTTAATCCAACGATGTCCCGAAAGCAGCCTCAGATCCGCTCTGCATAAGGCTGATAGTATTTATGAATTTCGAAGACGAAGATTATTATCGCACACTTATTACAGCGCTGTGCTCAATTTCTTGGCTTCGCCGAAGCCCAACCAAGCCCGCCAAAGGTTTCAACCTTGTCAATCCAGCTCATCCGCTGCCTAGTTTCCAACTATATCTTGGTGGCCAATAACTGGTACATATTAGACTGTATCAGATTTTGGACAAATACAACCGGTTACCAAAAAACCAAACTTACGTCAAATGTTGAAATCGTAAAACACTGTGATTTTTTTGTCATTTTGACCAGCACTACATCAAAAGAAGGTTGCAAGGTTAAAACAGCTCGGGAAACTTTTTACTATAATTTACCTGCAATGAAAACGCGTTAATTCGATTGTTACATAATTGGGAGCTTTCGAAAGTTGGCTTTGGCAAATAGCACAAAATTTTCAAAAATCAGCTTGAACCTAATGTTAACAAAACGGGACCAAAACTAAGATCATGTTTCGTCCAAATGCTAAAGAAGCTGAAAAACAGACAATGGTTAAAAGATACGGTGCTGATAAAAAAACCTACGTGTGCCCGGTTCGGGTATGGTGTCGGGCAGTGTTTCGATTTTACCACTTTTGTACTAGAAGATACTCCAATTTTTTTACAATTAACCACTAAACATTTCAAACGAAGTTCCATCATCCACAATGTTATTCATTTTGCGAAGTTATCAACATTTTTGAGAGTATGCACTTGCAAAATCTTTCTGGTAAATTCTTCAGGAAAAAAAGTTTTCTTTTGGGCAAACAACGAAATGTTTCGTCACTTCTTAGAATGTATTAAACTCATCTGCGGCTGCCTTAACAAACTGACGAATAAGGGCCCATTATGACACGAAGGATAGACTTGTTGAAAAGTTAACATGTGTAATATAATTAATAGGTGTGTTTTTTTTGGTTATCCCGTGTAGGTTTGGGTAACGAAACTTCATATAAAAAAATGACAGGTGGGTCAGCTGTCATTTTTTTTATATGGAGTTTCGTTACCCAAACCTACACGGGATAACCAAAAAAACACACCTAATGTTAATCCAGACTTAGGAATTTTATTATTTTTATAAATAAGTGGCGATTTTTAATCAATCAATCCCTTAGTGAACCCTAAGGTTTTGCTTCCGCGTTGATCCCGAGAGTATAGACAAGCTACAGAAAAAAAGCGGAAATCTTAATCGACTTGAATGTAATCGGGAGTAAGGAGTTTAGGCCTGAATAGACCTCGGGCGGACTGAAAATGAAATTTTTGTCTGCTGCGATTTTCTCAATGAAAATGCATGCTTACTGTCGTGGAACATGTCGGTAATGATGGGGAATTCCATAAGCTACAATCCGAATATGGTTCCAACATTTTTCTCGGCCATTTTATGTATTATTTTTCGATTCCCCCGTCATTAGATATTTTCCACGGTGAAATAACCGGGGAATCGAAAAATAATACATAAAATGGCCGAGAAACATTTTGGAACCATATTCGGATTGTAGCTTATGGAATTCCCCATCATTTCCGACATGTTCCACGACACTAAGCATGCATTTTCATTGAAAAAATCGCAGCGGACAAAAATTTCATTTTCATTCCGCCCGAGGTCTATACTGCGCTTTTATCGTTAAAAAGCGATCGAAATCATTCTAGATTGTGCCTTCTACACTTTAAATTGTTTAACATGTTCTCTATCAATACTTTAAGGGCAACAAAAATAACCAAAGCTGACGGGAAACTATAATTGCTGTTGGCGATTTTAAATGTTTAATCTCCAAAAAAGTTCCTGGATACGATCTTGATGTTCAAAAAATTTTGGGATTGCCTCCCCCTGAACGAAATGCTGGCCACGCCCATGGTTGACAGTCAAAACATGTACTGGACCTTCAGCAAATTTTTGAGTATAAAGTAAATAATAAAACTCCACCACGAAACGAAGCTAGAATAAAATGATGTAAGGAAAAAATGGTCGTTAGATTATGCGCCAATTTAAAAGAATGGTACGAGCACCTCACCTTGGCAGGAGTTGGAGAAAATGGCTTGTTCTGCTATCCGTTCTCATAGGGGGGGTGGGGGGGGGGAACTTTTGTGTTTCTGATATTTTCCGCTATGTGACCGCTATATGGCGGACGGTAAGATAAGTGTCGCTAGTGTCGATAAGAAGAACAAGACAATTCTTCTTACTAGAGCTGATAGCGTAATGTTCCCTTATCAGATTTAAGTGCGGTTAGTTTCATTTTTTAGGTAAATTTGTTGGCTGTGCGGGTATCGGGCTGAAATTTTCTACACAAGTTTCTTTTTTGTGTACGCTGTATATATGTCTTAACGAACGGAATCGGACTATGGGATCATGGGGCTGCCCCTGAAAATTAGGTTCTTCTAAGAAAAACTTTTTTCCTGATGTATCAATCTTAACTAAACTTCACCTAAGAGTGTTCCTAGTAAGGCCTTAAAACATATCGAGAAACGGAAGGAACCGGAACATTAGGTCATAGGGCTGCCATACAAACCAAATACTGAAAATTAAGTTCTTCTTCCAAAAACTTTTTCTATTTTAATCAGACCTTAACCAAACTTTACCCAAATGTGTTCCTAATAGTCCTCTCAAAATATCCAAAAACGGATGAAATCGGAATAGGGCTGTCATAGGTTCTTGTAAGAAAAACATTTTATCTTTTTGAATCTTAACCAAAATTCATCCAAGTGTGTTCCTGGATTAGCCTCAACGCATCCAGGAACAGATGAAATCGGAACCCGCTGCGGAGGAAATTGTTAATGCAAAAAAGCTTAAGTTTAATTTAAATGTGACTGGTATTCAAATATCGGCCGCGCCCGAAATTAGCCTCGGTTTTGTTTTGGGTCCATTTTACATTTTTGCTAGAAATAATACTTTAAATGAGGCCAACAATTTTTCAACACCATGATCATAGCTTGGAATTTTCTTAGGAAGGGGGGCAAATTAAGTAACTTAAAGATCAACAACAATTAAAATTTAAGAATTGTCAATTTTAAAAAAGGACAATTGATTGCATCCAATTCGCCTGCGATTTCTGTTTATAGACCTTAGCTAGTCTTTGTGGCTTTTTATGTCCCGTGCGAATCGTATTCTAGTTTTGATTTGAAAGAAATATATGAAGGTAAGATCTGTTTTACATGTCACTGTTTTTCTTCTTATGTATTTCAAAATCCATCTTTAATAGAAATTATTAGTTTATGTATTAAATTGGGAGCTGGTTAACGGGAGTAATTATTTTCTTCCTACAACGGAACAACGTTTAGTTTTGAAGACTAAAATCTTTTTCTTAGGGAGACCCTAAGAGACCACCTATGTTTTTAATCATGATATCCAAATAACTGTGATAATTGCAATAAAATATTTTGCCGTCACAAAGTAGATACTACTTTTCGAAAATAAAACCTTACGCCTGAAAAGTACCATGGTGTTTAGTATTCGAGTCTGCAGTGTTCACAGCAGCGGATGGCAGTCTCTTAATTTACCTGTTTTTCGATAGTAAAAGCCGCACAGTGGACCAATTTTTTTGTAAAGTACAGCAGTTAAAAAATACCGTGCTCATCGGTCAGAGGAAGGGCACTATCTACCCCCCCCCCCCCCCCTGGCGATTCTTCTCTTTTTCTTCTCTTGTGTTCCAAGTGTTTCGTGGTTTTATTAGCAGACAGTACCAAATCGTCAGCAAGTTTTCTGGATCATTTTGAAGTAACGACGGAAATACAATATTCCATCATGAAGTAAACATTTGCTTAATGTTAAGTTTTAAAGACTCAAAAATTAATATTGAGAAACTCGTATAAGCGATCCCTTTCCTTAACATTCTCTTGATTTGGTTTTATTTTTCGATAATTGGTACATATAATGATTTTTAACAAGATATTCCTATGGTGGAGTATACTTTGTGATTACGACGAGAAAAATTAGTGGGAGAGTAAAAGTAAAGAAGAAGCCTCAGCCGTAACTTAATTTAAAAGGAAAATAATTGAAAACATTTTCGATAGATTTGTTTTTTAAGCAGTAAAAAATACTGTAATCTGAGCTTGGCGCTTACAATATTTCTGGCCCCCAAGGCGGTCGTCCCTCTTACATTTCTCATACAAATAAAATTAAATTCAAGTACTACACATAATATATTTGGAAAAAATACTCCACGACTCAGATTTTATTGAGTCCATTTTTTTTTTGTGTAGGAGGAAGGTCGATTCAATGAAAAAAATACTTATTTTATAGCTACTGTTTTTCTCGCTTATGTACTCCATGACAATATGTGGATAGCATTTCAATGAATTGTATTTCATGACGATCGGTGACTTATTATTGTCTGCTAATAGTACGGACAGAAGGCGACGTTAATTCAACTGTAATCGGAGGGTAATCGTTGTTACTATGATATGGATAACTTTCTTTTGGACACACGGACATTGAGCGACGCATTACTATATAATATTACACTTACCTACTTTCGAATTGATTAAATTCACGATTACGTCTCTTCTTGGCACACACGCTACTTTACTATTGTAGTGTACAATCGATGGAATAGGGCTTCCGGTGGACTTATGGATTTTTAGATGTCTTTAATGGGTGCTAGGGGATGTGAACTAGATTTTATTTAATAGACGATAAATTAACTTAAAATATTTGAGTGAAATGCTGAGAGTCAATTTTTAGATAGTACTTACATATTTTAGTCGGAAAAACAGTACAACTTCGCGTTTAAGCCTTTTCGGCTATAAAGCTATATTATTATTGAGATCTCGCAGTCTAGAGTTTTGTTTCACTGATGTAAGGGTAACTTTCCTATGAGTTCCAAAAAGTGAGCGAACTATGATGTAAGACGTTAGGAAACACAAAACTCGGAGAAAAAAAAAAAACAGGGAAAGATATAATATTGAACATGCCTCTCTTCATTACCGTAACTCCTAGTGGAGCATGGTGCGTTGATGACTACCGCCACCGTGTGTAGTCATCCACGTTACAAAGGCAACTGAATTCGGAGTGTGATACGGTTGTCAGCCATACCACTTCCTAGTCGCATTGTTCGCTTATTATTATTCTACGATAAGAATATTTCTTATCATATTCTTCTGAATAATAAACTTGCGACGAGTCGTGCCGAGTCTGGAAACTCGTTTCTCTATGAGTGTCTATTTCACAGAGTGGCGATCGAACATTCACGGTCACAGAGCACGACATTGAACATGCCTATCCTAGGTTAATGCATGTCCTTCCCACTATTTCTTAATGTCCTAATGATGTTTCTCAAAAAAACCTTATTTGAGAACTGGGTCTGTCTGTATGGCAACTACATGACCCCAAAGTAGAAATCTATTTGTTTTTGCATGTTTTTGTGGTTTCGATGTAGGATTTCGTTAGAATTAGCGAACAAATCAAAATGCAACCCCATATTCTCAAGCTCCATGCTCCAATTCCATTCGTTTTTACATATATTTTGTGGCATCAATAGAGATACATTTAAGGTTTGGTTAGAATTGGTGTACAAAAAAAAAATCGTCCTGAGATATCTTACGTTTTTCTATTTAAAAAGGCGAGCAGTATATATGTATATGGTATTTTCCAGGCAACTTTTTTTCCTTTTACATGTATTATTCACAAATTTACATTTCCTTTTATATGGTATTGATTTTATTTCTTTTTTATTTTATTTTTGATTTTATGATTACTAGGCCAGTCAAAATCGACATTAACCTCGGAATAAATGGAATACTACCGTTCTTGCGCTTATCTGTTTTAGAGTATTACTGGCTATATAAATCCAGATTGGCAACCCTAGGGATCCTGTGCTAATTTTTTGGCGGAAAAGAGCCATTTTTTCGCTTTTTTTTACATTTCCAGCAATATTTAAAAAAAAAGCTATCTTGGAAAAATTAATATTCGGGATTTTGAAAGAAGACAAAATTTCCAATCCAATATATCCTAACCACTTTTGTAGGTCAAATATTGACGGAGATACAGGTTTTCAAAAATAGGGTATTTTCCACAAAAAAAAAACAATTCTAAGCTTATGTTGTTTACCGAAACGACATTTACTTGAAATTCGCAATTTTTGGTAAAAAATACCCTATTTTTAAAAACCTGTAATTCTGTCAATATTTGACCAATAAAATTGGTTAGGATATCATTGGATTGGAAATTCTACTTTCAAAATGCCAATCACACTTTTTATCCAAGACAATTATTTTAAAAAATATTGTTGAACATGTAAAAAAAGAGCAAAAAAATTACTATTTTTCGCTCGCCAAAATATTGCACAGGGTCCCCAGGGTTGGAAATCTGGATTTATATAGCCAGTAATACTCTAAAACAGATAAGCGAAAAAATGGTAGTATTCCATTTATTCCGAGGTTAGGCCTTTCTTTGTAAAGTTTTACTGGCGTATACATTTCTTTGCAAATATTGAATAATATATATTTTACATTGAATAAAGGCTTAACAAAACGCAGAATGCTAGAGTATAGAATAAAAGATCAAACAATGAAATATAAATAAAAACGGTAACTGCTCACATAAACCAGAATGTAAACGTTAACTGCCCAAAAACACCGCAAAGCGCCCTCTATTTATTTTTGACCAGTTATATTCTATCGGAAGTGCGCATTTATCTAAAATTGATTCAACAAGACTTCGACCTTAAGGTTCATCCAGACTCATCGCCAAATGGTTGCACGTGCAACCAACTGGCAGTTGTCATTGCATCCAAACTGATCGCAATTTGGGTGTGCGTCCAGTTTTGATATTCAATGGGTACGGTTCCGAAACGCACCGGTCGCATATGTTCCCACAACATGTTGTCCATTCTGATCCTTTGCGATTTTACGAATAAGAAATGAACTTTTCGTTTACATATTCCACATAGGCAGACATACGGTAAGCTGACCAGACGTACAGCATTTTGACCTGTCGTACAGCATTGGGAAATGTACAGCATTCCCCATGTCACACAATGAAACCTAATTGACTACATAATAACCTCCTCAATGAGGCCTGTGATCAGTCATGTCTGCTTATAAGGTGTAAAGTTTGACCCCTGTACCGAGAACGTATACTACTTGAATGAGAACGATTACATACTATGATTTCTATATTACTATGAAAAATCAACAGCAAATCGTATGCAATGACAGCTCACTAAATACGTTGCTTTTATGTGGAGTAAACCTTTTCTAAACAGACACCTTTAATAATAAAATGTCTTATTGAGTATCTTATTTACAATATGGCATGAAAAAAGCCTTTCCAATTAATTAATATAATTGTTCGCCTAAACGTTATTAAATTAAAGATAAAGTAAAGTGAATTTCAGTGCAAGCAGCCTATGATTATAAATCATTATTTAATTGCTAAAAAAGGGAAATTGCTTGCGAAGAAAAGGTTTGTTAGAACCCGAATGTATTTTCTCATAAGACAATTAAATAGTGAAATGATTGATGACAAATTAAAAAAAAAAACTATATTATGAAATATACATAGTACATACAACATACATACACTGCGCGACAAATGCTTAGGTTCATGGATATTTTCCTTTAAAATTATATAATTTCTATGTACTCTGATCAGAAATAATTTTTAAATAATGCTCTCTCAATTAACGGTTATTTTAATAAATATTGCAACTCTATCAAGCAACTCGCATAGCTAACGGAATTTTTTAAAATGAAAATCGCAATTTCCACTGCGACAATTGTATAGGTTCACTTACTTTAAAGAGTTATCTCGTCCTGGTGAGAAGTGTTTCTGTAAAAATTTTTTTCGCGTTATACTCTGTGAATCGTATAGTGGATAATGTCAAAAGGAAAGCAACTTTCTGCCGAGGAAAAGGCGACAATTTCCATACTAAAGCAAGAAGGATATTCAAACGGACAAATGACAATATGGATTCAGCGGAGCTCGAACGTTGCAAGTAATTTTATACGAGATAGTGAAAATTATAGCCGACGATACGCAGGAGGCAGAAAAAAAAGCGATTTCCGGTGCATTACGGCGACGTCTCTTAAGATAAGCCTCGAATTCGTCCCTTACTGCGCGTAAGCATGGGGAGAATTTGGGGTTATCAACAATTGTGAGGACCATCCAACGAGTTCTTAGATCTTCTTCTTGTTTGAAACGTTTATGGTTAAAGAAAAAACAGCCTTAACCCCGCAGCATTGCCTACAGCGCCTGGAATTAGCCTCAAGATTCATGAACTGGACATCGCAATGGAGAGGTAATATTTACGGATGAAAAACGGTTTTGTGTGGATGGTCCAGATGGGTTCTCTTACTATTATCATGATATTAGGAAGGAACCTATGTACCTGTCACGCCGTCACTCCCGAATATGTTCCGTTATGGTATAGGGAGCCATATCATGTCATGGAACTATCGTCATGGTCATCCTACGAGGTCGCCAAACGAGTTAATCTTATAAACCGCTCTTAGAAGAGGATATCCCTAAGATAAATGTCATGGACGAAGGCGACCCTTGGGTAGTTAAATCGTTTATTTTGGAGGAAAATGTGACTCTGTTAGACCGGGTGCCCAACTCCCCTGACATTAACACATTAGAAAACATTTGGGGGTGGCTTGTTCGGGAGGTCTACAGTAGTGGTAAACAGTAAAACCCTAAAGAAGAGTTAATTCATGGAATTAAGACAGCTCGGTCTAAAATACCGCTATCCGTGCGGCATTCTTTACACAATTCCCTACCTTGAAGGCTTTATAAAATTATAAATAGAAATGGCGGAAATACACACTATTAAATAACAGAAAATTCTCTTGTTTTCTTTGTATTTCTCCTGCTTGACACTTTTCTGAAATATTTTTCAGCGAAAACATTAAGTATAACGGTAAAATCGTCCCTGAACCTAAGCAATTGTCGCAGTGGAAAAAGACTCTTTGAATGAAATCAATTACTGTAATTTAAGGAGAATGTCCTGTAGGGCCCCAGTCCATCCATTTTATTTGTGATATTTAATAGTTTCGAAAATAACATTTCTTGAAGCGGTAAACTTTTTTTTTACCGTTTCCTGGAAGGAAATATGTGTGAACCTAAGCATTTGTCGCGCAGTGTATGTATCTTTTTTATGAGAATGGTTTTTGTTATCATGTTCGTTTATATTCGCACGATACATACCTACATAACATTATGTATTCGCTTCCGCCATATTGGGCGGCCAAATGGAGATTCTACTGTGTATTTATTTTTAAATAAAACGAATATGTACTTTGATTCGCCTTTAATACGATGGCGTTACTATGCAAATATGGCGTAGCTACGGTAAATAAACAAACATTTTCAACTACACTAAATTCAATCCGGTGACACTATGTTGCCGTTGTGTGCAGTTATGCACAGTATTGTGCCTAGTAAGAGCGTTAAGAGAAATGACGTCACATGAAAGTATACGTCATTCGTTTCTCTGGCTCTCCCACTTGTCGCTACCTTATATTCTGTATATCGTGGAGCCAGTTGGCGCTCGTATTTTCTCCAAATTTTACGGTCCATCTATCCGCGTTCGGAAGCTACAGCTGCCTAAATTGCACTTCTGTGTTAATCGAAAATTGACCACAACTTGGAAATTCTTGAAAATTTTTGAAATACGACAAACTTGTAGGGTACGTCAGTGCCCATTTTTGGTGAACATTTCAAGACTTTAGCTGCCAAGGTTCAGAAGTTACAATCGTCAAATGATGAGATTTTAATTATAACAAAACGATTGAAAAATCCTCCACTGTAGTCCATCCGATTCCTTTATCAACCTCTATAGGAAAATGCATACTAAAAAAAAAGGACTCGGCATGGATATTAGATAAAGTTTTTGCCCACATTTCCCTAGAGTCAATTTAAAACGGCGTTAAGAGCCGAGGGCACAGGGAGAAATGTATACTCTGCTCAAAAAATATTGCAACCAGGTTTAGATCAGATTTAGACCTCTGGTTTACGTTAATTCTGTGCCTTCTGTGAGTACCGCCTGGCTTACTTTAATTCTGTTCCTCGTCATTCGCTTCGCTAAGACCTCGCATGGTATGTCGCTCATTAAAGAATTCGAGACATTTTTGCGTGCTGTTTCGAAATAGGATAAGGCGAAGTGCAAGCGAAACGAGCGGTGAGCCAATGTAAAGCAATTCGGTAAATTTAGATCACTGGTTGATAAATTTACTCAGATTCTATAGCTCGCCCTTCGCTCCGATCAGACCTCGCCGTCTGTCGCGCTTTTCAGAATTCGCCAACATTTTTGATACGAAGCGCTGCTGGGAAAGAGGATAAGGCGAGCGCAGCGAGTGGTGAGGAAGGGAATTTGTAGAATTTAAGCCTCTGGCCCGTCCATTCAGTACCTCTCGGTACGCTGCGCTCAGGCCTCTCTCAGTCTGTCGCGCATCAGAGAATTTGCAACGTACGGTCCGTAGACCTCGGACCTGGAACCTGAAAGCATGACTGAGGATTTGCTTGAGAACCGTTTCCCGAAAGTATGTGTACAGCATTGGGCCTTCGGGAATCTGGTCAGCTTAACATACGGAAAACACCGAAAGTTATTGCTGATCCGCAAAAGCGCAGTTATAGGATCAGAATGGACAACTTGTTGTGGGAACATATGCGACCGGTGCGTTTCAGAACCGCACACAATATGGCAACTCAACCAACCGCTTCGACAACCGCTTATCAAATTCAAAGTGACCATTTGGCAACTTTTGTTCGTTCTTTTGTGTGAAATTGAATAATTCTTTAATAGCCGTGTATTAATTCAAACGCGCAAAGTCCGATTTTGATAATTAAATTTAAAAAAAAAATCACCAAAATGAAATTTTGGTTATGTCATTTTCTGTCTCCATTGCAACCAGTGTAGATGCTAAGTAGCAACCAAATGGCTGTTGGTGATGCCAGTTTTTGGACGCGCAACCATTTGACGATGAGCCTAGATCACTGTTTCCCAACAGGTGGTCCGCGGCCCGAGGGTGGTCCGTGAGAGACCCGTAGGTGGTCCGCGAGGAGACTTCTTGCAAAAAAGTTTATTTTCTTCTGACTAATTAAAGTCACATGCAAGCACGCGCTTTCATCATCATGTAACAGATTATCCAGTACTAATTACTTTACTGCAAGGTCCATGATTATGGGAAGGCGGTGGATTGCTTATGTTCGCTACTTATAGCCCAATTCCGAAATTATTCAAACTTTCTATTAAAATTCGATTTCGATTGCAAAAATTAATAAGGTTTTTCGGGACAAACATTATCACAAATCGGAGTCTAAAGAACGACCTATACCGTTTACTGGATAACTTTTAGTCCAGACCAGAAGACATTCCTGTTTTTTTCCCTTCTCTCAACCTGGCAAATATGGCAATCTGCAAGCACCAAGATAACGTATGGATGTGTTATGCGAAGGGTTTTTGTATGATCAGTGGTTTTGCACTTTATTTTTAAGAAAAAAAAAGTGGAATTTGTGATGGGAGATAGAGAGTGAGCTTCCGAATACAATACCTCGACAAAAAAAAGTTGAGACCTTAACACGTTTCATTACATATTATTGAATGGTGGTCCGTCGTGATCAATTTTCATGCTAAGTGGTCCGCAGTAGTTTCTGAGTTGGGAACCACTCTAGATGGACCTTTATAGATTTTTACGAGTATATTTCTATATAGATAAAGCTTTTCGCTCAAAACACAAAATAGTTGTAGGCTTTTAAAAATAAATTATGTAATTAATTTATGTTTGTTCTTGGTTATAAAAGTTTCCACTACACAAGACAAGACTGCTTTCATAGATTTTTATATAATTTTAAAAAAGTAGGTACTAGACGCATTTCCAACAAGAGAAATGATAATAAAGCTGAGGTGAATATTAACTGGATAATAATGAAAGGTTGAAATTTTGCCAATAAAAAATATTCAGAAAAAATTCTATTAATTTTCTCCATGAAACACCCAAAGCTGTTAAATATTACTTGGCAATATAATTTATTCAATTTATCAAGCGAGTCTGATGCATACTAATTTATTATTATTGATCCGATCGCCAATCACGGCATGCATTTGGACTAGGCCTGTTCCAAAAACCGGGATCCCGGTACAAAACCGGTGTTCACTTGGTACCGGACCCGATATTCTAAAGTACCGATATCCCGTTTTTTTTGGTACCGAGTTAAAAAACCGACCAACGAGTCGGTTTTTTGGTACCGAGTTAAAAAGAACGATTCACTTCAACCATGAGCCGGTTTTTTTCAGGTTTTTTGGTACCGTTTTTTTACCCGGTACTCAAAAAAACCGGCTCATGGTTGAAAAAACCGTCGGTACTGAAAAAAACCTGAGTCGGTTTTTAACCCGGTACTCAAAAAAACCGGCTTATGGTTAAAAAAAACCGTCGGTACTGAAAAAAAAACCTGAGTCAGGGAAACCGCTTGTGGTACCGGGTATTGAAAAAACCGGAACCCGGTACTGAAATCTCGGTACCGAACAGGCCTAATTTGGACCTTTGCCAATTGCTTTACGCGCTGTCACGTAGAACTTTCAACTATGTATTGCCGGCTGGGAAAGTAAAACCGTTCAAGTATGACGACAAGAGCATTTTTCGTACTGCTGTAACTTAAACAATGCTTATACGAGTAACAATCGAGCCCATCAATCCAGGCTAGGCTTGTGTAACTTGTGTCCAATAGATTTGTGACATCATAACATCAATAGAAGATCAATCTGCTGCTCTTTTTATAGGAATCCGGTTAACTGACTCACTGATCAGCACCATCTGTCTGAATTTCTGAAATGAATGGAAAATGCAATGTGGATCTGATTTGCAGAAGGCTTTTGTTAAGATGTAATGGTTGAAATAGATATGCCGCGTCAGCATCAGCATCGGCAGAGGCATCGGCATCAGCAGAAAAATTTCAATTTAGAACACACGCATTTGCCTTTGATGACCCACATTGACAGCAGCGGCAGAAGCATTTTTCTGCTTCTGCCGCTGCTGTCATTCGTCGCGGGATATCTAATTTAACAATGATGCTTGTAGCTAAAGTTGCGAAAAACCGGTCAAACTGCATAAAGAACACAATACGATTTGAATTTCCCAGGAAATGGAAATTCAAATCGTATTGTGGTGAATCTGAGCATAATGTAAATAAGACGAATTTAGTATGCATCATGTGTACATGAATATTGTTAATTTTGTAGAAGCCGATCATTGCTGATTGCTGCTAATTAATTTCGATCGATTACACGGCAATACGAAGATTTTATTCGCAATATAGCCGCACGGTAACCTGCAACCTAGATTCCCTTTTTCGAATGTAAAGTAAAACCAGTCACTACAAAACTGGCTGCTCATCATCGGATTCCAATATCCAATGTCAACTTCTGTTGGTTGTTGATGCATGGCATTGCACCACTTGCAATTCCACCACGTGATTTTCGATTGGTTAACATTTACCAGTATTTTTTGCATTTCGGTTATGTTAAAAGTAGTTATTTCCTGCAGTAAGTATCATTAAAATTGCTAAGCGTGTACATACGCATATGAAAAAGGGTGTGGAGAAATCCGAAAATCGGAATAATGATAGGTATGTACCAGAATTTTTCCAGTAACCGGAACGTAGTGAACCTGAAATTAATGCAGAAAGTGCACGGTTGAAGATTTGGGTATAAATTTAATACAAAATGATATCTATATAAATCCATAAAGAAAGTATATAGAATTTATAAATGGCCAAGGTATACAAATCGATAATCAGTAGTATTGTTTTTATTCGGGTTGGTATAGAATTTGTTTATTCAATTTAGTATATATTCTATACTGGGTTTGTTTCAATTACATTGATAAGAAGTCTTTATAAAGTGTATACCATATATAATCAAGTTAATTGAATGCCTTTTAGTATAGAGTGAATACTTTTTGTTTATTAATCTAACGGATAAATGTGATTTATAAATAATATCTTCATTCTTATCGTCCTAAATTATAAATATGCTTAATTGAATTTATGCTTTTAAATACATTTATTTAAATACATAAAACAAACTTATTTCATTTTGGCGATTTATTTGAGTTTTTCTCGTGTTTCTTCTTTCCCCAAGACATGTTGTCAACGAATTCTGGTGATAATACGTATTTTGTGTGTAATTTTACCATTCTCTCATATTTGTTTCTGCGTGACTTTCAATGCCTCTGCGGGACCTCCATTATGGGAATACCTGAAGAAAAAATAATTTATTGAAATCCTTTATGGCCCAATATGTATAATAAAACTTACCAATTGGGGGAAAAACAACAAAATACTGCTCTACCATGCGGAAATTCGTTTTCGCGAGGCGCCTCCGACGTTTTAAAGTCGGCCTATGTTATAAAGATAATCTTCAATGGTGGTTACGGCTATGCTGGTGCTTGATTCGCCATCGAATAGATATGATACCTGTTTTGTTTTAACCTTTTGTTGTTGAATTTACTCTGTAGAAATCCATTGTTTCATTTGTTAACCAGCAGTCTCTGTGTAAATATAATAAGAATTAGCAGGGAATAATTAAATAAATAAATAATTAAAACTATTGTTTTTAGCAATTTACCTCTCCCGACTTTCTAGTCACTGTAGTTGAGTATCTTTTCGTCACTACCGGGACACTGAGATACTTCTACTATTCTGGCGGAAATATCATGAGACTCACTCGCGAAATAACAAGAAATTGACAAAATCCTCTTGGGATTTTTTTTTAATTTAAAAATCAAGATGAAGTTTATAAATGTTGATATAAATATTATTGTATACTCTACCAAAATCTTGAATTGAAAGGTATCAATTTTATACCATTTCTTATAAACATTCATCCAACCAAACAAGATGTGCCACAAATTGTAACGTACATTTTTATTTTTACTCCGCGCTTGTATTAAATTTATCTATTTTGGTGTAAACGGTTCCAATGCTAATGCAAAATAACTGTTAATTTTTCACTTCGCACTCTTCAACCGGAAATTCCAGAACTTATTCTTGTAATGTATAAACTTTATTTCTTTGGGCATAAATTTTTATAAAAAAATATATTATTTTTATACCACTGTAGAGTAAGGGGACTTTTTAATACCATTCTTTTATAAAATGTAGACCACGTTGGTTTACTTTATGCCAATAACATGGGGAAATATACATTTTATACCAATTTTTGTATTTGAAGATTGAATATGTTCAATGTTATTAAAAAAAGATAATTATTATGCCAAAATATTCAACCGTGTGGTGCTTTGTAAATGATAATAATTTGTGAGTGCAACATGTCAACATCCTTACGGGAAAATATTTGGCACAATTCAATTAAATTGAATCTACAAGGTGTTAACATTGTTCTCGCTTGTGTTCAATTATTTGTATTTTATTTTATACATAGTTCTAGGTAATTATTTATATATTACTGTTGTTCAAATATGTCTCAATTCTTTGTAGAAAACAAGCCCTGAAGATGGGCACTGCTCGAAATATATTGGTTTGAAAGAAAAAGGACATGTTTTCTCGATATCGTTTGGATCAATGAGGTAACACAAAAATCACAATTATTCTAATTCGATCCCGGCAATACAACATACGAAAGTTGTTTTATCAACTTTTATCACATAATGGATAATACTTGTCCGATTTTGATAATTAAATTTAAAAAAAATATCACCAAAATGAAATTTTTGTTATGTCATTTTCTGTCTCCATTGCAACCAGTGTAAGTAGCAACCAAATGGCTGTTGGTGACCTCAGTTTTTGGACGCGCAACCATTTGACGATCAGTCTGGATGGACCTTTATATATTTTTACAGTATATTTCTATAGAGATAAAGCTTTTCGCTCAAACACAAAATAGTTAGTTGTAGGGTTTAAAAATAAATTATGTAATTAATTTATGTTTGTTCTTGGTTATAAAAGTTTCCACTACACAAGACAAGACTGCTTTCATAGATTTTTATATAATTTTAAAAAAGTACTAGACGCATTTCCAACAAGAGAAATGATAATAAAGCTGAGGCGAATATTAACTGGATAATAATGAAAGGTTGAATTCTTGCCAATAAAAAACGATTTTCAGGAAAAATTCTATCAATTTTCTCCATGAAACACCCTTAGCTGTTAAATATTACTTGGCAAAATAATTTTTCAATTTATCAATCGAGTCTGATGCATACTAATTTATTATTATTGATCAGATCGCCAATCACGGCATGCATTTGGCCCTTTGCCAATTGCTTTACGCGGCTGTCACGTAGAACTTTCAATTATGTATTGCCGGCTGGGAAAGTAAAACCGTTCAAGTATGACGACAAGAGCATTTTTCGTACTGCTGTAACTTAAACAATGCTTATACGAGTAATAATCGAGCCCATCAATCCAGGCTAGGCTCTTGTGTAACTTGTATCCAATAGATTTGTGACATAATTACATCAACAGAAGATCAATCTGCTGCTCTGGTTAGGAATCCGGTTAACTGACTGACTGATCACCATCACACCATCTGTCTGATTTTCTGAAATGAATGGAAAATGCAATGTGGATCTGATTTTCTGATTTGCAGAAGGCTTTTGTTAAGATGTAATGCTTGTAGCTAAAGTTGCGAGAAACCGGTCAAACTGCATAAAGAAACCGATGGCCATTTCCTAGGAAATTCAAATCGTATTGTGGTGAATCTGAGCATAATGTAAATAAGACGAGTTTAGTATGCATCATGTGTACATGAATATTGTAAATTTTCTAGAAGCCGACCATTGCTGATTGCTGCTAATTAATTTCGATCGATTACACGGCAATACAAAGATTTTATTCGCAATATAGCCGCACGGTAACCTGCAACCTAGATTCCTTTTTTCAAATGTAAAGTAAAACCGGTTACTACAAAACTGGCTGCTCATCATCGGATTCCAATATCCAATGTCAACTTCTGTTGGTTGTTGATGCATGGCATTGCACCACTTGCAATTCCACCACGTGATTTTGGATTGGTGAACATTTACCAGTATTTTTTGCATTTCGGTTATGTTAAAAGTAGTTATTTCCTGCAGTAAGTATCATTAAAATTGCTAAGCGTGTACATACGCATATGAAAAAGGGTGTGGAGAAATCCGAAAATCGGAATAATGATATGTACCAGAATTTTTCCAGTAACCGGAACGTAGTGAACCTGAAATTAATGCAGAAAGTTCTGCTTTGTAAATGATAATAATTTCCCAGCCAGCATCGGCGTCATATACCGTGAACATAGCCACAAATCAGCATTACTTCATGAATCACGAATCGGCATTATGTATCGATAGGACGCATTTAAAGTTAGATACATGATGGTCAGCTGAACGAATGTCGACGGATCATGCATATGGGAAATATAATGGTTTTCTCCTCAAATGTGATTTTTGTTGCTGGGGTGATTAGAATCACGAATAAAACATGATAATTCGTATAGTCTGGCTGGAGTAGTGGTTACGGCGCCACCTTCGGTGCATATGGTTATGCATGATTTCGAGACTCTCCGTCGCACGTTTTTTTTATAATTTTTCATTGATGCATTGAATATAATATATGATACTTAACTATTACATAATGTTTACGAATAACGATTTCATAATGTTTATCCGTAATAAGGCGCAAATGCGTATATACATGAAATAGGGGGACATCGTCATATACTGCTTGTATGAAAACGTGATGAATGAATAAGTTATATCAACGCCGTCTAGATATTAAGGCCGCAATGTAGAATCTTAGACGTCAAAATAAGCTTATAATTTTAGGTTATGTTCGCCAATGTTGCACTGTTTTGTTTTTGCTTTTTATTACGTCACTACTTGTTTTTGTTGTTTTTTCGTGTAAATAAAAAATTTAAGAGCTAAGCAATAACGTCGTTGTACAGCTGAGTTGCGGCTATGATATTTCTAGATGGCGTTGGTTATATGTGCTTACGCGTGTTGCATGAAATAATGATTACAAATGTATTAAATGCTGGCTGGGTTGTGAGTGCAACATGTCAACATCCTTACGGGAAAATATTTGGCACAATTCAATTAAATTGAATCTACAAGGTGGGGCAAAAGTAATCATCCGATGTTCTTTTGCTGTACCTATTTTTCTTAATAAAAAATACTTCGATTTTGCTTATGAAATATGTTTAGTTAATCCCTTAGAATTTATTTTATCAAGTCGCAAAAATGACATCGGCCAAGTGGCCGCCGCCACAGCTGATTACCATACGGGCCCGTTTTATGGCATTTTCCATCACTCTTCCCAGAATATCGGGCGACAGGTTTTCGCATTCCTGGCGTATATTCTCCTTCAAGAGTCTGAGGCTTGTTGACGTAAACCCGCGACTTCAAAAAACCCCATAAAAAGAAGTCTGGAACAGTTAAATCGGGTGATCTGGCCGGCTAGTGCAAATCACCAAAACGAGAGATTAACCGACCCGGAAATGTTTCCTTCAGAATATTGATTGTGTCTCGAGCAGTGTGCGCGGTTGCACCGTCCTGTTGGAACCACATGTTCTCCAGTCCTAGTTCATCCAATTTAGGAAGAAAAAATTCGTTAAGCATGGTTCTGTAGCGCACGCCATCCACAGTCGTCGTTTGACCCGTGGCGTTTCCAAAGAAAAACGGACCCGTATGATAAATCAACTGTGGCGGGCGGCCACTTGGCCGATATCATTTTTGCGACATAACACAATAAATTCTAAGAAGGGATTAAATAAACGTATTTCATAAGCAAAATCGAAGTTTTTTTTTTTATTAAGAAAAATACAGCAAAAGAACATCGGATGATTACTCTTGCCCCATCTTTGTGGGTCACTTATGAGGAATTTTTTTAATTTCACGGACTAAAAAGGCTTCATCTCTCGCTGTAAACACCTTTCTATTACCTCATTTTTGCTTATGTATTATCCTTCGGTCTCTGGAAAACCGGTGAATAATGTGTTACACTGTTCCGCGGCTTTTCTGTACCAATAGGGCTATCTCCCTCTGAGATGTTCCTTCCTGATGGTATTTTACTATCAATCGGCGGATTTCTATACCTGTTTGTAGACCAATCACGACTGAGGTAAAAATCTATTAAATCAATCAACAAATTGCAATTTCGGGGAAAAATTTACCGTTAAAATAACAAATTCAATTAGGTGGCACTTTCATTGTGACATGAAATTCTGCACTGGTTTGATTTTTAACGGTTTCTACAACTGGGATGCATGGGATCAAACAATGATAATTCATACTGGATTGTAAGTAGACGTTTACCTGATGTGATGAAGATTAGGAGGTTTTGAATTTCAGTTTAATTTTACAAAATGCATAAGATTAACTTATCAAAGTCAAAAAATGTATTTTTGCAGACCTTTACGTAATCCTTGTTGAATAAATAATGAAATATGCTTTGAATGCCCAGAAAGAGCCGAATGCAGCTCGCGAGCCGCACCTTACTGACCACAGAATAAAGACCTTATATGCTGATATATTATATGCTGGTATATTTATGGTGAAAGTATAAATGCCTAGATAAAGTGTGTATCAATAAATTCGAACATGAAATCAGACTATGTAATTTTCCTATAATACTCATGTAATTCACTTTTAATAATAATAATTTACATTTATCAGTAATAATCATATCCCATAATACTCGAATTTTTCTACTGCTGTCCCAGTTCAATTGAAACGAAAACCAATCCCATATAAGGAATCAACTAATATCTGGTATCTAGAGGTAAAATTGATAACAAGAACTTGTGTGAGAATAAATAAGAAAAAAACTAACGTATCGTATGCAGATGAAAGTTATGAATTGGAAATGACGTGTAGGTGTATAAAAAAATGATACAGAAAATTGAAGCCGGGCGGTTTTTGTTTATATTTAAATGCCGAACAATTTTGTGCAGATTAGCGCGGGGATTGGAAGAGTTGCTTTGATTGTTTGCCAAAAAATCCATTAACAATAATTTAATGTTACGTGACTACATTTCGTTGGAAAGTTTTAATGCAGATTAGTTTTCATGTGCACTCGAAGAGTTTATTTTATTATATGGGATATATGGCGCGATATTAATCCGTAGGCTATGATTCTGAGCCTGTGGCGTTCAATTTAATATAAATATTTTTAAAATAAAGTAGTATTAATGTTAGAGTTCACTGTCTGCAAAATTCAGGTAGTCATTCTTTATTTCCTAGGGGTAGTAAAATGTGCTTGTGAAATTATTATTAAGTTTATAGCACAAATTATAGCTTACCACTGGCTGCCTGTATTTGATAACGTTGCGAGTACAATAAGAAAGATCTAGCGATAGCACACTATTATATAATGGATGAAATGTAATGACTAAAATAATAAACCCTTAGCCTTGAAGAATGTAAGTCCTATGTGATTTACCATTATGTGTATGCTTATCTACTATAAAACTTTCATAAACATTTACCGATCATTTTCCAGAACATTATTATGGAAATACGATGGCTGTGGAAAATATTCATAATATCAATACTACCACTTTCATATGGAGCTACCCAAAAAGTTGAAAACCATACAGAGTCAAATGCAAATCTTACTCAAAACACAAGCAGAAGCAGTCCAGGTCCAGCGGATTCGACATCAAATACGGATAAAGAAGAGTTCGTCGATAACATTTCGAATCAACCACATTCGCGACGCAAGAGATTAATCTGGATAACAGACGATGGTCGTTTGGCACTTCCACCTGGAATGACACTTACAATGACTCCAACTATTGCCTTACCGCTTGTGCGACATCCACTTGATGGTTTCCTATCGAATATCTCCATCAGTATGCCAGTCACACGTTAGTACTCTAATTGAAAAAAATAACACTTTTCATAGTTATCAGAATTACTTATCAGAATAATAAATTGTCAAACTACCTTTTCAGTCGATTTCGATAAACTGGGCCTTACTGATGAACAGAATCCTTTAGGTGTACTTCCGCCAGTATTTGCAAGATCGTTTGGTCAAACAGCCGGGTCGTTGCTAGGTATGATTAATAATAACATTCAAATAAAAATATTACAATTTAATCAAACTTATCGATTACGGCAGGTAATTACATTGCCAACTATATGCATTATAGAGTTAAGCGTGATGCTCGAAAAACGGATAATTCTTTTGGCCAAAGTGACTATTTCAAAATTAATGTCGATTCGGACAATTTAGTTGAACCTGCATTGCCAGACGATTACAAACACGCATTTCATGGCGGCGAACGGTATGAGTTTAATTTTAATTTTGCGAATATAATAATAATAAATATAAATCAAATCACACCTATTTCAGAGCAATACTCTATGGAGTCATAGAGGACTTCCTAGGAACATTTGGAATAAATGGAAAAGCTTGTCTATTACGAACAATATGTGAAGTTCATTCATTACCCATGACGCGGTTCGGAGTATTTGGCGAAATTGTCAAATTATTTTTAACGTAAGTCACACCTCTCTATACATTATAATGCATAATGTAAGCCCATTTATCAACATACTCTATAAAATTGCTTATTTATCTTCCACAACAGTGCCACAAATTCGCCATATGCAGCATACATTACAGATTACGTACGAGCCCAAGAGATTGGCGAGGGAAAAGTTTCGCCAGGCGAATGTTTCCCGTACTACAAAGATTGTCCCAAAGGATTATTCAAAGTTTTCCAACAGCATAAGTACAGGTGAAATAAACGTACCTTTTGTAATATTCATGGAAATGATTTGATCTTTTTCTAATTAATTTCCAGTGATGATACGAAGAGTGACGTAAAGGAGGACGACGCGGAAAATAAAAATACGGTACACCAAAGCTACAATGAAATTGAAAGTGATATTCTTGAAAAGAAGTTACAGAATCAAAGAATACTATCAGGTGCCGGCTCGATGTAAATGACACTAAAAATTGTTGATGCCATATTTAATGTTAATTTTATCATAATTGAACGGAGCCAGAGAGTAGTCCATATTGGATATCTCAAAGTCAATAACTTAAAAGTTAATTATACTAGAGAGGGCAAAGAAATTTCTTGTCAGTCGTCAGAAATTTTACTTAATTGATATGCATTATGTAAATATGTATGTACTAAACTGTAATTATATTGTAATTTATTGTCATTATTGTTGATGTATTTATTTAATTTATTGATATTTGTTAATAAAAAGGTATTGTTGCAAGAACATTAACTGAGTTACACCTGGTAGTGTCATTATGATTGTTTTACCGGCGATCGATTGCCGATTGCCTAATTTACTAGTTCCGGTAGAGCCTCAAGGCCATATCCAAGATATGGTAGATTGGCAATTCAGGGATAGGTTGTCTACCCACTGAGCTACCGAATGCCTATTATGGAAGGCCATTGTTGCTAACTGCGGCTTTTGGAGTAAGGTGACATCCGATTGACGATGGAGGAAAATCTGCTGTATATTTCCCGAATACATATATAATAATCTATTTCTATTAGAAGTGTCTTGCGGAATGGAGAAAGGAACCGATTTGTCTGTTTTAGCTGGAGTATTCGCATGTGGCAATAAAGGCTATGTTGTCCCCCTAACCCAGTGATTCTTGACCGGTGGTCTGCGGACCACTGGTGGTCCCTGATGCGACCCTAGCTAGTCCGCCAAGACTCTGTATTAATTCTCATAAAATCCGATACAAATATTCTCGAATTTCGAAAGCTAAAACTTTATTTTCTAAAAACAAACATGAATATAGAAGCGGAGCGAAATTTGAGTACATTTTTTGACGGTGGAATGAAATACTGTCAAATTTGTTTTCCAGTAATTTTTATTTTGGCGGTCTTCCCAAAATGCAGTTTCCACAAAAACTCGAAGTTTCGGATGCTTAAAACAATTTTGCGGCCTCTGAAATGCTATGAGCTATGGCTGCAAGACACACACCAAAACTATCGGAGTTTCCTGCGCTGATCGAGATTGATGACGCCAATCAATTAGCACAAGCGGTTAAACTATACTGATCTCACCCGCATTGGGTGGTCAATACTGTAAGGGTTGATAGCGCAATTTGTTTCAGGAAGAAAATTAGCAATACAATCGGAAATTTTTTTACCGTTAAAGTAGGTACTAACATCGTCAGTTCACGTGAAATCCATGCAAATACTGTCAAAATTTTGATGATCGTGAAATCGAATTCGCTTGGTGGTACTCACTTCACATGAAAGTCTCCACACCGGTTTTTGACACTTCGCCAGCGAAAATAATGCAGTTGCATAACGCCATCTAGATATACAAGCCAGATTATCAGCTGATAAAATTAGCTGTCATGTGGCTAAGGAACCTTATTTACAACAATAGCAATAGCAACAACGGGTGAGGTTATAAAACACAACGTTGCGCAACGTTTCGCGCAATTTTCGAGCAAAACGTATCAGCTGTGATGTGTCAATTGTCACATTTGTCACTTTCCGAGAGATGGCGATGGGAATACCAAGTATAGCGACATACGTGGCAGCACTACCCAACTATAGTTAATTAAATTTCATATAGAGGCGCTGGTGTTGCCCTCAGAATTGGTATAAAAGCCCGCAGAAAATGTAATTTGAATCAGATTGTGTTTAGTCGTTCCAAACAGAAGTAATAATAAAATATAAGTGTTATAGTACAAAAGTTGTTTTTATGTAGGAGTTGAATTAATCCCTACATATTGGTGACCCCGAAATAGTATACGCAGCAACGAGTGATCCGAGCAGCGCCCGTCGTCCGGAGCGCGACCGCACAACACTTATCGTCAGCGCCCCGCAGTCATCCGGAGCGCGACCACACATCACTCGTCGTCAGCGCCCCTCAGACGTCCGGAGCGCGACCGCACATCACTCGTCGTCAGCGCCCCTCAGACGTCCGGAGCGCGACCGCACAACACTTATCGTCAGCACCCCTCAGTCATCCGGAGCGCGACCGCACATCACTCGTCGTCAGCGCCCCTCAGACGTCCGGAGCGCGACCGCACAACACACGTTGTCAGCGTCCCACAGCTGGAGCGCGTACACGCAGCAGCGCCCGCCATCCGGAGCGCTACCGCACAGCACACGTCGTCAGCGTCCCACAGCTGGAGCGCGTACACGCAGCAGCGCCCGTCATCCGGAGCGCGACCGCACAACACTCATCGTCAGCGTTTCACAGCTGGAGCGCGTACACGCAGCAGCGCCGTCATTTGGAGCGCGACCACACAACGCTCGTCGACAGCGCCTACAGTCGCAGCGCGTACACACAACAGCGCCCGTCATCCAGAGCACGACCGCACAGTGCTCGGCGTCAGCGACCCGCAGCCAGCCGCGTACGCAGAGCAGCGCCCTTCATCAGGAGCGCGACCGTATAACTCTCATCATCAGCCCCCGCGGCCGGAGCGCGTTCATATTGCAGCGCCCGTCATCCGGAGCGCAACCATATAACGCTCCTCGACACTCGACGGCGCCTGTCGGCCGGAACGCAAATACATAGCAGCGTTCATCATCCGGAGCGCAACCATGTCCGAGCCATCACCCATCAAACATATCGCTACTCCGCCTGTAGTAGCTGGCCCAGTGTCGAGTCCAGTAGTCTCGGGCACGCAGCCTAAAACCACAATTGGCTCGACAGTTCCCCGGGAATTCTTGCCCGTGTCATTCCCGACACATGTGGAAGCGATGTCGAGCATCAAGTTGCCCCCTTTTTGGCAACGTCGCCCCACTCTGTGGTTCGCCCAGGTGGAGGCTCAATTTGCCGCTAATCGGATTGTGTCCGATAGTAGCAAATTCAACGCGATAGTGGCCTCACTTGAAAGTACGGTGTTAGACCACGTGGCCGACGTAGTAGAGAAACCTCCTACCTCCGACCGCTATGCAGAGCTCAAGAGGCAACTCATTGCCCGCTTCGCAGACTCAAATGAGAGCAGGCTCACAAAGGTACTCACGGAGCTCGAATTGGGCGATAAGAAGCCTTCATTCCTTCTACGGGAGATGAAGTCTTTAGCGGGAGATCAACTATCAAATGACGCCATTAAGTCATTGTGGCTTCGCCGACTGCCGTCGCGAGTTCGGGCCATTCTCACTGTGTCCGATCAAGTTGAGGCAACCGTATTGGCCGACATAGCCGACAAAATTATTGTCGAAGCCAACTTTTGGCCCACGGTAGCACAAGTTACCGACACCGACGTAACACAACACGACGAACTCAATGATGTGCACGCGCTAGCTGAACGCCTCTCTAGACTGGAGCGAAGCGTCCGGGGTAGAAGCCAGGATAGATCTACCCGTCGCTTTAGGTCCAGTTCACGCAATCGTTCCCGGCACAACAAATCGCAGACTGCTCAAGTTCCGATTTGTTACTACCATAATCGTTTCGGAGCAAAGGCTAAAAAATGTAAACAGCCGTGCTCCTTCAAAACCGAATCGTTAAACTAAAATCGTCGTCACCTAGCAGTGCGATAGGTGTCGACGTAGCTGAACCGCACCGACTTATTATCTGCTGCAATGCTACAGGGACAAAATTTCTAGTTGATACTGGAGCCAGTGTCTCCGTAATACCACCTTCTCCGTCAATCAAAGCTGGCAATCCAACAGATTTCCATCTCTATGCAGCTAACAATGCGGTCATCAAAACTTACGGCGAAAAACTGCTAAACCTCGATCTCGGGCTCCGTCGAAAATTGCCGTGGTATTTTCATATAGCCGATGTTACACGCCCTATAATAGGGGCAGACTTCTTACGTCATTTTAATTTGCTAGTGGACGTCAAGCGTAAGCGCCTTATCGACGGGACTACACAACTTTTTGCGCTTGCTGAAACATCATGGGAGAAGCACGTGAGTTTATCAGCTATTAAAAATAGCGATAGATTTTCCCAATTGTTGGCGCAGTTTCCCCAACTAACCTCGTCGCTAAATTTCACCGAGGTACAACAGCATAACGTAGTCCACAGAATCTGCACTACCGGAAATCCAGTTTCTGAACGCCCTAGGCGTTTACCTCCAGACAAATACGCTATTGCGAAGGCCGAATTTGACTATATGGTAGAAAAAGGCATCTGCAGACCATCTGAAAGCCCGTGGTCAAGTCCACTTCACATGGTATCGAAGAAAGACGGCAGTTGGAGGCCATGTGGAGATTACCGCCGACTCAATGCTGTAACCATCCCGGACCGCTACCCGATCGCCCATATACACGACTTCGCACATGTTTTGCATGGAAAGCAAATTTTCAGCAAAATAGACTTGGAGCGTGCATATCATCAAGTGCCAATTCATCCCGACGACATCCCGAAAACAGCGATTTGCACACCATTCGGCTCTTTTGAATTTTGCCGAATGACTTTTGGTCTGCGCAATGCGGCACAAACATTCCAGCGTTTCCTGGACACAGTTTTGCGCGGACTTACATTTTGTTACGTGTATCTGGATGACATTCTGGTTGCATCCGCTAGCGAGGAGGAGCATCTAGATCATCTTCAGCAAGTCTTCCAGCGTCTTTCGGCATTTGGCATTAAAGTCAAACCTTCGAAATGTGTATTGGGCGTAAAGGAAACTCAGTTTCTCGGCTACCAAATTGACCACAGTGGGTCGAAGCCTATTTCGGAGCGTGTCGATGCCATCATGAAATTCAAGCGTCCTTCTACGATAGCGGAACTGCGTAGATATTTGGGAATAATTAACTTCTATCGCAAATTCTTACCCAAAGCTGCAGGTATATTGGCACCTTTAAATGTGCTGACAAAGGACTGCCGAAAGAAGGACAAGCGGCAGATAGAATGGACGCCAGAAGCAACGGAGGCATTCGAGATGAGTAAAAATTTGATCGCGAACGCGACACTGTTAGCTCATCCCAAAGCGAATGCACCTTTAACGCTATCAACGGACGCATCAATTTCAGCCATAGGTGCGGTGCTGGAGCAATTCCAAGACGGTGCGTGGAAGCCGTTAGGATTTTTCTCCCAAAAGCTGAGCACAGCACAGCAGAAATATAGCACCTATGATAGAGAACTGCTCGCAATTTTTGAGGGTGTCAAGCATTTCAGGTACATGCTCGAAGGCAGAGCATTCACAATTCGTACCGATCACAAACCACTTACATTTGCCTTCAGTCAGAAGTCAGACAAAGCACCACCCCGCCAAGCTCGTCAATTAGAGTACATTGCTCAGTTCTCAACACGAATCGTACACATCAACGGATCTCAAAATGTAATAGCTGACGCGTTGTCTCGAGCAGACAGCATCAGCGCAATCGCCCAGCCTATCACAATTTCCCCTGGAGATATATCCGATGCCCAACACGACGATCCTGAGCTGGAAGAATTATTAAACGAAGGTACAACATCTCTTCGTTTGCATCCGGTTATTATCGACGGAAACAAAACCATGTTTTGCGACATATCGTCCAATATTTCGAGGCCTTATATTCCTTCGAAATTTCGTCGCAAAATTTTTGACCAGGTTCACGGTCTGTCACATCCCAGCGGCCGTGTCACCAGCAGACTCATCAGACAAAAATACGTCTGGCCCAGCATATGCAAGGACGTAGCCAGATGGGCAAAATCTTGCATAGCCTGTCAAGTTTCGAAAGTTAGCCGACACGTTAAAAACTCGCCTCAAAAATTTGCAGCACCGGATACGCGTTTCCAACATGTCCATTTGGACATAGTAGGACCACTTCCTTCTTCAGACGGTGCTAATTATGCGCTCACGATAATAGATCGGTTTACTCGATGGCCGGAGGTTATTCCTATCTCCGATGCAACAGCTGAAACGATAGCCCTGATGTTCTACAGCCACTGGGTTAGTCGTTTCGGAGCTCCTGTCACCATTACGACTGATCGCGGCTCCCAACTCGAGTCGTCATTGATGAAGGCGTTACTACAATTGGTTGGATGCACACGAACAAGGACAACAGCGTACCATCCTGCAGCAAACGACATGGTCGAGCGTATGCATCGTACGCTCAAAGCCGCTTTGACTTGCCACAATAACTCGAAGTGGACGGAGGCGCTACCCACAGTACTTCTCGGACTACGCACCATGATTAAGGAGGACCTTAATTGTTCTCCTGCCGAGCTCGTTTACGGTGCAACCTTGCGTATTCCGGGCGAGTTCTTTGTCAACGACGACAACGACGTTCCTGCCGAGTCTCATATAGTTGTCGAGCAATTAAGACAATGTATGCAAAAACTGCGGCCCACACCAGTCAACCATCATCGCATTGACTCTTCGTTCGTCCACAAGGACTTGTTCACTTGCTCACACGTCTTCCTGAGGCAAGACGGAACAAAAAGATCCTTACAACGTCCGTATGCTGGCCCTTTCGCTGTTGTCGAACGAATCAGCGACCGCGTATTTAAAATCAACATCGCTGGAAAAGAGACAACTGTAACTACAGAACGTTTGAAACCGGCGCATTTGATCAATCCACATTTGCCTCACGAAATCGATCCTTCCACACTCCGATCTCCAATGCAACAAAATATTAGGACTTACTCTGGTCCCAGGACGAAATCATCTGCTCAAAAATCAGTGACATTTAACATCAATCACAGGAATGTCACTTAAGAGGGGAGTATTATAGCGACATACGTGGCAGCACTACCCAACTATAGTTAATTAAATTTCATATAGAGGCGCTGGTGTTGCCCTCAGAATTGGTATAAAAGCCCGCAGAAAATGTAATTTGAATCAGATTGTGTTTAGTCGTTCCAAACAGAAGTAATAATAAAATATAAGTGTTATAGTACAAAAGTTGTTTTTATGTAGGAGTTGAATTAATCCCTACAAAGTCTGATCCGGATCTACGCGTTTACAGAACACAATAGGAAACGTTTCGGAAAACGCGAAACGTTACGCGAACGTTGTGTTTTATAACCTCACCCAATGATGATAGAAGCTTTCCGGAAAATGCTTTAAGTATGTTTTATCGGATCAAAATAATTCTTTAAGCTATGTCACACGATAAATTGATTTCGTGGTACTTTATGATTTCTACAGTGTGAAGTGCTTCTTTAAAGCAAACGAATTGTTGCTTGGGTGTGTACCATGGGGTGTACACAGCCCATGATGGATGTGATTTATATTGACAGTTATGAAGTGCTCTGACATACATAATTTCTTCAATAGAAATCCTCGAAATCTTGCATGAAACCCACACTTACTCACTCATTGTTATCTTCGGAACCAATTAAGGTGATCTCTGCGCAGAAATTGACTTTATTTTATTGATAAATGTATAGATTTAGGGTGCATTGCAGAAGATTCGATAAAGAATTGTCAAGCATTTCTATAGAAGCAACTAACCATTTGTAGTGTTTACGAGCAATCCTGACTATATGTAAGGTTGGCTGAGTGGTAGCGTGTAGGACGGGCAATCAACACGGGTTCAATGCTACCTGCGGGAATTTTGTTTTTCTATTTGTTTTTTTTTTTTGCAAATTTGTTTAATGTCAGAAAATGATGATATAAAACAAATGACGTAAGCCTTTTTTGAAGCATAATTTAGTGCCCAAGTAACAATTTCATCCCTATAATACTTCGTAAAATATTCTCTTCTAACGACAATAGGGGCACTTTACAGGGTATAAACATTGAATAATAGTCCAATAATGGCATCTGGCGCCGTTTTTTGATCCAATAGAACCTCATTGTAGCAATGAATTACGCTTCGAGAAAGACATACATCATGTGTTATGTCATCATTTTCTGTCATTTTCTCGCGATGGCAAAAACAAAGAGAAAAAAAATAATTCCCGCAGCCAGCGTCGAATCAGCGACTGTCGTACGCCAGTCCGACGCCCTAACCACTCGGCCAACCTCACATATAGATAACATTGCTCGTAAACACTACAAGTGCTCGACACTTCTTTATCGACCCTTCTTCTATGCACCTTCTTCTTTATATGTCAATCAGTTGAAGCTAATTAAATTCACACATTCTTGAATAAAATACATACATTTTCTGCGCTGAGATTATCTTAATTGATTCATAGGCTAACAAGGAGTGAGGAAATGTTGGTTTCAAGCAATATTTCAATGAATTCAATTCAAGAAACGTGGTATTCCAGAGCACTTCATTAGTGTCAATTCATTAAATCACAAAGTCCATCCTTCTTTAAAACTACGGTGAACAATTTATTGGATGACCCTACGAATGTCACACTATAAAAATGACACCGACTGTGCTATAGAAGAATATAATGCATGTGTGTGAGTTAACTTAGAGAGACCATTGCATGTGTGTGCTGTATCATCCAATAAACACAAGAGTGGAGTATTTAAAGGAGTACGTTTTTAGGTTAACGTTTAGCGACAGTTTTATCGAAGTTTTATACCACCATCTTTAAATTTATTCCATAATGATGATATGAGCTTTCCGGAAAATACTTTAAGGATGTTTTATCGGATCAAAATATAACTTTAAGCGATGTCACACGATAAATGAATTTCGTGGTACTATATATATGATTGCTACAGTATGGAGTGCTTCTTTAAAGCAAACGAATTGTTGCTTGGGTGCTACAATAAGGTTCTATTGGATTAAAAAACGGCGCCAAATGCCTTTATTGGACTATTATTCAGTGATTATACCCTGTAGTGTCCCTATTATTGTTAGAAGAGAATATTTTACGAAGTATTATAGGGATGAAATTGTTACTTTGGAGTGGATCACCCCGTGGTACACAGTGAATCATCGTGAAATACATAGTAAATGTGGAATGTTTAATGGTATTATTAACAAATTCTCTAAATATTTACGTTATTCTTGTTGTAAATAATAAAAATAACAGTAAAAACAAAGTACAAAAAATTAAAATTAGTACGTCAAATTTTTATAACAAAAATTCATAATAATCGCTGTTTAATTTAGATAAACATTACATATCCAAAATATTCTTTAAAAAAATAAGATTATATGGACAATTTCTGGCAAATATTGATGAGGTAAAATTTATATTGAATTTTCCATGATCCACTATCCAAGTAACAATTTCATCCCTATAATTCTTCGTAGAATATTTTCTTCAAACGATAATAGGGGCACTTTACAGGGTATAAACACTGAATAATAGTCCAATAATGGCATTTGGCGCCGTTTTTTGATCCAATTGAACCTTATTGTAGCACTGAATTACACTTTGAAAGAGACTTACATCATATGTCTTATGTCATCATTTTCTGTCATTTTCTCGCGTTTGCAAAAAAAAAAAAGAAAAAAAATTCCCGTCGTCGAACCAGCGACTGTCGTACGCAAGCCCGCCGCCTTAACCACTCGGCCAACCTCACATATAGTCAGCATTGTTGTTGAAATGCTCAACACTTTTCCGCAAAGCACTTTTTTCTTTATATGTCAATCAGTTGAAGCTAATTAAATGCACACGTTCATCAATAAAATGCAGCCAGTTTCTGGGCTGAGATTATCTTAATTGATTCATAAGTTAAGAATGAGTGAGAAAATGTTGGTTTCATGCAATATTTCAATGAATTCAATTCAAGAAACGTGATGTTCCAGAGCACTTCATAAGTGTCAATTCTTTAAAAATCACAAAGTTCATCCTTCTATAAAACTACGCTGAGCAATTCATTGGATGATCACACGAATGTCACACTATAAAAATGAAATCGACAGTGCTAAATAGAAGATTATATGCATGTGTGTGTGTTGATTTCAGTCATGTGTGTTTATGTCATTCAATAAAGACTACAAAAAAGTATTTAAAGGAGCATCTTTTGAGGTTAACGTTTAGAGAAGTTTTATCGAAGTCTTATTGGATGTAGTCGTGAATTGATTATATAAGAACTTTTTAAGCTTTCCGAAAAGTGTTTTAAGGAGTTTTTATCGGATCAAAATACTTATATAAGCGATGTCACACGATAAACTGATTTTGTGTTACTATATGAATGTTACAGGATGAAGTGCTTCTTTAAAGTATACGAATTGTTACTTGGGTAAGAATCAGATTGCTTTGATTCACTGTTGACCAGAGCACCAAAGATCTCTCCATGAAAAAATCGTACGGTTAATACGTTTGTAAGGTAAGTTAAAACGTAAATTTTTCTCCTTTGCAACATTAGCCTTGTGTAAGAGACTAAGGAGGTTTTCACACTTACGGCCAGATTACGTAATCTGTGCAAATTACTTAATTTGAGCTGTCAAATTCCATGCATTTTTAAACTCACCACACCGCAGATTACGTAATCTGGCCACATTAAGTACAAGTGTGAAAACCTCCTAAAACTTTATGTTGATATATAATTATATTTTTTTTAATGAACATGGCGTACTGGACATTTGTATGCATAAAATCAACGCCGTCTAGATATTAAGGCCGCAATGTAGAATCTTAGACGTCAAAATCAGCTTATAATTTTAGGTTATGTTCGCCAATGTTGCACTGTTTTGTTTTTGCTTTTTAATACGTCACCACTTGTTTTTGTTGTTTGTTCGTGTAAATAAAAAAATTAAGAGCTAAACTATGACGGCATTGTCCAGCTGAGTTGCGGCTATGATATATCTAGATGGCGTTGATAAAATACGATACTCAGCTGATCTATACCGCCTGATACCATCTGTAATAAGAAAAAGACAACCAATGAGCCTGCAGTTACATATGCATTGAAGATATTGAGTCATTTGAAACGTCAAACGAATAATATTCCAAATATCTATGTTGGCCCGGCCAACAAACAGGAAGAAGAGAAGAGTGAAGGAGAACCACTTGTCGGCGTCGTCGTCTCTGCATCGATCATCGGCTTCTCGTTGTATCGGTTGATTCTGGCTTAGGTACTCAAACGGCAAAGCGAGGTAGACGCAGATGTATGAATTGATTCGGCTGCTTCTCCTTGGTTCAATCCCATTTCACTACCATCCTCATTCTTCTATATCCAGAAGTAAAGCCTTTCTACCTAAGGCACACAACTTCTGGCGAAAACATTCCCATTTGGTAATCTATGGTAGAATGCGGAGGAGGAAACCACAACCTCCTAGCTATTACAGAGGGGGATCAACTCCAGAGCGGAGCAAAGCGCCTCTACTTCAGAGAGGTGAACACCACAACCTCTCAAACACACAACACGAAGAGGGGAGACACCACAACCTCTTCAAACATTAACTCAACGAGGAGAGGGGAGACACCACAACCTCTCCAACACGTAAACTCTGTGCAAAGAGGGGAACACCGCAACCTCTCGAGTTTACCACCAATAGAAAGGGGAGGCACCACCACCTTTAACGTCAACTCAACATGGAGAGGGGAAACACCACAACCTTTCTACAAACACAACGCTGAGAGCGGGACGACCACAACCTCTCAACGACTCAATCGGAGGGGACCAACTCCGAGGTGGAGCCCACACGGCTCTAAACATCTCACTGAGAGGGGAGACACCACAACCTCTCAAACTATCATTACTTTTCGGAAAGGGGGAAACCACAACCTTTCCATACAACACTCACTCAATACTGAATCTTAGAATACCTGTAGGTAATTTTCGGGGCTGTACACACAGGCTGTGTGAAGTTAGCCAGTCATTTTTTTTTAATTACGCCCTTTTGCTCGGTGAACCGTTTGTTCGACTGCGGCTACGTTTGTTCTTGATTGTTCGCCACTTAATATCGTTTGTTCTTCTCTAATTATTTAATTATAACAACTTTAAAATTGTGAGTGTGAACTTAGCCAGTCATTTTTAAATATGGTTCGGAAAGGTATAGGTTTGGTATCAATCGAAAGCCAGACGTTTGTTCATTTTGTAGGGCGTTTGTTCATCCTGGAAACGGAAGGATACAGGAATTATTAAGGAAAAAGAGATTAGTTGTGACGTCATCTTCACTCAACCAACGCCATCTACTCAGCTCAGCTGTACGATGATGGTGTGGATCTTGCATAAATTGTTCGCGGAACACGGGTTGTCCGTACAGCTGAGCTGAGTAGATGGCGTTGGTTGAGTGAAGATGACGTCACAACTAATCTCTTTTTCCTTAATAATTCCTGTATCCTTCCGTTTCCAGGATGAACAAACGCCCTACAAAATGAACAAACGTCTGGCTTTCGATTGATACCAAACCTATACCTTTCCGACCCATATTTAAAAATGACTGGCTAAGTTCACACTCACAATTTTAAAGTTGCTATAATTAAATAATTAGAGAAGAACAAACGATATTAATTGGCGAACAATCAAGAACAAACGTAGCCGCTGTAGAACACACGGTTCACCGAGCAAAAGGACCTAATTTCAAAAAAATGACTGGCTAACTTCACACAGCCGTACACACAGCAAAACGGCTGTGTGAAGTTAGCCAGTCATTTTTTTGAAATTAGGTCCTTTTGCTCGGTGAACCGTTTGTTCTACAGCGGCTACGTTTGTTCTTGATTGTTCGCCAATTAATATCGTTTGTTCTTCTCTGATTATTTAATTATAGCAACTTTAAAATTGTGAGTGTGAACTTAGCCAGTCATTTTTAAATATGGGTCGGAAAGGTATAGGTTTGGTATCAATCGAAAGCCAGACGTTTGTTCATTTTGTAGGGCGTTTGTTCATCCTGGAAACGGAAGGATACAGGAATTATTAAGGAAAAAGAGATTAGTTGTGACGTCATCTTCACTCAACCAACGCCATCTACTCAGCTCAGCTGTACGATGATGGTGTGGATCTTGCATAAATTGTTCGCGGGACACGGGTTGCCCGTACAGCTGAGCTGAGTAGATGGCGTTAGTTGAGTGAAGATGACGTCACAACTAATCTCTTTTTCCTTAATAATTCCTGTATCCTTCCGTTTCCAGGATGAACAAACGCCCTACAAAATGAACAAACGTCTGGCTTTCGATTGATACCAAACCTATACCTTTCCGACCCATATTTAAAAATGACTGGCTAAGTTCACACTCACAATTTTAAAGTTGCTATAATTAAATAATCAGAGAAGAACAAACGATATTAATTGGCGAACAATCATGAACAAACGCAGCCGCTGTAGAACAAACGGTTCACCGAGCAAAAGGACCTAATTTCAAAAAAATGACTGGCTAACTTCACACAGCCCAGCAAAACCTAGTCCTAATAAGTACTACCCACAATGCAAACAACTACAAGCTCAGTTTACTCACCTACGCACAACGTCTTTTCCTACCGACGCCTTAGCAGCAGCCAACAACCATCGAATGTGTCGTGATATCTTGGAATGGATTTTCTCGCGTCACACTTCACAACAACACCCCGGAAAAACACTTGACGCGAACCACGCTCGTGTGGAATAAACCTAATTCTAAATTTCGATGATTAGACGCGTGATTTGACCACGGAAATTACAATAAAATGAAACGAGGAACATAAAAGCGCTTGAAGTACCACTAGGCAAGATGACAAGTTTCATTTTATTTTTCAATTGTCATGGATCTCCGTAGGATTAATTACTTGGATCCGGAAGAGGGACAAAATGGCTCGTAAATTACAAAAACAACCGTCTAATGTTAATATCCGTACTGAATATATATCATATAGAAATAGCTTGAAATCGCTTATACGACGCGCCAAATAACACTACTATAAAACTAAGTTTGAAAATTGTGGAAATAATACCAAAAAATTATAGGATATTATAAATTAAGTCACAGGTAAAGAAGTCATTAAGGGAAAATTTAACTCTGATATCGTATCGTCTTCGGGTGAATTATTACTTAAAGACGGAGAAATAAGAATTGCCAATGAATTCAACAAACATTTTAGAGAGGTGGGTCATAGTACAACTAGAGACATACAGTTTGATAATGAGCTATCGACGAATGTTTCCTAGTCATAACGTCCATACCAACTTAAATTCTTTCTTTTTTCACCCAGTCTCTGAAAATGAATTGATTACTCTTATTAGCACCTTAAGACACACGTGGGACCCGGTATTGACGGCATTAGCTCTAAAGTTTTTAAAGATAATCGTGTTATACTATCTAAGCCTCTAAAGCGCTTTAAGCCCTTTACACACTATGGAAGATTTTGCATAATCTTGAGATTTTACAAAATCTAGGCGAAAATCTTGTAGATTTTCCATACATTTTCATAGATTTTGTACGGAGATTATAACCAAAATCTCGGAGAAAATCTTTACAAACTCATGGTGAAATGTGGTGAGCTTCGGATTTGACAGTTCTACAGTAGAGGTCATCTCATCCATTTTCGCTTGGCACATGGTTTTGTACACAAAAGTGTGATGTTTTCACCTATTGACGAACATAAATCATTGACATAATTCCTATAAGATAGATTCTGCTTCTTGTTTTATCAAATTAATATAAATAACAGTTTCAGTCGGGCATGAAATTGTTGGAGTTTTCAATTTAGACGGATTGTACTGTACTGTCAAGTCGTGGAACAAGATTACAACCATAGTGTGAACAGCATACGAGATTACATAATCTACGTAGATTTTGCGGCTATATGTGTAAAGCGCTTTACATAGTTATATGTGTAAAGCGCTTACATAGTTTTGTACACAAAAGTGTGATGTTTTCACCTATTGACGAACATAAATCATTGACATAATTCCTGTAAGTTAGATTCTGCTCCTTGTTTTAACAAATTAATATAAATAACAGTTTCAGTCGTGCATGAAATTGTCGGAGTTTCCAATTTAGACGGATTGTACTGTACTGTCACGTCGTGGAACAAGATTACGGCCATAGTGTGAACAGCATACGAGATTACATAATCTACGTAGATTTTGCGGCTATATGTGTAAAGCGCTTAACTCACATTATCAATAGGTGTGTTTTTTTTGGTTATCCCGTGCAGGTTTGGGTAACGAAACTTCGTATAAAAAAAATGACAGGTGCGTCAGCTGTCATTTTTTTTATATGTTGAGTAGGTCCTCCTGCCTTTTCGCGAACACTTGTCTCGACTTGTTAATGACAAAGCCCTCGATATGTTCGACTCGGGTTGTTTGCTCCTTGTTGGGCGTACCGGCTCTTAGCCCCTGCAGCTTTCCCATCAACTTGCAGCGTTTCCGTCGGCGTTCACATTGTTCGGCCCTCATGATCTTATCCAGCGTTTCCCCGATGTCGCCTTTGATGCCATCTCGTTGTCGTCCTAGCTGTAAGTGGCAGTTGTATGCCCGCAGTCATTTTACTTAGATTCGCGTGTAGATGGTTGATGGAGTTTTTCATCGCTAGCTTTTCCATGCTTGCCTTTAGCTTGACCTGTCCTGGCATCGATGGTTGTATCCCTACTCGGTGTGATTTCGGCACGACCTTATGCCTAATGCATAATCGTAGGAACCGTATATCCTCGCTGATGCTGCCCATTGCCTTCTTGAATTTTAGTAGATTGTTGTATATCGACTGCGACTCGGTTGCCATGTTAAAAACTTCCAGTTGTGTCGATGTTTTCCTCGCCTGTAATATATGTAGATTGAAAAAGAAGGAGTGGTATTTCCTAAGACGGGATTAATATTTTATTTTGTAAATGATCATTTCGGGCACCAGTTGTGCCCTTCTTCAGTACAGATCCACTGATTTGAATTTGATGTTCCCTGCATTAATATACCTAAAGAAGTAATGGTATCTCCAACCTGGGTTTCTTACCCCCTAATTACCCTACAAGTCACTTCCAACTTTTAAGTACGTTTACCTGCTTCGGATAATTTCCTCAGCAACCTAGATTGTATGTTGCCGGTATCGTGATTCATCCTGCAATGTTCCGGTTCCTTAAGAATCGCTAGGCTTTCCACTGCATCGAGCTTGCGCCGATTAACTCCTCGGTGAATGATGTTGACGCTATCCCATGTTATGTCATGCCCTGTTTCCACCATGTGTCGTGCTACCAGCATCCCGGTGATGGACGCTCTACTCCACCTGGAAGAATGGCTGCTATCGAAGGGCCCTTGACGCTGACGCACCTGTCATTTTTTTTATATGAAGTTTCGTTACCCAAACCTGCACGGGATAACCAAAAAAACACACCTATTATGTGTTTTCCTCAAGGAGTATTCCCAACTCAGCTGAAGGAAGCAGTAATTATTACACAAAAGTGATGACAAGACCAATATGCACAATTACCGCCCAATATGACTTTTGCCTTGTTTGTCGAAAGTTTTCGAACTTGCTGTTAAAAATAGACTTGATGTTTATTTCGAGCAGAACAATATTAGGCGTGTTTTATTGTGCTCGGGTGTAGGTTAGTTTAGGGTAACTACATGGGATTACAGTAACAACAAAACCCAGATAAACCCAGTAATGTATCGGGGGCAGTGGCGGCTCGTGACCCCCTAAATTGGGGGTTCACAACTGAAACAAACTAGAGGGCCTAATTTTTCAAAATTATGTGAATACCTAACTTCAGTAAACCTTGTACTTTGCACCATTTTGTACATCTTTTTTAATTGAAGAATTTTCTTTTCGGCTTCATTAGCTTTTTTTTATACAAATGGAGATTTTTTGTGGTTATTAAATTTTAGGCCAATAAAAATGATCGAATTTAGTAAGATAAGAAGCGTAATATCTTGAACTACAACAAAAAATAAATTAATATTTAATTTCTGCTAATATAGTTACAGATAGAAACGGTTTTCTTTCACTATGCATGTTAATTCAATAAATTAAAAACTCAATTTTTTTTTCAATTATTTCTCGAATAATAGATACACAAAGTTCTAGTTCCAAACATTCATTTTTGAACCACTCATATCATTGTATCAAATTATGCATCAGATTTTTTTAACGGATTTTAATCAGAGCACATACATAATCAGCAACACATACTAAGAATATAGCTCTAAAATTGTGTACAAAAATTGTACAACATGGGTTAAACAATTTTTAATTACAAAATACTACTTAATCACGATTATTTTGTTGGTAACACTACATAATCCATACATGTTTCCAAATTACAAATATAAATTTGTAAATATTGTTTACTACATAGCCATACTTATAGTCTAAGAAAATTGGACCAAAATATGGCCATCGAACGGCAAAAATCCTACATCGGAAATTTTTTTTGATTATGGTTGGGGATGGTCCCGAGATGATGGCATAGAAAGTCCCAACCGATCGGGGGTCCGCAAGCTTAAAAAAAGGGGGGAAAGGGAGCCTTTTTTCGGTTTTATTATTTTATTAATAAACCAACATTTTGCACTCTGCTCCAATTTTGGGGGGAGTTATGGATATGCCGTTTTGAAAAATTTAAATGGGGGGATAATGGAGGTCTTTGAACGGAGCGACTCAGTGTTAACGTTCAAATTATCTTAAATTTGTTGTGAATACTTATACAAAATTTTACGGCTGAACTAGCGTTCTTTCAAAAGTTATGGAGCTTTTAAAAAAGGTCTAAAATGAAAATATTCTATTTTATGTCCTATTCTAACGCCGAAATATTCAATTAAACTCTAATGTGTTATATATCATTGCAAAGATAATTTTATGTAGTTTTTTTTCGTTCTGAGACCATTTTTCTGTATCTCTTACCGTTTTTGAAATAATCGCAGAAAACCGAAAAAAGGCCCCCCTTTCCACCCTTTTTTTAAGGTTGCGGACCCCCGATCGGTTGGGATTTTTAATGCCATAATCTGGGGACCATTCCCAACCATAATCCAAAAAAATTTCCGATGTAGGATTTTTGCCGACCAAATATGCCATTTTTCTTAGACTATTAATACGAGTACATTCGTCATTACTTTTGCCTTATTTAAATTTATGTGCCCATACCTTTCCACATAAAGAAGAAAAAACTGACAAATTAATATGATGTAATCATAAATATTCATACAAACAATGCAAAATGCATCAATTCACAACAAATCAACCGAAAAAACATCACCGATTCTGAAGCTCGCACGCAATTCTTCCACTGTTCGCACATATTTTGTGTGCTCCTATGCCAGCGAGTCTGCGTCGATTGATACTATGGGACAGCGCATAGGATCGTATGGAAACGGATGATGGGTACAAGCAACTCTAACCGCACGTGCGATTAGAAAATAGGTGGCTTGTTCTTTGACTTGTGTTATCAATATTTCGGTTACTCTTCGCGGGTTTAAGATACATGACATCGATTTTTAAATAAATTTGAAGTTTTGCTTTAAATTCTATGATATAAAATTTAAGGTAGGAAAGCAATTTTACGATGTGATGGTTATGATGAGCGTAGGGGGTTCACGTGCTCATGTGCTCCTAAGGAGTAACCGCCACTGATCGGGGGTACGTACTCTGACCAAAGTTAACCCGGAATTGTTACGGATGTGACAACCCAGAGGCGCTCTAACACGAAAAAGCATGAGCTAATACCAAAACCATTGGTTAAATGTTACTGGTGGAAGGTTGAATCTTGCGATAAACCGACCGCAATTTTCATTGTTGTTTTTGTAAGACATGTTAATTTACTGGTTATTTATTTATCACAACTTTGAAACTTCTGCCTTTTACAAAGTTCATGGTTGGTGCAATAGATCTACACAGCTTTTAACCCAAATCGTTTTTTTGTGCTTATATACCCCAACCTGCACCTTTTTTGCAAAAAAACACGCTTATTATCTCAAACGCGCAATATGGTTTCAGAAAACACAGAAGCTCAGATGACGTGATATATAATGTTCCCAGCTAGCATTTAACACATTTGTAATCATTATTTCATGCAACACGCGTAAGCACATATCACTTATTCATTCATCACGTTTTCATACAAGCAGTATATGACGATGTCCCCCTATTTCATGTATATACGCATTTGCGCCTTATTACGGATAATCATTATAAAATCGTTATTCGTAAACATTATGTAATAGTTAAGTATCATATATATATATTCAATGCATCAATGAATAATTAAAAAAAAAATACGGGCGACGGAGAATCTTGAACTCATAACCCTATGCACCGAAGGTGCGCGCCCTAACCACTGCTCCAGCCAGACTATATGAATGATCATGATTTATTCGTGATTCTAATCACCCCAGCAACAAAAATCACACTTGAGGAGAAAACCATTATATTTCCTATATGCATGATCCGTCGACGAAAACAACAATAACGGTCAGCGACTTATCGACTTCGCGAGCGGCAGAAACTTGGTCATAAGCTCTACATGCTTCCCTCATCGACGAATCCATAAGCAGACCTGGAAGTCTCCAGATGAATACACCGTGAACCAGATCGACCACGTACTGATCAGCAAGAGATGGGCTTCTAATGTCCTAGATGTTCGATCCTATCGAGGAGCCAACTGCGACACCGATCAATATTTGGTGAAGACGACCTACAGGTGCAGAATCTCTTCGGTGCACCTAACGAGAATCAACCCTGCCAAGATCTTCGTGGTTGACAATTTGATTGATGATGCCACGGCGGCTGCGTATACTACAGCCCTTGAGGAAAAACTGTCGCCCATGCTTGATAACATCAATAATCTAGGCATCCACTAGTTCTGGGAGGAGCTCAAAGACAGCATCAAGGAGGTCGCAGAAGAGGTCGTGGGCTATAAAGGCCGGCGCAGACGAGCAGACTGGTTCGACGACGAATGCAGGGCCTCGATTGAGGCGAAAAATGAAGCCTATCGCCAATACGCACAACGCGCATCCCGAGCCAAGAAAGAAAGATATAACGAGCTTCGGCGAATATCTAATAAGTTAATTAGACGTAAGAAACGCAAACATTTTGACGAGCAGTTACAGCAAATAAACCAAAGATTAGCCAGTAAGAACACTAGACAGGCGTACAAACTTATAAATAATATCAAGAACGGATATCAACCCAGGACAAGCCTATGTAAGGACAAGGATGGTAACATCATCAGCGACATCGAAAGCGTCAACAAACGATGGGCCTCGCATTTTGAAGAGCTCCTCAATGCATCATCAACATCCCCCGCGGAGCTAGCTCTTGAGCAGTTAGCCGAACCAGGCCCTCCCGTTCTACCCCCAACAGTAGAGGAGGTGAGTCTTGCCATACAGTCGCTCCAAAATAATAAAGCGCCCGGCGCTGACGAGATCCCAGCAGAACTGCTGAAGCATGGTGGAACGTGCCTGACCAACGCTGTACATGTGCTACTGCTGAAAATATGGAACGACGAGGTAATCCCCGAAGATTGGCGCAAAAGCATAATCTGCCCAATCCACAAAAAGGGTGACAAGCTGAAGTGTGAGAATTACAGGGGCATATCATTAGTTTGTACGGCCTATAAGATTTTATCAAAAATTCTTGAAAAGAGAATCAATCCGTACGCAGAACAAATCATTGGCGAGTATCAAGGCGGCTTCAGACCTGGTCGTTCAACTACCGATCAGCTTTACACAGTGAAGCTACTACTCCAAAACTGCTGGGAATACAACATCTGCCTCCTGCATAACCTCAATAACGCCGCAAAGGAAGTTGGACTACATATCAACGAAAGCAAAACAAAGGCCATGATGCAATCGAAAACAAGGACGCCAGCAAATTCAAGCATCACAGTGGGGGACCTTAATATCGAGTATGTAGACAACTTCAACTATCTGGGTTGTAACTTATCAAAGGACGCCAACGAAACCGACGAAATTAAGCGACGGATACAACTAGCCAATAAGACATATTTCTCGGTCCTCCCAATAATTAATTCGAAACTTGCGCACAGGAACACGAAGCTCCGCGTGTACAAAACGATCATCCGACCCGTGCTATGTTATGGCTGCGAAACATGGACCCTTACCCAAGCCTCCGAAATTTTGCTAGACCGATTCGAACGAAAGGTTCTTCGGCGAATTTTCGGGGCCGTTCGCGAGCGAGACCAATGGCGTATCCGATACAACCATGAGTTGTATCAATTGTACGATGAGCTGGAAGTATCGAAAATCGTGAAGCTTCAACGTCTGCAATGGGCGGGGCATGTACAACGGATGGACGACAATCGCATGCCAAAGAAAGTTATGAACGCACAACGAATTGACGGAGCGAGGTTGCGTGGACGACCGAGAGCTCGCTGGGAGAACTCCGTAGGTGAAGACGCCCACCAGCTGCTGGGCTTCCGAAACTGGAGGACAAGGTCACGTAACCGCGACAATTGGAGGTCAACGATTCAGGCGGCCAAGGCCCGACGTCGGGCTATCGTGCCACATTGATGATGATGATCCGTCGACATTCCTTCAGCTGACCATCATGTAAATATCTAACTTTCAATGCGTCCTATCGATACATAATGCCGATTAGTGATTCATGAAGTAAAGCTTATTTGTCGCTATGTTCACGGTACATGAGGCCGATGCTGGCTGGGTTACGAAAAGCATTGTATCACATCTAGATAGAGGAAATAAATGCTTAGGCGTATTTCTAGACTTAAGAAAAGCGTTTGATACAGTTCAACACGAATTATTATTTTAAAAAATGTTTCATATTGGTATCAGGGGTGTTGCTCTTGAACTATTTAGATCCTACCTGCAAAATAGAACACAATCGGTTCGTGTTAATAACTATACCAGCGCTGCTCTAGATATTAATATCGGTGTTCCTCAAGGGACAGTGTTAGGCCCAATATTAGCGACGTTTTTTTGCATCGCGGGTAAATATGACTCGAAAAAAACGATCGCGGGTAACATCCCGGTTGACCAAACAGCTGACATTTGACAGTTTTTGTGCATCTTTGACTCACCTTCGTCGGCTTATTTTTTAGATGTGATGGATTTTATCACAAAAGATGATTATTTCTTTGCAAAATCTTTTCTCGTGATGAGAAAAACTCTCACATTGGATTTAAAAAAAAAACAAATTTCCCCTATGCGTCCGCCATCTACATATTGAGCTCTATTCCGTTTAGGGTAGTTGCACGCGTGAACTTTACCTGGGTAAGTGTCATTTTTTTATATGAAGTTCTACCCAAACCTGCACGGGATAAACACAATAAAACGTGCCTATTGTTTCTAATTTAGATAGGTACATCAATGAATTACTAAATAATAATTTTAGTCACAGGTCGATGTATGCATTTGCTGACGATATAGTAACAGTTTTTCATGGGAACAATTGAGAGGAAGCATTTTGCCATGCTAGAGAAGGAATGTCAAAAATAAAATGTTGGTTATGTAACCACAAGCTTTGCTTTAATGCGAATAAGACTGTAGGCATACCATTTTCACTTAATTTAGCTGGTGTCCCTTCAGAAAACCTCAGAATCTGTATCCATAATCCTAACTGCGCTGAAACTTGTTCCAATTGCCCGATCTTGAATATAGTAGAGAAAACAAAGTATCTTGGTATAATGATAGACAAACATTTACGTTGGCAAGATCATGTGACTTACTTATGTAGCCGACTTAGAAAAGTAATCTACAAATTCGTTGAACTGAAATCGATGCTCCCAATAGAACAATTAAGAAGGGTTTTCACTGTGCAATTGTTGAATCAGTTATAGAGTACGGAAACCTAGGTTGGGGTGGAATCGCTCCCTCAAACCTGAAACCTTTGGTCTTATTGCACAAGAAAATTATAAGATATGCATAAAAAAGCCTATAACATATCCAACCATTCAAGCATATAATGATTTCGGTGTGCTTCCAATATCCAACCTTTATAAATTCAAATTGCTTAAGTATATCTACATAAATTTAGATGAATTTCCTTGTTTTGAAGGGATTAGTAGATACCATACCAGGAGACGAGTTCAAATATTGCGAATTGAAACTAGATATAATATATCAGCTGCAAGCAATCACGCATTTTACGCTGCCCCAAGAATATTCAATAAGTTACCAAATAGCATTAGAAATATAAACATCTATTATGTATTTAAAAAAGCTATAAAAACGTTTATAATTGAGAGTGATATTTGTTAAATCCAACTATATCATATATGACAGAACCAAACAATCGACGAGATATTTTAATACAAAGTGGTTTCAGCAAATCGAGACCACATTACACACAGCGACAGCCTCAATACCAGTCCTCCGCAAATAGCTTCTCGGCAGAGTCATATCAAGATTCTTCGTCGGTCCCTCGACTTAACCTGATTTGACAATTTTCTTTGGGTTTCTGAAATTATGCATTTATGAAAATACAACCACACATACATTAAAACATCTTAATCCACTCGCATGATAATATAGAGAATATTGAATTTGATTGATTGATGAAATTACCGAAAACAACTCTTTAAAGTTTTGTGATGAAAATGGACACCATTTTCTGCGCGTTTTATTGGAAAAAAATTGGTGTAGCATGAATTTTCAATTTTTTATAACGTTTTTAAAACCGTCAGGTTCCCGTGTGCCATCCTGCATAATAACTTTATGATATCAATTATTTCTTATTAAAGCTTGGGAATAAAACACTAAAAATGTTGTACTGTATACGACCTAAATACACCCCTGGTTATATTTTCTTTTCACTACTTAAGTAATACATACTTAGTTATTGAGTTAAGTTCTAACCCTTTCGTTAAAATTTATATTAGTTACAAATAAATATTGTGTACTTTTCCACTTAAAATATATATGACATCAGGTTAAATTACACGATGAACTACAATTTTTTAATGGCTTTCCCTGTCCTAAAGTGATGTTTTCGCTACCATTGTCGGCTGGTATCGAATCGTGCCGTCTCTGAAACAGTAAAAGAAGGATTTTCATTCAATTGGTTGCATTTGATGCCCGCATACCACTCACCTTCAATTCGGCGGCTAAACAGATAAAAGCATCTTCCACGTTCATGTTATCTTTCGCCGAAGTCTCCATGACAAATAAGATTTCTGGGATAAATTCACACATTGCTTCGGCCTCTGAGAATTCCACTTCGCGCTCCTCTTCGAGATCACATTTGTTGCCAATTAGGATGAGAATAACATTGGAGGCAGTGTAGCGACGGACCTCTTCGATCCACTTTTGTAAATTGAGAAACGATGAGCGTTTTGTGATGTCGTAAACTGAAAGTGAAATTCATTCATCCAATTTATTGAACAAAAACAGACAGATAACTGATAAGCACCGATTTAAAAATTTGGTCAATTGCACCTGTGGCAATGTTTGATAACATTTGGGGTGCATTAAATTGATCGTAAATGTGACTAATGCAACATACGTACCGATTATAACTCCATTTGCTGATCTATAGTAACTCTGTGTTATCGTCCTGAAACGTTCCTGACCTGCTGTATCCCAAATTTGTAGTTTCACCTGTTTGCCCTCCACCGCAATTGTTTTCATCGAGAAATCAACCCCAATTGTGTTTCCGTGTCGTTCGATGTAATTTCCAGTTTTGAAGCGCTGCACGATACAAGTCTTTCCCGTTCCACAATCTCCGATCAGAACAATTTTGAAGAGGAAATCGAACTGTTCCTCGGCTGGTAGAGCCATTAGCGTTTGGGGATTCCTCGATGCCATTGCAATTGGCCGTCGTATCGGCGTTCATCGAGTTTTGATCAAATGTTTTCACAACAAATACACACTCGCTGGCTTAAATCACAGCACCTGTTTACGCAACGCTATGACGCTCCCAACAACCTTACTCGGATCGCAAAATTGTGTGGTGCAGTCGTTCGTGGACCCGTCGAATTTTAATGTTGTTTTGACAGATAGGCGACTTCTTTTTTTCAGCTTTTTGACAATTGGCAAGGCCATTTCGTGATTAGCTGTTCACAATTGCAAGGTAACGATCATGGAATAGACAGCTAAACGGAAAGGTAAATCAGCTGTCATCCCATACAAACTGCATGGTCCGATTTTAAAAAGCGGTGTTCCCTATCTGTCATGTGTTATTGTGAAGTTTTTACGAAGTAAGTGGGGGGAAAGATTGTTGCTGGAGGAAGTCAGGAAGTGTATCTATAAAATGTAATAGTCATATCACAGTTTCAGTGCGACACAAAAGTGAAAAAGACGAATGTTCCCTACCTGTCAGATCCAGTCTGATATGAAAAATTGAACCATTAGTCGCTACTACGGGCCTTTCCTTTAGTTTTTTATTCAATGGTAACGATGTTGTTAGATGATTGTGAATTGTTATGAGACAAAAGAGGGCTGCCAATCTTTGTAGTTAAGAATTTTCGTAAATTTAGGTCCATTTAGATTAGTCGCCAAATGGCGTCACGTGCAGCCAAATGGCTGTTGTCATTCCATCCAAACTTGTCGCCATTTGGCTATGCGTACAGTTTTGATATTCAATATGGCAACTCAACCAACCGCTTGTCAAATTCAAAGTGACAATTTTGCAACTTTTGTTCGTTCTTTTGTGTGAAATTGAATAATTCTTGAATGGCCGTGTAATAATACAAACGCGCAGAGTCCGATTTTGATAATTGAATTTAAAAAAATCACCAAAATGAAATTTGGGTTGTTATTTTCTGTCTCCATTTGGCTGCTAGTGTGGATGCTAAGTAGCAGCCGAATGGCTGCACGCGATGCCAGTTTTTGGACGCGCCTAATCTAGAGGGACCTTTAGCTTTATGTTGGAAATCGATTGGACGCATCAACCCCAAGTAACAATTTCATCCCTATAATACTTCGTAAAATATTCTCTTCTAACGACAATAGGGGCACTTTACAGGGTATAAACACTGAACAATGGTCCAATAATGGCATCTGGCGCCGTTTTTTGATCCAATAGAACCTCATTGTAGCACTGAATTACGCTTCGAGAAAGACATACATCATGTGTTATGTCATCATTTTCTCTCGATTGCAAAAAAAAAGAGAAAAGAAAAATAATTCCCGCAGCCAGCGTCGAACCAGCGACTGTCGTACGCCAGTCCGACGCCCTAACCACTCGGCCAACACATATATAGATAACATTGCTCGTAAACACTACAAGTGCTCGACACTTCTTTATCGACCCTTCTCCTATGCACCTTCTTCTTTATATGTCAATCAGTTGAAGCTAATTAAATTCAGACATTCTTCAATAAAATACAGACATTCTCTGCGCTGAGATTATCTTAATTGATTCACAAGCTAACAAGGAGTGAGGAAATGTTGGTTTCAAGCAATATTTCAATGAATTCAATTCAAGAAACGTGGTATTCCAGAGCACTTCATAAGTGTCAATTCATTAAATCACAAAGTCCATCCTTCTATACAACTACGGTGAACAATTTATTGGATGACCATACGAATGTCACACTATAAAAATGACACCGACTGTGCTATAGAAGAATATGCATGTGTGTGAGTTAACTTAGAGAGACCATTGCATGTGTGTGCTGTATCATGCAATAAACACAAGAGTGGAGTATTTAAAGGAGTACGTTTTTAGGTTAACGTTTAGAGACAGTTTTATCGAAGTTTTATACCACCATCTTTAAATTTATTCCATAATGATGATATAAGCTTTCCGGAAAATACTTTAAGCATGTTTTATCGGATCAAAATATTACTTTAAGCGGTGCCACACGATAAATGAATTTCGTGGTACTATATGATTGCTACAGTATGGAGTGCTTCTTTAAAGCAAACGAATTGTTGCTTGGGACAGCAACATCTGCATAAACTTTTCAATTTAGAGCACACGCAACAACAGAAAAAAATGCTGCTGTTGCAGTCATCAAAGGCAATTGCCTGTGTTTTAAATTCAAATGTCGATATTAGCGACGTTTTTTTCGTATCGCGGATAAATCTGACTGGGAAAAAACGATCGCAGGTAACTCCCGGTTAAGACCAAACAGCTGACATTTGACAATTTTTGCGCATCTTTGACTCATGCTTGAAATACATTTGACGTGTCAGCATCGGCATCAGCAGAAATATTTCAATTCATTTCAACTAGAATACCCCCTCAGCTTAACCCTTTCGCTGCCACAGGCATTTAAAGATTTTTAAAAAAAATCATTTTCTTGCACAACTTAAAGCCTAATATCTTCTAAGCTAGACCAGCTAGAAAAGTGAAATAAAATGATTATTACAGCCAACAAATTTACCTATAAAATAAAACTAACCACAGTAAAAGCGGATAAGAGGTTTGGTTTTTACAGAGCTTCAAAGTCAAATTTGCGTGATTTGACCCAAAAACAATCTTTTTTTCCATCTCAATTTTCTCCAACTTCTGCCAAGGAGAGGTGCTTGTACGATTCTTTTAAAAATTGGCGCATAGTCTTACAATCAAATCTTTCATTCATCATTTTGATCTAGCTCCATCACTTCTAACAGTTATTATACGTTAAGTGCAGAAAACTACGGTTAATTTTGGCTCGATTTCGACATACTTTGAATAGATTTTACGAATTACAGATCTTTAGGGGCAGTGTGAATTGAATTGTATTGAATTCGAGCTTAAATTAACCCTAGTTTTCTACACTTAACGTATAAAAACTGTTAGAAGTAGTGGAACTAGATCAAAATGATGTATGAAAGATTTGATTGTAAAGGTCCCTCTAGACGTGTCGCCAAATGGCTGCGCGTCCAAAAACTGGCATCGCGTACAGCACTGCCATCTAGATAGACAGGCCGAACTGCAGAAATTTGTTCGTCTACAAGTGGACAAAGTGCGTTCGCGACCAGTGACAGTTGACATTTGTAAAGCCCACAACCTCCAGTGCTTCTGAACCCAAAAGTTTAAATATGCCGAGCGTTTATTACGAAACAAAGGTTATGGTTTGCTTTAATGTGTTTTTGATGTGCAAGTGGTAAAATAGTATACATCAAGATCGTACTTACCATATTTATCTCAAAAATCAACGCACTGGCATCCCAAGTAACAATTTCATTCCTATAATACTTCGTAAAATATTCTCTTCTGGCATTAATAGGGGCACTTTACAGGGTATAACCACTGAATAACAGTCCAATAATGGCATTTGGCGCCGTTTTTTAATCCAATAGAACCTTATTGTAGCACTAAATTATGCTTTACAAAGGCGTACGTCATTTGCTTTATATCATCATTTTCTGTCATTGAACGAATTTGCAAAAAAAAAAGAAAAAACAAATTTCCGCAGCTGGCATCGAACCAATGTCTGTTGATTGCCCGTCCTACACGCTACCCACTCAGCTAACCTCACATATGGTCGGCATTGCTCGGAAACACTACATGGTTGTTGCTACTATAGAAATGCTTGACAATTCTTTATCGACTCTTCTGCAAATGTACCCTATCATACATTTATCAATAAAATAGAGTGAATTTCTGCGCAGAGATCACCTTAATTAATTTCGAAAATAGCAATGAGTGCATACGTGTGGGTTTCATGCAAGATTTTAAGGATTTCTAATGCAGAAATTGTGTATTTCAGAAAACTGTGTCAAGTGTCAATTCATTAAAAAAATCACAAAGTCCATCCTTGTATAAAACTACGGTGAACAATTTATTGGATGACCATACGAATGTTACACTATAAAAATGACACCGACTGTGCTAAAGAAGAATATTATGCATGTGTGTGAGTTAACTTAGAGAGACTATTGCATGTGTGTGGTGTATCATCCAATAAACACAAGAGTGGAGTATTTAAAGGAGTGTCTTTTTAGGTTAACGTTTAGAGACAGTTTTATCGAAGTTTTATACCACCATCTTTAAATTTATTCCATAATGATGATAAAAGCTTTCCGGAAAATACTTTAAGGATGTTTTATCGGATCGAAACATTACTTTAAGCGCTGTCACACGATAAATGAATTTCGTGGTACTATATGATTGCTACAGTGTGTGAAGTGCTTCTTTAAAGCAAACGAATTGTTGCTTGGGATGTGTATATCATAGCAAGTCACACGAAATGACAGGCTGACAGCCACTGATATTTGGATTGTGGACAATTTGTGGATTGTACTGAGCGGTACTTTGGCAGTACTAAGCGCGGACCATGACCAACCATGGCACTACTAGTGTTGCATGACCACTGACAGATCAGCTGATAATCCGGCCTGTCTATCTAGATGGCAGTGCGTACAGCCATTTGGCTGCTACTTAGCATCCACACGAGCAGCCAAAAAATTACATAACAAAAATTTCATTTTGGTGATTTTTTTAAATTTAATTATCAAAATCGGACTCTGTGCTTTTGAATTATTACACGGCCATTCAAGAATTATTCAATTTCACACAAAAACGAAGAAAAGTTGCAAAATTGTCACTTTGAATTTGACAAGCGGTTGTCAAAGCGGTTGGTTGAGTTGCCATATTGAATATCAAAACTGGACGCATAGCCAAATGGCGACACGTTTGGATGGAATGACAACAGCCATTTGGCTGCAGATGGACCTTAAGACTATGCGCCAATTTTTAAAAGAATCGTACAGGCACCCCTCCTTGGCAGAAGTTGGAGAAAATTGAGATGGAAAAAAAGATTGTTTTTGGGTCAAATCACGCAAATTTGACTTTGAAGCTCTGTAAAAACCAAACCTCTTATCCGATTTTACTGTGGTTAGTTTTATTTTATAGGTAAATTGTTGTTTGCTGTAATAATCATTCTATTTCACTATTCTAGCTGGTCTAGCTTAGAAGATATTAAGCTTTAAGTCGTGCAAGAAAATGATTTTTTTTTTAGCTTTCGAGGCGAAACAACAACCACATCGAAAATGATTTTTAAAAAAATCTTTAAATGCCTGTGGCAGCTAAAGAGTTAAGCTGAGGGAGTATGTTCCGTACAACTTTTTTGCTGAAAATCACCTGAGGAATCACAATCCGGTGCGTTTATGCGGCAGTTTCCGGACACCCTGTATACATGGTCTTTGTCAACTAGATATATCATAGCCGCAACTCAGCTGTACAATGACGTCATGGATCCGTATTCAACGCCATCTAGATATATCCATTGAATTTATAGAACATGGAATGCGCTTACACTATGAAAATGCAATCAAAAAGTGGCTCCAACATCTGGGTAAACTTTTTGAATATTTAGACCACATTTAGACCAGATTTTCAAACGTTACTAGTTAGCGCGTCGTTTAACGTCACTCATCGAATTGTCATCGTCAAAAATTCATATTTAGTGTCAATGTCACTATGCGACGAGGTTAAAGGTCTCCGATTGCGCTTTGACTATTTCCTGTTTTTTTGTTTTCGCGAGATTGCACTATTGGCGGCGACGGCGCGACTTTGACACTTTGCAAGAGCACCACCCTCCCGACACAAGAGCACAATATAAAACAAGAACAGCACACGGGGGTGGTGCACAACGGGACGATTGACAGGTGCAAAGCCGCAAGTCCTTTGTGTGTTCACCACGAAAAAGGCATCACCATCAGCACCTTGAGATAAGCAAACCCGGAAATGAAAGCAAATCACAAAACGCGACACATCAGACGTGCGGAATTCGGAAGGAATTCATATGAGCCAACAACGGGGAGCACACGAAGCCAAGAATGCTGCACTGTGTGCTTGGCTGGAACTGGAACACTTGCCGTTTCCACAGCAGTTGCATGTACTGCTGAGATGCTCGCGCTACGCACCTCGGGAAAAGTTACACGAAAGCGAACCGTACGCTATTCTCTATTCTCAACATGCATCCTCAATTGGATTGGAATCGGTCGCAAAAACAAACCGCGACGAGAGACGAGACTGAAGTGCTGAAATTCCGATCGGATCGTCCGTCGCTATCGGTATCCAGTCGTGTAATAAACTTCCTCCAGATATTTCCAAATATTCTTGCTGGGTATGCGGCGGTCATGTAGGATTCGATAAAGTTAAAAATAGCAACTATAGTGTCAACATTTCAAAAATTTCACTGACAGACCGAAATTGTCAATTTGAAAGCTAGGATATTTAGACTAGTCAATGACACAGTTTCATTGAACTTTCATTGATTAGTCATTGCACTGAAAATTTAGACCAAAAAAGTTTACCCAGATGTTGGGACCCTTTTTAATTGGTCTAAGCGTATTCCATGTTCTATAAATTCAATGGATATATCATAGCCGCAACTCAGCTGTACAATGACGTCATGGATCCGTATTGAATTGTTCGTCGAACACGGGCAAACAACAACAATGTCATAAGAGGCAACAACAATGCAATGCAATTTCAACTGCGGATTTGACGTTTACGAGTCTACATTGCGGCCTTAATATATAGACGGCGGTGCCGTATTAAATTGTTCGTTGGACACGGACAAACAACAACAATGTCATGAGAGGCAACAACAATGCAATGCAATTCAATCTGCGGATTTGACGTTTACGAGTCTACATTGCGGCCTTAATATATTAGGTGTGTTTTATTGGTTATCCCGTGCAGGTTTGGGTAACGAAACTCCATATAAAAAAAATGACAGCTGACGCACCTGTCATTTTTTTTATATGAAGTTTCGTTACCCAAACCTGCACGGGATAACCAAAAAAACACACCTATAGACGGCGGTGTCTTTGTTCTAGTTTCTCATCACCCTATAACATTTCTGAAACGAAAATCTGCTACCTTTTTTTTGACATTTAACATGTCAGCATGACGTGTAGGTAAACGGTCAGTTTTTCAGTTTCCTCTGGGTGCCTCTTTTACACTTTTGCAAGTTTTTGACCCAATTCTAAAAGAAATATGGTTTCCAAACTTGAAATAAACATTCGAACACTTCTCGCCAACTGTGAAGAGTTGGTGGACGATGCCAACAATCACTGGCGAGTGAAAAAACATGTCAAATCATTGGATACGATGGTCGAAGAATTGGAGGAGAGCGATGAGTATGTGTACTGAACTTTCTTCTTTCTAGATTTATGTAAAAACAAGCTTCCTTTTTATTCAAGGGATATTGCACCGAAATTAATAAATGACTACAAATCAAGACTGATGATACTGAAGACTGCCATCAATTACATTGAGAGCCCACCGCCTCCAAAAAAGTTACGAGATAAACGAATGCAAAGTGAAACGATCGAGTCAAATTTAAGAAAGGAGCTACTGGATGGTATGAGTTGAAAGTTTCTTGCTTGAGTTTTATATTACTTCAAATAAATATTCCGTACTATTACCATTGCGTAGGAAGTAGCCTGAGAAAGAGACCCGTAGCCGAAGAAAACATGGGACAGGCCATGAAGTATTATAGCGACTATCAGGAGAAAATTGCCGAAGATATGCTAGCTCTGACCCGCAACTTGCGTGAACAGACCGAAACTGCTAATAAGATAATTAAGCGCGACACTGAAGTATAACTATTTTATATTTGGATATTATAGTGATAATAATCAAATGAAATACGGACTATTTGCAGATCGTTAGTAAATCGACTGCACTTTCCGACTCCAATTTGGGTTCACTGTCGAAAGAAGCCGATAAACTTCAGGAACATTCACGGAAGGCATGGAAATGTTGGATGTGGCTGATGATTGGACTAGTTATGGCAATATTTTTGTGTAAGACTCTTATTATTTTTTGGCATACAAAGCTAATATCTTTCGTTTCAGTTATGGTCCTTTTCATGAAGATGATGAAGAAGAAAACTTCTTAGATGTCTACGGTGTTTGGAACATGGCATCTGCATTATTTATATTGAAACTGTATTCTTTAAGTGTTGTAAGGGAAGTCTTTAATGTATGCTATTATAATGAAAGATTGTATTTTCTTATATGGATGGATGGAAGAGTTTTTGTTTTGTTATGCAATAATTTCTTCTTTATGGCACGATAGCCCGACGTCGGGCCTTGGCCGCCTGGATTGAAAACCTCCAATTGTCGCGGTCACGCGACCTTATCCCCCAGTTCCGGAAGCCTATCATCTGGTGGGCGTCCTCACATACAGAATGCTCCCATCGGGCTCTCGGTCGTCCACGCAATCTGGCTCCGTCCACTCGTTGCGCGTTCATCACCCTTTTGGGCATGCGATCGTCGTTCATCCCTTGTACATGTTGTTGTTGTTGTTGTATTAGCGGCACAGACAGGAAACGTTTAATTAGTTGCATCATATTTATTCGAAGATGGTGGGCATTCCATCCTCGAGGTCGAGGTTTAGAAAGAAAGCTGCTTCGATTGGTTGTAACCATAACGCAAGTGGTGTAAGTTGCGTGGAAGCAGCTGGACAATGTTCGGGTGATTTGTACGATAGCATCCGACTAGATACTGTTTGGTAAGAAGTTCGTTGTGGTTTCTCAAAGTCATCATCTTAGTCTCCTGGTGCAGATGATCCACTGAGGACATCTTAACACAGCCGGTGATGGTGCGAAGTGCCGTGTTCTGGCAGATTTGTATGTGGCCCCAATTTGTGTTGCAGAGACCATTTGACCACGTCGGTGCTGCATAATTGACTAGGGGGGCGACCGATGGCTTTATAGGTAGTCAGAAATGTTTCTTTGTCGGTGCCCCAAGTACTACCGGCAAGAGCTTTAAGAATTTTGTTTCTGCTCCTGAGTTTAGAGCAGATGTTCTCAGCGTGTGTGTTAAATTTGCCGGAGTTGTCTATCGTGACACCTAGGATCTTGGGAGTCCGAATAGTAGGGATGACGTTGGTGTCGATAGATATAGGGAGTTGCATATTGTACTCCTGGTTGAAGCTGGTGAATAAGGTGGCGGAGGACTTTGGTGCTGAGAGCTTCAAGCCTTTACTCACAAAGAAGTCGTTGAGTGTCAGCAGGTATTCGTTGATGTGGTCGCACATTTCGGGAATGTCGTTGCCAGTCGCCATGATGGTACAGTCGTCAGCATAAGAGATGATTTCGAGTCCCGTGGGTGGTGTGGGCAGTCCTGACATGTAAAGGTTGAAGAGGGTAGGAGATAAGACTCCGCCCTGTGGAACGCCTTGTTTAATTTTCCTGAGTTTGGACTTCCCATTCCTAAACTCGGTGCAGGATTGACGATCGGCAAGATAATTCGCGATCCATTTGTGGATATACGGAGGAGTAGTGCTGCGTAGGTCTGTCAAAAGTACTGTGTGGTTAACAGTGTCAAATGCTTTTGACAAATCGAGAGCTACGAAGATAGTGCGCTTGCAGGGTTTCGGCTGATTGAGTCCATTGAAAATGTTAGAAGTAATCCTGTCTATAGCGGTTGTAGTGCTATGCATTTTCCGGAAACCGTGTTGATGATTGGCAAGCTGGACGTGCTCCAGGAGTTTAGGCAACACTAGTGCCTCAAGTATTTTGGCCACGGGGGACAGTAGCGTTATTGGACGGTATGATTCTGCTAGAGTATGATCTTTGCCTGGCTTCGGTATGGGGGTGATACGGCCTTTTTTCCATAGCTCGGGTATGATGAAGGTTTTCAGCGACAGGTTCATCGTAGCAGTGATATACTCAATGGCCGGAGAGTCGATGTGTTTGAGCATAATCATGGCAATACCGTCTAGTCCGTACGCTTTGGAGTTTTTCGCATTTTTTATTGCAAGCTGACTTCGTTTGAGGTAACCTGGAGGTGTTGGTCAGTGGTGCTGTTTCGGATAGCTCTGGTAATTTTGCGCTTGAGCTTATCTTTTTCGGGATGTTCGACGAATTGTTGGTTAAATTTGTGAGCGCATTTGTCGTCGTTGTTGTATGTGTTATCACCGAATTTTATAGCTACCTTACCTTTGGGTTTTGTGGGGTTTGATAGAGCACGTACCGTTTTTCAAAGGTTGCTTACGCCGGATTTTACGTGGCATGTTTTTAAATGCGAATTCCATAACTGTTTCCTGTGGTCGTTGACTTGCTGGGTTATAATGTTGTTGAGATCGCCGATGCGAGGATCATTTGGGTCTGCTGTTCGGAGTTCATCTCTCGTTTTTGCCAATTCTGCAGCAGATGATGGGAAATGCGTTCTCATGATTGGGATGTGGCCCGCTGGAATGTATCTTTTGGCTGCATTCTGGATAATCCGTCTCAGGTTTTTTTCAGCAGTACGTACGTCAGTAGGGGTTGGAAGGGCAGAAAACGCTTCATTTGTATAGGTTTGGAAGCCAATCCAGTCGGCTTTGCTGAAATTCGAACATGTCTTCTTCTCAGTGTACGTAAACTGAGACGGTTTATCAATCGTGAGGACAATAGGCAAATGGTCTGACGAGAAAGTTATGAACGGTTCCCAAGTAATGCTGTTTATGAGCCCAGGGCTGGCGATGGATATGTCAGGCGAGCTTCTGCATGATCCTGCAATGCGGGTTGGTGAGTCGGCATTCAATGGACAGAAATCGGAATCATCTAGTTGGTTTGCGATGTGGTTGCCTCTAGTGTCGTTGTTGAGGTTTGAGTGCCATAAATCATGGTCAGCATTGAAATCGCCCAGTAATAGGCGATATCGCCCGGTGAGTAGGGGGGAAATGTTGGCCTGGAAACCAGTGGGACAACTTGATGCTGGTGGTATATAGATATTGAGAATATCTATATCAACATTTCCCGACCTGATTGATATCGCTTGTAATTCTGTTGTGGTATCGGCGGCAGCGATATCGATTAATGAATATGGCAGCGAGTTATGTATCAAGAAAGCCAAACCTCCTTCTGAGCCAGTGGGTCGATCGCGTCGGATGATGTTGAAGCCTCCGTAAGAATTTAGCGATGAATCGGCATTTAGTTTGGTTTCTTGGATTGCAGCAACTATTATGTGATGTCTGTCCATAAAGTCAGTGATCTCAACAATTTTATGTTGTAGACCATTACAATTTAGTTGAACTATCTTTGTGGTGGAGTAGTTTGCAACTTGCAGTGGTGGTGCTGATGTAAGAGTGTGTCGTGGTGCTGTGTGGTGTGCAGAGACTGTGGGGGTGACAGGTGATGATTGTTGGCCCTGATTCGTAGGTTGTTGTGAGGTCGATGAAGACTGTTGGCCACAGATTTTGCAATTTGGTGCTATGAAGGTGCTGATCGTTGTTGTTGATCGTAAATCCGTCTTGTTGAGCCCAGAACAATTTTTGAAAATGGCACCATTCCATACAGCATGAGCACTGCACTGAGGATTGTACGTTAGAATAAATCCTCTTACCACAGACGCAGCACATCCATGGACCAGGTTTTATTTCGATGCCGGCGCGTATAAGTAGAATTTGGAGCAACTGGGCCGGCATGGGTTGCTCCGATAGTGTAAAAAAGATGTGATGCAACTTTTGTTTCCTGTATGTGTCGAGAGGGTGTGCGGCTCTTGGCCATGCATAAAATGCATGGGTGGTTCCGGGGCGAAGACCCGGCCGCGATAGGAACCCTTTGCACATGTCCCGCCCATTGCAGTCGCTGCAACTTCACGATCTTCGACACCTGTAGCTCATCATACAGCTGATACAACTCAAGGTTGTACCGGATGCGCCATTCACCTCGTTCACGAACGGCCCCGAAGATTCTTCGGATAACCTTTCTCTCGAATGTTTCCAGCAGGTGTTCAGAGTTTTGGGTTAGGGTCCATGCCTCGCAGCCATAGCATAGCACAGGTCGGATTATGGTTCTATACACGTGGAGCTGCGTGTTCCTGTGCACCAGCTTCGAATTCATAATTTGGAGGACCGCAAAATAACACTTATTAGCTAGTTGTATCCGTCGCTTTATCTCATCTGTTTCGTTGGCGTCCTTTGACAAATTGCAACCCAGGTAATTGAAGTTGTATACATACCCTATATTGAGGTCCCCTAATGTGATGCTTGAATTTCCTGACGTTCTAGTTTTTTATTGCATCATGACCTTGGTTTTAGATTCGCTGATATTTAGCCCAACTTCTTTGGCGGCGTTATTGAGATTATGCAGAAGGCCCTCTGCATCACCCAATCTTCGAGACATGATGTTGATGTCGTCGGCGTAAGCTACTAGTTGAGTCGATTTAATGAGTAGCGTTCCGTTGCTGTCCAAATTCATGGCTCGAATTACATACTCCAGAGCCAGGTTCAAGAGCATCGGCGCCAGCCCGTCGCCTTGCTTGAGTCCAGTACGAGTTTCAAATAGGTCAGTGAGTCTGTTCTGAACTCTGACCTGCGAGACGGTATTAGTCATTGTCATCCTTATGAGTCGCACTAGCTTAGCCGGTATTCCAAAAAAAAATACAGCAAAATGTTGTACAGTACGCCTCGATCGATACTATCGTATGCCTGCTTGAAGTCGACAAATATTTCGTATACGTCGATGTTGTATTCCCAGCACTTCTGGAGTAAAAGCTTCACTGTAAAAATATGATCTGTCGTCGAACGACCAGGTCTAAAGCCGACTTGGTACTCGCCAATGATTTCCTCTGCGTACGGATTAATTCTATTTTCTAGAATCTTAGATAACATCTTATAAGTCGTACAAACTAATTAGATGTCTCTGTAGTTCTCACATTTCAACTTATCCCCTTTTTTGTGGATTGGGCACATGATACTTTTACCCCAATCTTCCGGGATTATTTCGTCGTTCCATACTTTAACGATAAGTGTGTGTATAGCCTTAACAAGGCTCTCCCCACCATGCTTCAGCAGTTCAGCTGGAATCTCGTCGGCGCCCGGGGGCTTTATTATGTTTTAGTGCTTGCATGGCGAGATCAACTTCTTCTACTGTTGGGGGTTGAACGAGAGGGCCTGTTTCAGCCATCAGCTCCAGAACTTCTTGTGTGGGGTTGTTCGGTTGAACATTGAGGAGCTCTTTAAAATGTGAGGCCCAGCGTTTATCAACGCTATCGGTGCCAAAATAGGTGAAGGTTTAACACCACGAGCAACGCAACGCTATGGAGGAAGAATAAAGGAAAAGATTTAGGTAGCCGGTTCTAGGACATTGGCGATTCTACCGGAGAAATCCATCTTTGACACAACCATTTTGCCGTCTCGCTTCCGTGTGTGTGCCTTCGAATGCTGGCATTGGACAACACAAACGAAAGATAAAATATTCAGTTGGTGTCCCGAAAAAATTTGCGTGGAAGTTGTGCTGTTCTATCCTGTTCTGACGCAATAAAACGGACCTAATGTGTTTGTAAACATAATAGAAATAGAGACATAACTAAAACGTTTGTTTATTATTTTCCAAGTAAAATTCAGCTTCTGTTGGTTTACTGGAGACAGTTTGACGACATGGTCCAAGTGGCACAGTATACGAAGTTACTTCAAGAAAATCCCATAATTTGTCCTTCTTGTGGCAAAACTTTGTTTCCGATTCTTTGATTTAAGTTTAAGTTTAAAATGTGCATCTTAGTGGTACACGTTCTTTAGCATAAGGTAAAATGATTCTTTTCAACCATTTCTTATACGGGAATCGTGTCACAGTAACGGGTTTTCGATGTTTTTGAGCGACAATATACTATGTGAATGAAACCGTAGACCAGACATGTCAAACTCGCGGCCCGCGGGCCACATGCGGCCCGCCTCGCAGTTTTGTGCGGCCCGCGGCTAGGTCGAACAAACTGAATGTGTATCAGCAAAAATTAAAAAATGTGAGATGTTGCAATCAAGTCTACAAAATTTACTAAAACTCGTCAAGAAGTCCTTCCTTCTATGTTCTATAACCCTACTACAATTTGCTGATATTGAGGTATATTTTTTTAAGGCGACTTTTTTAGCTGGAAAATATTAAGTTCCTTTGTGAAATTGTTTTGTCCCGAAATTCGGTTCAGAAAAAAGTTGTTGGCTTTGCCGAAGCGTATAGTTATTTGTCACGGTTAAATTAAATTTCGTGTTCGCATCTTTCAGGTAATGGAACAAGAACATCTTGGAACATCTTGGCAAAATTTCAATGAGAAAATCACCTTGATGTGAAATTTCGTAAACATAGTAGCTTCAGTCCATCAGAGCGGCGCATAAGGGCCCGCAGGCATGGGCGTAGCCAGGATTTCGGTCAGGGGGGGGCAAGCCCAAAATTTTTTCAACATCATGATTTTCTTAGGAGTTGAAATTTCCGGTCTCAGAAATATTGTTAGCAATTTTAGAGTAGCCTGGCTTGTGGTTAGATTGGTGCACAGGGTCATGGATTCCAGACTCACCGTGAACGAATTCATTTTATGGTTTTTCGAACTCACGACCTACGTGACGGACTATGATGTCGCTCAGATTGTAAACAAGTATCCATTTATGGGGATAAATAACATTGCTGGGCGTGCTGTTGATCTCAACATCTTAGCAAAACAGCAGTTTAGATCTTGGAAATTGGATGTCACTCACAAATCTGCGGCCCTAGTTTACTGGTGGACTGCCGCGCATGTTATTTCCTTTTTTCTAATTTAAGAGTCAAATTTTTAAAGTGGAGATGAGAATGATTTTCTTCTACACTCTGATTACATTCAACTGGCCTCCAATATCTGCCTTTTAGAAAGTAGTTTGTCTATTTTCAGCGCATTTTTTGCATCTCGGACTGCATATTCCACTTGCGAAATCAGTTTGTTTCGTCTGTTACTTTCATCTTAGCAAAGTAGCATCGACAGAATATTTATAAATCCTTTATTGATTGAAATATGGTTAACGGCTTCAATAAGATTTCCTCTAAATTTATCAAAGTATTAATTATTATTAAAGTAAAATTAAGCCACTTTTATTGCTGTTATGATTCAGCTAGAAAAGAAATTTTGATTTAATAACGTGAAAGACCGCTCTGTGGCTCATTTGGCTGAGTCGTAGTCTACAAGGCTAGTAATATAGAGGTCCGGAGATCGTATCTCGGCGTGGTCCAAAATTTCCATACATGTGAATGGAAATATATAGTGCTTACAACATTATACAATCCGAAATGATATGCAATGTAACGTTGACTCGAAATTGCCTATAAACGGCTTAGTTAACGCACCATGCCCCACAAGGGGCGATACGGTACTGAGAAGAAAAAGAAGAACTTGAAAAACACTGAAATATGAAACCCGTTCTTTACAAGGTCCTTAACCCTGGAAGGTCATGCTTATTTTTAGTCATTCGTCGATTCGACAACGCTCTACTTTGACGCCTCATAGAAATCACCCTTTCTCAAAATATTTATAAAATCTGACAGATTTTCAATCGTTAGTTTATTTAGAATGGAAAAACTTAGATTTTAGAGCCAATTTGTATTTATATTTATTTTTGTCCTAGTAAATATTTTTTCCATAATTTTTCAAAAAATAGGTCCCACATTTCAAAAATAAACATATTTGTTACGAGCTAGTTGTATGGACACAGACTTATCGTCGAATCGACAAGCAGCCATGAGAAATACTGGAGTTCTAAAAGTTATACAAACTTCATCCTTCGTCGTTTCGACGACGCCAATTTCCAAAAATCTAACTTACCCTGCATACTTCGTCTAGCCGCAATGTACCCGGCAAGTACTCGTACATCGGCACGGTAAGTGCTGTCCGAAAACCCAGCTCCAAATAATGAGAATTGTCACGAAAAATGGGATAAATTTGATGATGCGTAGTCGATTCGACAAACCATGACCTTCCAGGGGTAACAAAGCAAAGCTGTATACCATTTGTCACCCTTTCAGATGAAAATAAGTTGAATTCCAGAAGCCATGAAATGAAACATGAAATATGGGATCCACGCAGCCACAGTAGGTACAACACAGCACAGCACACTCACAAGTGAAATGTGTGTGCTGGTACACAGCCTCCGTCAGTCACGAGAGGCCACTCGCTGTCATCTATTTGCATGCGCCTCCTGACTGCAAACTGTCCCAATCATGGCTTCTCCGGCAACAATTGGAGTTGCATCTGCGCCAGCAGCAGAAAATTTTTGAAAATGTTGTATAGTGCAGCAATTTTTTTTCCTACATCGATAAGAATTTTTTACCATCTTCATCGACCAGGGGGGGGGGGGGCGACCACCCCTCCCTGCCCCCCCCCCCCTGGCTACGCCCATGCCCGCAGGGCCCGCGTGGCGGGGGGGCTCACGAGATTTAGGGGCCCAAAACCACATGAAGAGTTTGTCGAACCATAAAACATCTGCGAAAAAAACAATAATTCGAAGTAGATATTTTTGGCACTCAAGAAGGATATACACTTTTTGAAGTCAAAATAAATGCTAAATTTATTGTTCCTCTCTCATCAGGTTCCTTAGAGAAACAAATTTAATATTGTCCTAAAATCTTTGAAAGCTCATGAGACACTCCGGATTCTCAAATTTGCTTTGCATGGCTGCGCTATTGTAGCCGCGGTTTGTAGTCCGACCCACCCTTTTCCATGCGAAGAACGATATGCGCAAAACGATTCTTTAGGTTGCTCTGCAAATAAACTATCTTAAAAATTTTTTAAATGGATTCGGGTTGACCGTGTGTGTGCAGCATTAGGGTAGATAGGGCGTTCGTATTCAAATCATAGGTTCGCGGGATCGAATCCCATTGTAGGCGCTGGTAATTTATTATGCTTACCAACATCTATAGAGGTCAATACTCCGCCGCGTGAGTGTTTTTATTTTAAAATAATAAAAAAACACGATTGACGAAATCATTAATTTAATAAACGTTAAAACAAGAACGCTATTCTCAATAAGAATGCAGAGAGTGAAAGTAGTTCTTAGCAAAACTATTTTAAGTAAGACGTTCTTAATCTTAGTAGAAACACTGTAACGTCAAAATCATGTTTCAAAAGAGTTAGTTTAAGGTCGATTAGCACTTTTGATTAGCACAAAGTGTGGATCGACCTTCAAGAGTGCTTTTTGAAGGTCGATCCACACTTTTCAGTCATCAGGCACAGTTATTTTCCATACAAGTTGACAGATTGTCAGTTAATTGATTGACTTACTATCTGGTCAATTTGTATGGTAAATGACTGAGACCTTTCTTTCTATCCGATTGATTTTACTGTTTTTTCTCAGTGTAGGGGGGCCCACTCAAAAAGTTGGCGGGAGGGCCCCGAGTGAAGTTGTTCCGCCACTGCAGTCCTTTACCCATTTTTTCTTGCCTTTTAGCTTTACTGGTGCATGCGTTTGTTTCACACTACATCAGAAACAAATGTTTATCTATTTTTTCCTCCTTTCTATCCGAACTTCATTTAGGTCAGTCTAAAAAATTTCACTGGCAAGGTAGTTTTGCACTTCCAGTATGTTGGATGACCGGTGCTACAATGTTCTGATCATCTGTCCAAAATTTGGCGGAAATTATGGTTATTAACCAAAATTTTGATGATTTGATCTTTTAACTGTCTAAATTTGTTTACTGAACATTTTCAAATGATGGCATTTCTAAAAGATATAATGCCGAAGTAATGAGTGACTCTGATTTATTGTCATATTTTAATAGAAGTATTCTATGATTAAAATTCGAAATAAAATATATTGTGGTTTTTTAAATGTTTACCCTGCGGCCCGCTTAACGTGAAGACAGCAATATTTGGCCCGGCCCATGTTTCGAGTTTGACACCCCTGCCGTAGACCATGATTATCTTCCCCTTTATGGGAAATCGTCCTTTGACTTATTGTATATCACATTGTTTTTATTTTGAGCGAATATTTTAATAGGAGTATTTAGGTTAGGTTAGGTACAGGGGCCGCCAGATTTGCACCAGTGGCGGTTACTCCTTAGGAGCACATGAGCACGTGAACCCCCTACACTCATCATAACCATTACATCTCAAAATTACTTCCCTTCGTAAAATTTTCTATCGCAGCAAAAATTCAAATTTATATAAAAATCTATATCAACTATCTCAAACCCGCGAAGAATAACCGAAATTGTTAATACAAGTCAAAGACAACAAGCCACCTCTATTCTCTAATCGCACGTGCGGTTAGAGTTGCTTGTATCCGTCATCCGTTTCCATACGATCATATGCGATGTCCCATAGTAGCAATCGACGCACACTCGCTGGCGTAGGAGCACACAAAATATGTGCGAACAGTGAAAGAATTGAGTGCAAGCTTCAGTATCGGTGATGTTTTTTTCGTTTGATACGTTTTCAATTGATGCAATTTGCATTGTTTATATGAATCCTTATGATAACGTATCAATTGCTCAGTTTGTTTTTAATATTTAAATAACAAGGCAAAAATAATGACGAATGTACTCGTATTAAGTATGGCTAAACAATATTTACAAATTTATTTATAATTTGGAAACATGTGCGGATGATGTAGTGTTACCAACAAAATAATCGTGATTATTTTGTAGCATTTTGTAATTAAAAATTGTTGTTTAACCCATGTTGTACCATTTTTGTACACACTTTTAGAGCTATATCCTCTGGTTAAAAATCCGTTAAAAAATAATTTCTGATGTATAATTTCGAGGATATGAGTGGTTCGGAAATGAACGTTTGGAACTAGACCTCTGATATTTACTATTGTGTATCTATTATTCGAGAAATGTATTGAAGAATTGTTAAATTTGTAATTTATTGAATTAACATCCATAGTGGAAACCGTTTCTATCGCACGGAGAGAAAAATGTGCAATGAATTCAATAAAATCATACAATGAAATTCACAATATATAATTTCAATAAATTTGTAGTGAAAGTTATTAAAATGTAGTGAAATTGATTACAATTCAGTTTTTACTGGTGCGACGACTAATTTATTCGCATAACTTGTAATCTTAGATAGCTTAGGTGTAGGACGTAGGACTACGAAACGATACCCAGCAAACAATTTCTATCGTCCGCGATACGAATTCAATTCGCCTGATAGAAAACATTTCTCGAATTTCATATCGTTTTCGGATTAAAGGCGTCACTCCCTTCGTGAAGGAATAGTGACCGATATTAATTCGCCAGGATGATAATTTGGCGATAATAGACTAATACATAGAAAAAGTGAAAAAAATTTAATTTTTTTATTTTTCCCTTTTATCTATTTTTTTCTTTTATTTTATCCTGAACTTTTTTTACCTTATTTTAATTTTACCTTTTTACACTTTCCCAGCAAACAATTTTATCGATTTTTTCGAAAAATCACAAAAATTATTCGAAAGCGATATTATTAAAATGAAAAATTTATCGTAGACTTGTCTCCCCGACGAAAAATCATTTTATTGTCATCAATATGTCAGGAATGCGACTCCTATTAACGAAATATCGTCTTATTATTGCAAAGATGATAAAATAGTAATCCCTCACAACGAGAGAATGATGAAATTGTCAAAAAATAAAACGACTAATTTATTCCCATAATTTGTAATCTTAGATAGCTCAGGTGTAGGACGTAGGACTACGAAACGATAGGTGCCCGGTTCGATTCCCAGTAGAAGCAAAGTGTAAAAAGGTAAAATTAAAATAAGGTAAAAAAAGTTCAGGATAAAATAAAAGAAAAAAATAGATAAAAGGGAAAAATAAAAAAATTAAATTTTTTTCACTTTTTCTATGTATTAGTCTATTATCGCCAAATTATCATCCTGGCGAATTAATATCGGTCACTATTCCTTCACGAAGGGAGTGACGCCTTTAATCCGAAAACGATATGAAATTCGAGAAATGTTTTCTATCAGGCGAATTGAATTCGTATCGCGGACGATAGAAATTGTTTGCTGGGTTGCTTCTACTGGGAATCGAACCGGGCACCTATCGTTTCGTAGTCCTACGTCCTACACCTGAGCTATCTAAGATTACAAATTATCCCAGCAAACAATTTCTATCGTCCGCGATACGAATTCGATTCGCCTGCTCGAAAACATTTCTCGAATTTCATATCGAATTCTGATTAAAGTCGTCACTCCCTTCGGGAAGGAATAGTGACCGATATTAATTCGCCAGGATGATAATTTGGCGATAATAGACTAATACATAGAAAATGTGAAAAAAAAAATTATTTATTTTTTATTTTCCCTTTTTTTTTCATTTTTTTCTTCTATTTTATCTTTAACATTTTTTAACTTATTTTAATTTTACCTTTTTACACTTTGCTTCTACTGGGAATCGAACCTATCACCTATCGTTTCGTAGTCCTACGTCCTACACCTGAGCTATCTAAGATTACAAATTATTGGAATAAATTAGTCGTTTTATTTTTTGACAATTTCATAATTCTCTCGTTGTGAGGAATCACTATTTTATCATCTTTGCAATAATAAGGCGATATTTCGTTAATAGGAGTCACATTCCTGACAAATTGATGACGATACAGCGATTTTTCGTCGGGGAGACAAGTTTACGATAAATTTTTCATTTGAATGATATCGTTTTCGTATCGTTTTTGTGATTTTTCGAACAAAACGATAAAATTGTTTGCTGGGATGGGAATAAATTAGTCGTTTTATTTTTTGACAATTTCATCATTCTCTCGTTGTGAGGGATTACTATTTTATCATCTTTGCAATAATAAGACGATATTTCGTTAATAGGAGTCGCATTCCTGACATATTGATGACAATAAAATGATTTTTCGTCGGGGAGACAAGTCTACGATAAATTTTTCATTTTAATAATATCGCTTTCGAATAATTTTTGTGATTTTTCGAAAAAATCGATAAAATTGTTTGCTGGGTAGGTCCCCGGTTTAATTTCCAGTAGAAGCAAATTGTGAAAAGGTAAAGTTAAAATAGGGGAAAAGAAGTTAAGTATAAAATAGAAGTAAAAAATAAAAAAGATAAAAATAGAAAAAGGAAAAAAAATCACTATTTGTATTTTTTCTATTATTGCTGAATTATTTTCCTGGCAAATTTTATTATCAAAATTGTTAATTTTATTACAGCGCAATGTCATTTTTCATTACAGATGTAATAACTTTTACATCAGTTGCAGTAGGGTCAAAAATCGTTACAAATGCAATGGTTTTTATTACATTTTTAATACCTTTCACAACATTTTTTTCTCCGTGGGGCAACCATATAAGCAGAAATGCAATTTATATTTGTTGCACTTTAAGATCGTCTTCAAGATATTTCGCTTCTTCTCTTCCTAAATTCGATCATTTGTATTGGCCTACAATTTAATAATATTAGCCACAAAATATCTCTACATATATGTATAAAAATAGATGAAACGGCTAATGAAGCCAAAAAAGAAATTCTTCTAATAAAAAAGTTCAAGTTCAAGGGGTAATGAAATTAGTTTTTTGCATAATTTTGAAGAATTAGTTGCTCTTGTTTGTTTCAGTTGTGAACCCCCAATTTAGGAGATCACGAGCCGCCACTGATTTGCACCCAGCGCACTTAGACCAGATTTGGTCCATTGTGATACCACCGAGAGAATCATGTCTCTACTGCCTAAAAACCAACCCGTGCTTACAATAAATTTATTCAGCAGTATTGGGCTCACATCCCGAAGATCATCGGTATCTTAGAAATACTTTGAGCCCAGAAAATGCATTCGTTTTGTCAGCCAGGGCGGGACAGTGGCAGAGTAAGTGAGGATAGGTAGGAGTATTTACTTAAATTTATTACGATCTGGAAGCTGCAACAAAATATTTTGATTGTTTGTTATGGACCAAGAAAACTCCAAGCTTAGTTGGCCCTTCAATGTCTTTGACCTTCATAAAGGGAACTTAAAGGCTATTCGTCAGAATTACTTTACTTCTTCTAGTGTTCCATTAACTTTTTGTAAAGATATGATATTATGAATATCTGCCGCAATAAGCGTGGGAACGGAGATTTTTTCGCTATAGTACTAAGGTCATTGTCAGTTATCCCTGAAGCCATTCGTTGTTTTTAATGCATTCAATATTAAATAAAATGATTGGCAGGTTTGTTGGCTGATTAGGTGAATACTTAAGAAACCATTACAAAGTTTGAAACCTTAATGCCTTTCCTCGGGCCTACAATCCGTTTCCCGCCTCTTAAATATTTTTTCGTATTAAATTTATCATTACTTTTACACACAATAGGCCAGTCATTTTATGATTTTAGGTCGCAAAAAATAGCTCGGCTCTGGTTTTTTGGGATATTGTTAGGGTAGATACCAGAAGTGTACCACCAAGTTTGCAACTTCGAAAAACCTGTGCTAACCCCGTGACCCTAAAAAAACCTCAAAATTTCCTGACAGTTTTCATATTTTGGTTTGTAATTTCCAAAAGGAGCTTCCTACAAGAAAGTCGTCTACGGGATTTTGAAAGCTAACACAACTTTCTTTAATTTCAGTACACTTCCAGCCTTATAGGTGCAAAGGATCCCAAGATACAGCATTTTAAACATTGTTTTTTGTAAAAAAGTTCGAAATTCTAATTTTAGTCATCTTCCGAACTAAATATCGGCTTAAATGCGCATTCTATGGAGAAAGTCATGTGACACGAAGTTATAAACCACTTACTTAGCTGTATATGTATATGTCGGAACGAATGGTATCGGACCATAGGGCTGCCCTGAAAGTTAGGTTCTTCTAAGAAATTTTTTTTTTATGTACCAATATTAACCAAACTTCACCCAAGGTTGTTCCTGGTTAAGCCTAAAAAAATATCTAGGAACGGATGAAATCGGAACACTACGTCATAGGGCTGTCATACAAACAAACCCCTGGAAATTAGGTTGTGCTAAGAAAAACTTTTTTCTTTATGAACCAATCTTAACCAAACCTCATCCAAATGTGTTCGTAGTAAAGCCTCAAAACATATCTAGGAATGGATGGAATCGGAACATAATGTCATAGGGCTGTCATACAAACCAACCCCTAAATATTAGGTTCTTGTAAGAAAAACTTTTTTTCTTTTTGAATCTTAACCAAAATTCATCTAAGAGTGCTGGATTAGCCTCAATGCATCCAGGAACAGATGGAATCGCAACACGTCATAGAGTACATCGTATTACAATTTCGGTTTCTTTTACAAAAAAAAAAAACATCTTTTAAAATGCTGTATCTTGGGATCCTTTGTACCTACAAAGCTGGGGTTGCACTCACAGTAAAGAAGATTTTGTTAGCTTTAAAAGTGCAGTGGACGACTTTCTTGTAGAAAGCACCTTTTAAAAATTACAAACCAAAATATGAAAATAGTCGGAAAATTTTGAAGTTTTTTGAAGGTCACGAGGTTAGCACAGGTTTTTCGAAGTTGTAAAGTTGGTGGTTCACTACTGGTATCTATCCTAGCAGTATCCCAAAAAAAAAACAGAGCCGAGCTATTTTTTGCGACCTAACGCCTTATATTTCGGTTTATTGACTGGCCTACAAACAAATAACAAAATTTAATCCATTCGGAAAATCATACCCTGCACTGGAAAAAATTAAAAAATTGACAGTGTACTTATTATTTTCACCAATCTGATTTACCGACTCCCAAGTTTATATAGGAAGAATCTGAGAAAATGGGCCGGAGCCATTTACTTTTTCGAGTCCATTGGTATTGTTATATCCGTATAGTTTCAACGACTATCCATTTCGAATATGATATATGTACAGTAAATGCAAAGAAAATTGAGCTTAAAGTGGTTCAGGAAGGGTGTACTTATGTTTTTGGCCATATGTGTAAATAGATCCCTATTGATGTCGTAAAAGATATGTAAAAATGGATGGATTCGAACGATGGGGTAATGGGGCTGCCATACAAACCCAACCCCCCAAATTAGGTTCTTCTAAGAAAAACTTACATATTTATTTCGGCACCAAATGTGTTTCTATTGATGCCAACATACGTAAAAATGGATGGAGAGGGGCCATGGGATCATGGGACTGCCTTACAACCCCCACCCCCTCCCCCATTTTGGTTCCTTTAAAATTAAAGTTGACCGTAATTAAAAAAATTTAACAGCTGCTCCTAACTACAACTTTATTTTTTATCGCATATACGTATTTCGGGAGCAATGTGCTCCCTTCTTCAGTGCGTTAGCTATTGATGCATTGACAATTATACAGGTGTATATATTTCGAAAACATTTCTTTAAAAGTTACTCAAAAACCGTAGGTAGGTTCATAAAAGAAAAAGAAAGAACAAACTAAACTCGGCAATTCAGGTAAGAGGGTTAATTAGAATTGGAGTAAGGTTTCTTTTTTGCCAGCTCTCTAATTAATTTGGTTGGGCAATTTCCTTCGTCTGTATTGAGCAATGTCTCCGGGTTTCGTCGCAATATTTCGAGGCTCTCCCAAGCATCCAAAGTGTGGGGCCTCTTGACGTGTCGTATCAGCTCCAGATTATCGCTAGTTATTGTATGTTTCTCCTCAATGATATGTTTAGCTATGGATGATCTGATTGTGCTGGTTACTCTTTTTTGTCCACTTGCTGCCTCCCTCAAGTGCTCGTTAAATCTCGTTGTGATAAGCCGCTTCGTCTGACCAATGTATTGCTTCCCGCAGTCGCCGCACGATACCGCATATATACCGCTCTTTTCCTCCTTCGTTAGTCGGTCCTTCTCGCTTCCTAGTTGACTCTTCAGCGTGCTTCCTCGGGTTGATCCTACGATGTTGATGTCGAATTTCCTCATGAATGTCCTGATCTTGTAGAAGTTTTTAGCCATCGGTATGCTAATCCATCTCATTTCGTCTTTCGCTTGATCGTATAATGTAGTGCGTTCGCTCCTCCATATTTGCTGCTGTTTATTCGCCATGAGCTTCTTGATTATTTCTATGGCGAATAAACAGCAGCAAATATGGAGGAGCGAACGCACTACATTATACGATCAAGCGAAAGACGAAATGAGATGGATTAGCATACCGATGGCCAAAAACTTCTACAAGATCAGGACATTCATGAGGAAATTCGACATCAACATCGTAGGATCAACCCGAGGAAGCACGCTGAAGAGTCAACTAGGAAGCGAGAAGGACCGACTAACGAAGGAGGAAAAGAGCGGTATATATGCGGTATCGTGCGGCGACTGCGGGAAGCAATACATTGGTCAGACGAAGCGGCTTATCACAACGAGATTTAACGAGCACTTGAGGGAGGCAGCAAGTGGACAAAAAAGAGTAACCAGCACAATCAGATCATCCATAGCTAAACATATCATTGAGGAGAAACATACAATAACTAGCGATAATCTGGAGCTGATACGACACGTCAAGAGGCCCCACACTTTGGATGCTTGGGAGAGCCTCGAAATATTGCGACGAAACCCGGAGACATTGCTCAATACAGACGAAGGAAATTGCCCAACCAAATTAATTAGAGAGCTGGCAAAAAAGAAACCTTACTCCAATTCTAATTAACCCTCTTACCTGAATTGCCGAGTTTAGTTTGTTCTTTCTTTTTCTTTTATGAACCTACCTGGGGTTTTTGAGTAACTTTTAAAGAAATGTTTTCGAAATATATACACCTGTATAATTGTCAATGCATCAATAGCTAACGCACTGAAGAAGGGAGCACATTGCTCCCGAAATACGTATATGCGATAAAAAATAAAGTTGTAGTTAGGAGCAGCTGTTAAATTTTTTTAATTATAACATCAACTACAAGCATCAGAGGACGATATTTATTTTTAAAGTTGACCGTCCCAAAAAAGTGTTAGAAAGTGTTAATTAATTGAGACAATCGCGAATAATCGTTTTTACCTTTTAACGATAAATGGACACTGCACGTGGTTAGCCTGATTACATCCTACTCGCTTACGATATCCGTTTTTAGGGTTTTTTAGAAATTTTTTTCAAAAAACCCTTATGAAATCGATTTTGTCCGTCCGTCTGTTCACTAAATAACTCTCAAACGGCTCAACCGATTGCCATGAAATTTGGTAGGAATGTGTAGAATGGTTACAGTCTTTGGCACAAATACCTAAGATAACAGGGTGTCCCGAACGTTTGAAAAAAAGTCGACTTTTTTAGTTTTTATCGAAGATTGACGTTTGGGTATTTCAATCAAAGATCTAAACGAGTACATCTCATGTCAGTTAAAATTTTCCAGCTTCGAGTAACGGTAAAAAGTTATAGGCGTTTAAAGTTAAACTTCCTTTTCGAGCTCCGTTTTTCTAAACCGTTATAGGGATCGATATGAAACTTTGCACAAAGATTGATCTGTATGGCCTTATATACGTTAAATATTAAGACTGTTGACTTTTGCTAAGGAAAAGTAAATAACAGTAAATTTGTCAAATTTCAATAAATTTCCTAATATGAAAATTCTGCTAAGGGTTTTTAGAAAATTACATAGGGAATATGTCTACGAATTTTCATTCGAATAACTGTATCCAAACCGGAAATATAGCCAAGTAAGTATTAAGTAAGGGGCTTTCACAATGCAAGGGAAGACTCTTAAGCATTTTTTCAATGCATATCTTTTAACTTGATAAAACAATGAACATGAAATTTGGTGGAAATGCATAGAATGGTAATAGGCCACAAATATTTTTCAAGTTTGTAGGACCAAGTTAACAGGGTGTCCCTGAATAGCTGCAAAAGTACACTTGTTCAATATTCATAGGAAAGCTTGCGTGGGCTCTTATGTCAGGGGACACAGAATTATTTCATATAAGTTGCTTTTCCTTGATTGAAAAAACAGTAATAGTAGATTTACAGCTAATAATTCAGTTCACTTCATATACAAAGCCAAGCCGTCCTTACGTTTGCCTGAGTTTCTATTTGCTCAATGGCCATCAGACCGGTTTTGCGGGTTTTGGACATTTCGGCAGCGAAACAATGCAGTTTCTCTTTGTTTCACAGGAAAAGATGTGGTCGACATTCAATCAAAACGCGAGTAAACGTTTATCTTAAATTGACTAAATAAAAAGCAAGTCTCCACGTAAAATTTTTCACGGGAGACATAAATGCAAGTTTTTCGCTCGGTGAACTCAGTACATACTTTTAATGTAAATTTAAGCCTTGCTGAATTTTCTGGTTAAAATTTGAAATATAAACTAACCTGTAAAAAAGGATCTGCTTTTATATTTGATAGACTAACGAAAAGAACCGGAGATTATTTCTGATCCGCAAAATTGTAGTTAGGGAATCAGAACGGCACAACACAACTGTTTTTGTTTGTCACAATTTGTTACAATGACTGTGATTGATGGCAAAAACAACATTAGTTTTTATCAGCATTTTACCTGGATTGTATTGCCCCATATGGTTTCAGCGGCTAGTAGCTCAAAATCGGAATCAGGGTAATTAAATAGATACGTCGAAACCACTCTCTAAATGATACACATTTATCATTATGATAAAACCACGACACAATTTTAAGGTAATATGTAACAACGACTCTTCGACTTACTTCCATCAAACGACGTCAAGCTGCTGCTAGGAGACTTTAACGCTAAAGTCGGACACGAAAGCTGGCATAGGGGAACTACTGGTGGTCATAGCCTCCACGACGAAAACAACAACAACGGTCAGCGACTTATCGACTTCGCGAGCGGCAGAAACTTGGTCATAAGCTCTACATGCTTCCCTCATCGACGAATTCATAAGCAGACCTGGAAGTCTCCAGATGAATACACCGTGAACCAAATCGACCACGTACTGATCAGCAAGAGATGGGCTTCTAATGTCCTAGATGTTCGATCCTATCGAGGAGCCAACTGCGACACCGATCACTATTTGGTGAAGACGACCTACAGGTGCAGAATCTCTTCGGTGCACCTAACGAGAATCAACCCTGCCAAGATCTTCGAGGTTGACAATTTGATTGATGATGCCACGGCGGCTGCGTATACTACAGCCCTTGAGGAAAAACTGTCGCCCATGCTTGATAACATCAATAATCTAGGCATCCATGAGTTCTGGGAGGAGCTCAAAGACAGCATCAAGGAGGTCGCAGAAGAGGTCGTGGGCTATAAAGGCCGGCGCAGACGAGCAGACTGGTTCGACGACGAATGCAGGGCCTCGATTGAGGCGAAAAATGAAGCCTATCGCCAATACGCACAACGCGCATCCCGAGCCAAGAAAGAAAGATATAACGAGCTTCGGCGAGCATCTAATAAGTTAATTAGACGTAAGAAACGCAAACATTTTGACGAGCAGTTACAGCAAATAAACCAAAGATTAGCCAGTAAGAACACTAGACAGGCGTACAAACTTATAAATAATATCAAGAACGGATATCAACCCAGGACAAGCCTATGTAAGGACAAGGATGGTAACATCATCAGCGACATCGAAAGCGTCAACAAACGATGGGCCTCGCATTTTGAAGAGCTCCTCAATGCATCATTAACATCCCCCGCGGAGCTAGCTCTTGAGCAGTTAGCCGAACCAGGCCCTCCCGTTCTACCCCCAACAGTAGAGGAGGTGAGTCTTGCCATACAGTCGCTCCAAAATAATAAAGCGCCCGGCGCTGACGAGATCCCAGCAGAACTGCTGAAGCATGGTGGAACGTGCCTGACCAACGCTGTACATGTGCTACTGCTGAAAATATGGAACGACGAGGTAATCCCCGAAGATTGGCGCAAAAGCATAATCTGCCCAATCCACAAAAAGGGTGACAAGCTGAAGTGTGAGAATTACAGGGGCATATCATTAGTTTGTACGGCCTATAAGATTTTATCAAAAATTCTTGAAAAGAGAATCAATCCGTACGCAGAACAAATCATTGGCGAGTATCAAGGCGGCTTCAGACCTGGTCGTTCAATGACCGATCAGCTTTACACAGTGAAGCTACTACTCCAAAAGTGCTGGGAATACAACATCGACGTATACCAAATCTTTGTCGACTTCAAGCAGGCATACGACAGTATCGACCGAAGTGTACTGTACAACATTATGCTGAACTTTGGTATACCGACAAAGTTAGTGCGACTCACAAGGATGACGATGACTAATACCGTCTCGCAGGTCAAAGTGCAGAACCGACTCACTGACCTATTTGAAACTCGTACTGGACTCAAGCAGAGTGACGGGCTGGCGCCGACGCTCTTCAACCTGGCTTTGGAGTATGTAATTCGAGCCATGAATATGGACAGCAGCGGAACGCTACTCATCAAGTCGACTCAATTAGTAGCGTACGCCGACGATATCAACATCATGTCTCGAAGGTTGGGTGATGCAGAAAGCCTCCTGCATAACCTCAATAACGCCGCAAAGGAAGTTGGACTACATATCAACGAAAGCAAAACAAAGGCCATGATGCAATCGAAAACAAGGACGCCAGCAAATTCAAGCATCACAGTGGGGGACCTTAATTTCGAGTATGTAGACAACTTCAACTATCTGGGTTGTAACTTATCAAAGGACGCCAACGAAACCGACGAAATTAAGCGACGGATACAACTAGCCAATAAGACATATTTCTCGGTCTTCCCTATAATTAATTCGAAACTTGCGCACAGGAACACGAAGCTCCGCGTGTACAAAACGATCATCCGACCCGTGCTATGTTATGGCTGCGAAACATGGACCCTTACCCAAGCCTTCGAAATTTTGCTAGACCGATTCGAACGAAAGGTCCTTCGGCGAATTTTCGGGGCCGTTCGCGAGCGAGACCAATGGCGTATCCGATACAACCATGAGTTGTATCAATTGTACGATGAGCTGGAAGTATCGAAAATCGTGAAACTTCAACGTCTGCAATGGGCGGGGCATGTACAACGGATGGACGACAATCGCATGCCAAAGAAAGTTATGAACGCACAACGAATTGACGGAGCGAAGTTGCGTGGACGACCGAGAGCTCGCTGGGAGAACTCCGTAGGTGAAGACGCCCACCAGCTGCTGAGCTTCCGAAACTGGAGGACAAGGTCACGTAACCGTGACAATTGGAGGTCAACGATTCAGGCGGCCAAGGCCCGACGGCGGGCTATCGTGCCACATTGATGATGATGATGTATCAACGTTCAAATTGCTAGTACCTAACAGCAATTTCTATGAACATTCTAAAACGTAATTTCGATTAAATTTAGTTTAGTTTACTTTTTAGCGAACATCCGTAATATTCTAATTAGTTCACAATTCGAATCTTTCGCGCCATATTTTTATCATAAACAATCACCAAAAAAGGTTTGAGGTGAAGGTGAAATTGGAACGATTGGAACAAAAGAACGAGAAAATACATACTACACGGCGCTACTGTGAATTCACCCGAATTTTCCGAGAAAAAATCACTTTTTATCTATGAAATATGTAACTAAAAACATTCTCACATATTTCATTTTCACCGCCACTAATTCAGTTTTTCGGATTAATAGAGCCTTTTACGAGATTCACTGGTTAGCATCATGAAAAATACATAGAAATCCGTGCCACGCATGGGAAAGCTCATCGAAATAATATTTTCACCGAAAATATTTATGGCACTGATAGTACCACCTATAAGAAGGTACATGCGATATTCAGTAATATGTTGTTTACACCTTACAAGTTATCACTTTACCAGCCGACGTGGTTTGCTATTAAAAAATCTTCAAGTTGTACCACCAGAACACGAAGCTTACACGAAAAATGAAATTCAGGCTCAAAGTTTTCGGTAAATCACTGGCACAATTCTTTACAGCACACTTCATTATTCAAGTTTAAAATGTTGTTAAGGGATTTGAATTAATGAAACTCACTAAAAACTTTAAATTTTAAAATTATCCCTGAATACAGTTCTTAACGATGTGAAAACAGACGGGGACTTGTCACTCAAGTCAGAAGTTGGAACGAAACGGAATGAGCAATTTTCCTGCGTTTCTCAAAATTTAATGGAAATGAGTTTTGAAATCAGATTTTGGTAATGCGATTTTTTTGTACTTAAAATAAGTAACATTATAACTCCAACTAAGTGTTAATAAGCTTTAATAATCCAGGAAGAATGTGCAAAAGTGAAAAAATGCGGAAATAATGTTAAATGAGGAATAAATGTTCAACAATTTCTTCCGAAAAAAATCAGTTGAGAAAAAGGTTGAGAGCCAGTGTTATAATCGCAATTTTAGACAGAGGAGCTCACGAGAGGAGAGGAGAAAAAAATTTCCGTATACGAATACGGCAAAATCAAAGTATGTGTGACAATTTGTTGTGGCTTCAATGGTTGCAATAGAGCGATGTGCGATATCTTCTCCAGGTATGTATCTCTTTGGGTAGTATTAACCGTATTGACCACCCAATGCGGGACACCATGTATACAATTCCCACAAACCCCTTTAAAGCCTGACCAAAAGTTAATTGCAATAATTACATAAAAAAAACCTTTTAAACATAAGATAAAATATATTAATGCTAGTTTACAAATAAAGAAGTGTTTACCGTCAGTACCTCACGGTAGCACACTCTCAATACAAATCACAAATACTTTGACCAATATTCGACCACTTTACTGTCGTGCGGTTGAATGCCTAAAATCCGCTTTAGCTTGGCCTGATCACTAGATGATTGTATCTGATTGATGCAAGTAATTTTGCTATAAATGTGAAAAAAAAATCGTTTAACATAAACTGCAAAAATATAAACATAAGAATGAGCTTACTTCTTCCACTCATGTACCAGAACCTTGAGCTGCTTTTCCAGGACAAAATCAGTGAAGAGTGGCTCGTCTACAGCACGTATGACTTTGGTCACTAAATCTGGAACTATAAAAAAGGAGTTAGTTACTATAGTCCTTATAAATACTACAAAAAAACATATTTAGTCACATTTAGTCGGCAGCTCGCCAAGCCATTTAACCGAAACCGCATTTTCGTTGCCAAGAAAGTCGATGCGAAAAATCAGACTATTCGGTTGTGGAACGGCCACTTCCGGTGGTACCGTTATAATCCGAAATTCGGCCGGTGACAAATATTGGGAACAATTGATTTTTGTCACTTTGTGCATTTGTTCTGGCAGCAGAAGACGTAGGCACATCATTAGATGATACGTTTTGACCGTAGGGCCGCGTATGACAACCTGAAATTGTTGGGAACGAATAATTCAAAAAACATAACAACTTAACTGAAGTGAAGTGGATGATAACGTTATTAAGTAACAATGGGGTACCAACGCCATTACCTGTACTCCGCTTATAACACAATAACAAGCCGAAATAAAATCAGATTTGAGCAAATCCTTCAAATTTCGCAGAGAATGATAACTAAGCATGTCATCATCATCGTCACTCACGATACTTTTCTGCAGAAGTAACTCCTCGCGATTAAGACTGACATAGCTCCGTTCCATTTCAATATTAGGCACCAGCCACGGCAAATTGCCGAATGTAACGTGTTCAGTCAAAAACCGCGATCCAGCCAAAAGAATCCACGAAAAGTGCGAATGCAATATGCCGAACATATGCTTCTCCCCGGTCAGTTCTTGAAGCGATCGAGCAACTTGTGAGACTGGCTGACCTCCACTTAGTCGATGGTCACGTTCAGAGCCATTTATGCTCTCCTCTGTGGTATAGACTTTTCGAGCATACGTTTCCAGCTCTTGGGAAATTCTCTGCAATGGAGTAATATTTACTTTCTATTGGATAGGTGGGAATAACAATTGCACTGAACTCACCCTTAAGTTCTCGGCCAGGAACGGTTGAATATTTAGCAAAAAGAATTTATCTTTCATGATAATGATGATGGAGAAAAGCCGGGAGAATCCTCGAGCCTATGTAAAGTTTTCGGATCACACACAATTTTACTTCAAATTTTAAAAAACATACCGTTCGATCGCTAATATTAAACGTATGACTCAGGACATGCCCACGACTTGCATCACCAAAGAAGACAAATCCGCCGTCCTTACTGCTATTCACTTCACAGCTCAGGCTTCGTACCGAGGCGTTCTTCACCAGTGTCACGACCTCTTGAAAGACCGGTATTTGTGTACTGAGGAAAGTGGCATTGCTCTCGGCATCCTTGCTACTGTAGCCGCAAGTAGTTCCAATCGAATTGCATGCTGCACACAATTTATTCGGAGCTTGGGCATCCAAATTCAAATCTTCGATCTTAGTGTCGCGGAGAGTTTGTGTACAAAATATCGCACACGGACCGTGAGCTTCACAAAAGTGACACAGTGCAATAACTGCATTCATTTGTGAATACAATCTAGAAGTTCGGCCGTAGAAGTTCTGTTTTGCAAAATCACACGAGAAAAACACTGATCAGCTGGCTTTTGACAAAAAGGTCATGTGACTGTTGTAAACAAATAACAGTCCTGGGGACTTCCTTAAATCCGTTTCATCTTGAATTTGTATCCATTAAAATTAAGGGCGTATTTATCTCACTAGAACTGAATAAACAAAGGAGGAATCATTCATTTCACCTGAATTAGGCTGTTAGTAACTATTAAAGGTGTGTTTTTGGTTATCCCGTGTAGGTTTGCGTAACGAAACTTCATATAAAAAAAATCCAGCTGATCCACCTGTCATTTTTTTATATGAAGTTTCGTTACCCAAGCCTTCACGGGATAATAAAAAAAAACACACCTATTGTTCCATCCAGATTAGTCGCCAAATGGCTGCACGTCCAAAAACTGACATCGCGTACACAAGTACAGCCATTTGGCTGCTACTTAGCATCCACACTATAGCAGCCAAATGGAGACAGAAAATGACATAACCAAAATTTTATTTTCAGGATTTTTTTAAATTTAATTATTCAAATCGGACTACGCCTGTTTGAATTATTACACGCCCATTCAAGAATTATTCAATTTCACACAAAAGAACGAACAAACGTTGTAAAATTGTCACTTTGAATTTGACAAGCGGTAGTCAAAGCGGTTGGTTGAGTTGCCATATTGAATATCAACACGTCTAGATGGACCTTAAAGGTCCAACTAGATTAGTCGCCAAATGGCGACACGTGCAGCCAAATGGCTGTTGTCATTCCATGCAAACGTGTCGCCATTTGGCTATGCGTCCAGTTTTGATATTCAATATGGCAACTCAACCAACCGCTTTGACAACCACTTGTCAAATTCAAAGTGACAATTTTGCAACTTTTCTTCGTTCTTTTGTGTGAAATTGAATAATTCTTGAATGGCCGTGTAATAATTCAAACGCGCAGAGTCCGATTTTGATAATTAAATTTAAAAAAAGCACCAAAATGAAATTTTGGTTATGTAATTTTTTGGCTGCTCGTGTGGATGCTAAGTAGCAGCCAAATGGCTGTACGCGATGCCAGTTTTTGGACGCGCAGCCATTTGGCGATACGTCTAGAGGGACCTTTATAAGCAAAGCCACCAAACAAAGCCATCTTTATACAAAGCCCGGAAGCAGAACACGTTCATATACTTAAGCGCCAAATCATAGGCCTGTTCAGATTGAAAATTTACATTGCGGTAAAGGCAAATCGGGTTGGGTCGCGACAAACTTTACACGAAAAGTATTGGTTCCCGGTCGATTTTCGTCGCGAAAAGTGGAATGTGTCGTGAATTAAAGTGTCTAGAATGCAGTGAAAGAACAAAATCCCGACAAAAAGTGAATTTTCCACATGTTTTCGCGATTTTTATCAGAGCAGACACGGTTTTTTTACATGCGCTGTGCTTGTGTTAGTGCATCGTGCAACGTATATACGACATGTTCATAGGCTCGTTTTGTGTGCATGTATTGCTGCTTCCCGGCTTCTAGTGAAGGTGGCTTTGCCACCAAATGAAACTCGGTTGAATTGGAATAAAAAGTTATTGTTTTCTTCCAACTTCACTTGGTGCTGTCACATTCCACTTCGTACTAATCAAGTGCTGCCAACCTGACAGCTCTCTTTCTTTCCGGTCGCCAAAATGGTGAGTGTCGGTGTCAAATGTTCGGTCGAAAGAAATTTCAATTCATCGCCCGGAAAAATGGCCAACTGATATATTTTATTGTGTCCGTTCGCTTCGTTCGAATGCCGAGAACTAAAGTGTTGTATTATTTCATTCGCAGGGTATCGATATTAGTCATAAATACGATCGTAAGGTCCGCCGTACGGAACCAAAATCGCAAGATGTTTACTTGCGCTTGCTTGTCAAGGTGAGGATTTTGTTATGATGTCCATGGCCGTAACATGTGAATAATATTAAATGTATTTACACATTTCCAGCTCTACCGCTTCTTGCAACGCCGCACCAACAAGAAGTTCAACCGTATTGTGCTGAAACGTCTGTTTATGAGCAAGACCAACAGGCCACCAATGTCATTGCAACGAGTTGCCCGTTTCCTGAAGAAGAGCGGAACTCCCGATGCCACAGCCGTCGTTGTTGGAACCGTCACAGACGATTGCCGTCTATTGACCGTGCCCAAGATGACCCTTTGCGCTCTGCACGTCACCCAAAAGGCTCGCGAACGTATCCTCAATGCTGGCGGCAAAGTCTTGACTTTCGATCAATTAGCTCTGAAATCGCCAACCGGCAAGAAGACCCTCTTGCTCCAAGGCAAACGTACATCCCGTGAATCATGCAGACACTTTGGCAAGGCTCCTGGTGTTCCACACTCGCACACTAGGCCATACGTCCGATCCAAGGGACGTAAATTCGAGAAGGCTCGTGGTCGCAGAAGTGGCTGCGGTTACAAGAAGTAAATGCAGAAAAGTTTTATTTCTTCTTTAAATATTACGGAAAATGTGACAAATGCCGCAGGAATAAACCGGATATTTTGGTTTTGTCGAAATTGTGTGTTTCTTATGGTGTTTACAGAGTGTTTTTAAGTTACCGTGAAATGTTTTTATGTACTTCCCTGTATGTCTGGAAAAGCAAAGAGACTGCGTGCGAGCTGGTTGCATCCGGTGAAAATTGAGTTCACAAGTGGAAATGACGACTGTTCGCTCCTACCCTGTTCCACATCTCTGGCAGGCATCTCAACACAACCTGAAGGCGTCGAACTGATTTCCTATGCGGCAGATTCCACCGTTGTTACCTCGAGGAACGATTTACGATACAGGCGTGCTCGCCTGAATTACTGGTGTTTTTCAATATCCGCGGACTAGTCATTTCTCCGTATAGCATCTCATTTCCGCCACTTGGGCGCAGAAAATTTCTGAGGAACTTATGGTTTATACCGGTAAACATGATGGTGACCTTATTCCCACTGTTATAAATGCTAAAATCATTGGAGTCCACTTGGATACCGTGACGAAATTGAATCAATACGTCAAAGTCGTTACCGACCAAATGCACGTAGAAATAACGTCCTAGAACCTAGAGGCACTAGCCGGTAACTTATGGGGCAAGGATCCAGAAACCATGCTGGTCACTTGAAAGTGATAGGTCGAGCATTTCCGGGCTGTGCATCACCGGTGTGGTCAAATGCCGTATATGACAAAAACTTGAATAAGATTCAGTCATGTAAGATAGTGCTCTCTGTGTCGCTACAGGTTGGGCACCCAATGTCGTTCCAGTATAAGTCACATTCATATCAGGAAACCAACATTTTGCCGGCACGCGATCGTTATTCCCTCCTTTCATTCCAATATCTGGTCGTTTCCTATCGGGAGGACCAGGTCATTGGGTGGCTCAGTGGTAGAGACGACAATCTGATGTTTGTGTTGTCTTTCAACCGGCAGCCGGCTCAGCAGCTACCCATTATTATAACGGCGAAGAGCTGCCAAAACCCTTCGATTCAGGAGAAAACAATCTCTTGAACCGCTACTACCACAACAACAAAACTTCAGGTTTGTGTTCCAAGACAATGATCACTGAGTGGTCATCTCGTGACAACTGGAATTTAGTACTGCTTGAATCTATGAGAAGGTGGCAGGTCCGATTGGATGAGGTATCTACTGGCCGATGGACACATACTCTTCTCCCAGACATAGCCATGTGGGTTGGCCGAAAACACGGGCATGTCAATGACCCAGTTGTAAACGGGCCACGGTCAATATTTGCATCGGTTTAAGGTGGACGACTCGCCAGAATGCCCGAAATGTGAGGGACTTGCGGAGAATGCGAAACACGTCTTTTTAAATTGTCCCAGATTTGGAAATATCCGCAGTCAACTAGATACGGAATTGCGAGGAAACATAAGCCCCGAGAGGTCTAATGGTGGTATCAGTAAATAACTGGGATTCAGTAACTAGGGCAATTCGTGCCGTTCACATGAAGCTACAGAAGGAGGAGCGTAGCCTTGTGAAGTAATACTGAAAGGTGGTCCCGCAGGGCAAAGCGGTGACGAAAGAGGTGTTAGGCTTAGTCGGTATGAATCCGACATAACTGCATGCTGACGGTCTCTGCTACACGGCACGCAGTATCTGTACTCAGGGAAAAATACGGCCTGCTTGTAAGGCGATGGTCGTGTGGCATAAGTAGAATAAAATTATCGTCGCAACGATCGCGCTCATTATTGTACATGCTGTCTCTATTAGTGGTTACCGTGGTGCAAGCCACTTGTTTTTGGGCTTCGTAAAGTGGATGCTTGGGATGCAACGTCGTTGTATATATGTAAAAGTCGTGCAATGGACGTACTCGTTTCGTCTACATTCGGTTGAGTGGCGAGCGTGTTGTATACAGGGTGTCCGGAAACTACCGCATAAACGCACCGGATTGTGATTCCCCAAGTGATTTCCAGCAAAAAAGTTGTACGGAACTTACGTTAACTTCCAACCCTTTACCTGCGACAGGTAAGCTAGAAAATCATTCACTGAACATCCAGATAAAGATGCATAAGCGCAACATTTCAAGAGATATCCGAAGCATAATGGTAGGTAAAAAATTTAAATTATCACCCGTGAAAAAAGACTAACTCTCAAAGTGTTTGGACCTAAAGCTCACGAAGTGGGGGTAGAAGTTCAACCGTTCGCCAACTTTTATCCCAAGTACATACTTGACTTCTTTCTGACACTTGAACTTCGCCCATTTTGACGATCGGGAGCCGACTCTTCTCGGTTTAAACTTCTACTTCCGCATGTACTTTGCACATAAGTGCGATTTCCTTTTCTTTGATTTGACGACGACTTCCTCCCACATGAATGAGAAGTTCCTCTGCATAGCGACAACAATTATATCCCAGAACCATGAGTAGAGCGCGTTCCATATAAAGGGACCTCCTATCCACCCCTGATGACATCCACATTTTTCCATCACGTACCTCATAAACAAGAGAGGTTCTATCTGTGAAGTGACTCTTCCATAGAGCAACAGCCAACTGCTTCGAGCTTATGCAGGATTGCATCCCACAGCAGTTGGTCAAATTCTTCTCTGTACCGTAACCCCTTGTTGGGCATGGTGCGTTCACTCAGCCGTTAAGGCTACTTCGAGTCAACGCTACATTTGCATATAGTTTCGGAGTGTATATAGATTCGATCTCCTCTAGATTACTAGCATCGTAGAGTGCGACTCAACCAAGTGAGCCACAGAGCGTTAGTCAAAGGCAGCTTTGAAATCTATAAAGATTCCAAGGACAACTTTGGCGTTGCTATCAGGTACAGCCTTTTTCTCAATAAGCAACCTCTGCAGATCTTTTAGTTCTAAAGCCATATTGTCTTTCGGACAGCTGACCTCCAATACGTTCCACTAACCTCCGTACAAGCGACGGTCAGTCAGAATCTTGCTACAGTCTTTCAACAGTATGACCATTCGAGTTGTTTTACAAAACTTGAGGAATACGTCTGTTCAGAAGCATTCGCTCAGTAGACTGGCCTAGATCAAGCCTTCTTCTCAGCAATACATCCACTTCGTCTGTCGTCTTAAGTTTTTTAATGTGTCGCTAACTACTTTACCCGTCGCGAACCTGTACAGAGTTTAGAGATGACAAATCTAAACAGAGAAGAATTAAACAAAACTTTCAACAAACAGCGGTGAAAGACATATACATATCGTGGAGGAGCCCTTGTCAAAAGGAGACAGGTATGTATATGCCCGGCAATCGGTTAATGGTAGTCAAAAAGCTAGCCGAGTTGAATAATAAAGGTGAAGCAATGGTAGCAGTGTCCAAGTAGGTTATCGAGGTGTATTCATTCGGTTTAAATTTCACACGTCAGGGGCTCCCTCATCACCTAAAGGAATCGACATAGTCTTCTACGCTTTCCATTGCACTATTCAGTGGCGTAGATAATCCCTGGCAACACGACATTACGATTTGTTTGACCCAATCTTGTACAACATATTTGCCCAATCTTGTACAACATATTTGTTAAAGCACCGTCTCTGGGATAATTATTTCGTAATTAATCACGCTTCATCACATTAAAGTAATTAGCTTGACAGGAATTCAACGGAGATCCCGATCCCGAACGGGATCTTTTTCCGGAATTACAGTCGGGGAAACCTTTAACTGTACATTCAGCTAATTAGCCGCGGGTTCTGCCCTAGGGTAATGACAACCCATTCCAGCACATCATTTCGGCTCTTTCACAGTGCGCAATTCAATGCTTCAACCCTTATGGCGCACACATACGCAAATCCATGGATCACTTCATATAAAAAACTGTGACAAGTAGATTAGGATTGGCCCGCCCCGCATCACGTAGATGAGCGTACGTGTGTGACTAGAAAAGTTTTTCCATAAAAAATGACCACTTGCCCAGCTGTGTCTATTTCTGAATTGCCAGAACGTGGTTTCGAATCTCACTGTGACCATAGTTGCGGTTGTAAAAAAATGTTCCTACGCAGCCGGTTACATCGGCCTGAACCCTTCCGATTCAAGAGAAAAAAATTTGTTTACACGCTACTAAACAAGTTAAACCAATCTTCAAAAACTATAGCTGGTAGCATTTGGAGAACAGGCAAGGAAAAATTATGTACTTGTCACTAACAAAGCTGTTGGTCGTTCTATAGTAAATTACGTAGCAGACTTTGGACAAACCACATGTGTAACAAAAAATTGAGATACCAGTTGCGCTCGTATGTGCCCCAGGAGAGTCTACATCAGCAAACGCATATTTTGTCTGCGGAGTTAGCCCGCACAACGTGGACCACATACTGCCCAGCCACTTACATTATGCGAACAACCTATTAAAACAACATTATTTGTTGTAACGGACCAGACAAAATCAATATCAAATCTTCTTTCTACTTCCTTGCCTCTTATAACTCTCCATGGCATCGCGTTGCGGGCCTGCTTTGTAGGCACATCGCACGGTCTGGCGGTAGTGTGTTCGCCTGATTCTACAGACTGCAATGAAAACAAAATCTATATCTGATTTTCTTTATTTTAATACAGTATAAAAAAGTATCCCCTTATGCTTAAGTAACATAAATTCAACAGGAGTTATAAATAAAAAAAAACGAAACAGAATTTATCACCGTAAACGGAATGATTTTTTTTCAAGTTTATACTTTTAATCTGAATCCGACACATAGACCACCTTTGCTTTGGATCGTGCCGGTCGGCCACTGGCTGGCGCCTTTTGGGGCGATATCATTTGTAATAATGTAGGCTGCCTGGTAGATTTCTAAAACAAAAATAACAATCAATTTTATGCTCAAGTCGTTGCCGAATTCCAAACCATCATACATTAACAGAGATATCCAGCTCTGCTTTTTGTGCTGCAGCACCTCGGACTCGACCACGAGCTCCACCACGACTTCCACGTCCCCTACCTCGAGTAGAAGTTGATGGTTCGGCTGTTGTTTTTGTTTGACGACCCCGACTTGTGGTCGTACTGCTAGCGGCCGGCTTTCGACTGGAAATGTCATAGTCATCGTCTTCTTCATCTTTAATTTCATCAAAGAATGAACTACGCGATGATTGCTTCTGAGCAATTTGTCCTCTTCCGTCCAGCATCTACAAGAAAAAATCCATAAAATTTCAAAAGCATTCAACAGGTTGAAAACATACCTTAAGCACGGCATTGTGTGTCTGATTGGCTTTTTCACGGAATTTGAAGAATTCTGTATCAACGTCTTCTTCATTGGGAAATTTTTCTTGAAGGAAATTCAGGGCATTTTCCTTGTAGAATTTGATGATGTTTTCGGCTGCATCGTCGTCGTTACTTTCGACCAAACGTCTGCAAAGTTCAGAGAGACTTTTCGATGGGAACAGTTGTAGCTGTTTCGATTCGTCGACTGTTTCAAAATATCGATCGACTATGTCCTCGACTTGAGTGGCAACTTCCTGTTGAAGTTAGAAAAAAGTGTGTTAGCACAATTTTGAACGGAACATATGGTTTTATATTACTTCTTCCTCAAAAACATTGTTCATAGCTTCTTTATCCACTCCTTTCGATTGAAATTTTTGTTTGCGAACAGCTCGCTTAAAAAGAATCATGTCACTTGGATTGGCGATCTGAAAGTAAAATTCACTTATGTACTTCATTGATAAAATTTAACACACTCTTTCAGCCAACCTTTTCATTGTACTGTTGTCCAAATCGAATAGCAGAGAACATCTGCTCCTCTTCAGTATGCAAAATTCGCAATCGTATCAATGGCAATTTCGGTTGTCTCGGATCATCTGTTATTTTTTCCTTGGCCAGCTCTAACATCTCCTCGACCCTATTTTTTGCTATTTCCATTACCTAACGATTACATCGAAAAATACAAGATTGAAGACTAATATGAATTCATAATTATACCTTTTGCGCGACATCGCCATCATTCAAATCGTATTCATCCACATAGTCCGCCAAATTGATAGTATCAAAAACAAAAGGCCTAACCGTCTTCAAGCGGATCGGTTCCAAAAAGAACTTTCGTTGATATATTTGCAAAATGGCACAATGTTTATTGATAGCTTCACCCTCGGAGAGTGACGTTGCGACTGATGAGCCCGGCTGTGAAACGTAAAAATTCTTCACACCATTCTCTTCCGGCCAAATCCGACAATCGTGTTCGTGTCCCCAAATTATGAGATCTAGAAATTCCGGTAGAAGATTTTCCGGAAGAAAATTCTTAGGGCCACGATCGGCACGATTCTGATGCAATACCATTAGATTGAACCATTCACCAGTTTGTTCGTCTGGCTTTTCCATAATCACCTTGGCATCGAGGAAGAGACGAGCCAACCGGGCATCGTGTATATGACTGAGACCAAAAATAGCCAATTGCGTTTCGCCTTTCTTCATTAGGATTGGATTTATCTCGATCTTGTGCAGATCAACCCATTTGCCGAAGTAGTTGATCAGTCCACTACTGGAGAGCAAATCGAGGGCACTAATTCGCCCGAAACCGCTGGGATCGTCATGATTGCCGTGAATTGAGAAAACCGGTATCGAGACGTTCAAATTGGGATCTTCATAGTTGACGGTTTGATTAATGGAGTCCGAGAAGTTTACGGACTGATCACTTAGGAACTCGATCTCTATAGGCTTGTCACCGAGGGTGTATTGACGGAGCAGACGCAGACATCTGATAATAACAGAGAATAAATAAATTCAAAGCTTTCGTACTAATAAATCGAGAGCGATACATACTTGTTCATTGAATTTTGTGATGGACTGGCCTTGTCAAACAAATCGCCACCGAGTAGAATGAAATCGACATCTTTTTTCACTGCCAACTCCAAGATTTCTTCAAAGGCTATAAAGCTGTCCTCACCTGAAAAATTGGAAGTACGAGTAAAAACAAACGTATCTCAAGGGGAGAACAACCAACAACAACAAACGGTGTTTGCATACCTCGGACACTGTCTGCTTCGTACACTCCTAAATGAATATCCGTGGCAACCATAATCTGGATAATGTCATCCTTATTTTGATCTGCATCGGGTTCGTCACACATCTTTAATTTTCCCTTTACCGGTACTCTAATCCAACTGGAAAATATTTCAAAATGTGTAGTAATCAGCAATCAGCTGCCTGTGACATTCGTCTTGTATATAATTTGGCGGTTTTGTGGTGAAAAAGGAATGTCTGCAATTCTATATTTTAAATACTGGCTACTTGTGCAATTATGGCGCTTTACCAACGCCATCTAGATACATCAAGGCCGTAACTCAGCCGTTCCCTGCCGTCATAGTTTGCCTACTAAGTTTTGGATTTACACGAAGAAACAACAACAAGCATATGACGTCATTAAAAGTAACAACAAAACAGTGCAAACAGTAGGCGAAAAATCTCTACATTGCGGCCTTAAGGTCTGGATAGACATCGGGCGGAATGAAAATGAAATTTTTATCCGCTGCGATTTTCTCTATGAAAATGCATGCTTACTGTCGTGGAACATGTCGGAAATGATGGGGAATTCCATAAGCTACAATCCGAATATGGTTCCACAATTTGTCTCTGCCATTTTATGTATTATTTTTCGATTCCCCGGTCATTAGATAATTTCCACGATGAACACTCATGTGAAGTTAGCCGCCTAATTCTTCGAATCGCTTTGGAAACGTTTGTGTGGGGGCGGCTACGTTTGTGCATGATTGTGCAACAAAAATTTTCGTTTGTGCATCGCTAATTATTTAATTATAGCACTTCGGAAAATTTCGAATGTTTAGTTAGCCGCCATTTTTTAAATATGGTCGGATAAGTATAAATTTGGTATCAATCGATCGGAAATCGTTTGTGCATTGATTTTTTGCGTTTGTGCATCCTGAAAACGCAAGGACACAGGAGTAATTAAGTAAAAACCCACCTGGTTTGAATCTTAGCTAAGGGGGATATTGTAAACACAAACACTTCCTGTAAATAATACTTCAAATCACACCCGGAACCGTTTGTGTGGGGGCGGCTATATTTTTGCATGATTGTGCGACAATAATTTTCGTTTGTGCATCGCCAATTATTTAATTATAGCTCTTCGGAAAACTTTTTAAACACGACTGGTTTGAATTTTAGCTAAGAGCGATATATTAGGTGTGTTTTTTTGGTTATCCCGTGCAGGTTTGGGTAACGAAACTTCATATAAAAAAAATGACAGGTGTGTCAGCTGTCATTTTTTTTATATGGAGTTTCGTTACCCAAACCTGCACGGGATAACCAAAAAAACACACCTATTGTGAATACCAGATGTGAACCATTAAGCTCCATCCAGACTGGCTGCTGTCCAAACTGACCGCCATTTGGTTGGCCGTCTTGTTTCGATGTTCAATACGGCAACTCAATCATATGCCAGCTACCGCTTTGTGTGAAATTGAATAATTCTTCAAAAATAAAGTTTGGTTTTCGACCTCCATTTGGTAGCTAATGTAAATGCTAAGTAGCTAGAAAATCCCATTTAGAAGGCAGTTTAGATGAGATGTCAAATGTCGTACAGATCGTGTCATTACCGAGATAAATGAGTTGTTTTTTCATGTAGCACATGTACGTTTGCGAAAAATAAAATGAAAGGAAATAACAGTATGTTCACACTGCGGTTAATGTGATGAAAAGCGAAAAGCTTCCAACGCAAGAAAGAAATCTTAGTATTAAAATTGAGAGATTGGTTTCGTGTTGTTCGATGCTGTTTATTGTTTGTTTTCATATCGGCTCCGATTTATATGAGGACATTTATGTTGATAACTTTTATCAACAAGTTATAGTGTTATTGATTTGTAAATATTATTACCACGAGAAAACAGGGGTGCCATTCTGGGTGGGCAACCCCAATTTATTTTTCTTATTTTTGACCTCAAATTCGAAATCAGCGCGCCAAATTTACCTAGTGTTTCTGCCACGCCGATAGGACGAGTATTTCCCCGAGAAAACAGGGGTACCAATTTGGGGTGTGGAGGCTTAACAATTTTTTTTCTTGTTTTTGGCCTTAAATTCGGAGTTAGCAACCCAAATTTACCTAACATAATATTAACCCAAACACAATTACGCCAGGAAATTTGAACAAAAATTTGGCCAAACTTCAGAAAAAAAGCTGAATTTTTGCATGAGCCTTCCTTTTGAGGTCCCAAACAAGACCCTAAAAGTCCCTGCCTCTACGAGTGCCGCTAGCTGTGCTACAGAGGGTCAAAGACCCTCGAATATTTCGATAACTGTAGCATATACAAAAAAGTGGTGTATGGCAAATTTGAAGCTATTGTGCTTTCTCAATAAACGATGGATCGACCGAGTACTTTCGGGCACTCCTAACGGCGCCTAAGGTTTTCTAGGAGAAATCTGTAGCTTCTGTGGCTGTTAGTAAGACGCCAAGAATCCCCAAAGTTGGGTGCCCCCTAACGAAGTTATGAGGGTCCAAACAATCAATTAAGCAGTTTCTGGGGAATCTCTATAACGGTAACGTGCATCGAAATCTGTTATATGTCGAATTTGTAGCTTGTACAACGCTTAATTAAATATCCCAATTTCAGATTGATGCGTGCAATGCTAAGGGCGCTATGAGGGTCCGTAGAGGCGGGGACTTTAAGGGTCTTGTTTGGGACCTCGAAAGGAAGGCTCATACAAAAATCCAGCTTTCCCCTAATTTTTCTGAAGTTTGGCCAAATTTTTGTTCAAATTTAATGTCGTAATTGTGTTTGGGTTAATATCATGTTAGGTAAATTTGGGTTGCTAACTCCGAATTTATAAGCAAAAACAAGAAAAAAATGTTAAGCCTCCCCTCCCCAAATTGGTACCCCTGTTTTGTCGGGGAAATACTCGTCCAATCGGCGTGGCAGAAACACTAGGTAAATTTGGCGCGCTGATTCCGAATTTGAGGTCAAAAACAAGAAAAAAAAATTCGGCTTCCCCGTCCCAAATTGGTACTCGTCCTATCGGCGTGGCAGAAACACTAGGTAAATTTGTGTTTTCGAGTGCATCATGGCCTTTGTTTTGCTTTCGTTGATATGTAGTCCAACTTCCTTTGCGGCGTTATTGAGGTTATGCAGAAGGCTTTCTGCATCACCCAACCTTCGAGACATGATGTTGATATCGTCGGCGTACGCTACTAATTGAGTCGACTTGATGAGTAGCGTTCCGCTGCTGTCCATATATATGGCTCGAATTACATACTCCAAAGCAAGGTTGAAGAGCGTCGGCGTCAGCCCGTCGCCCTGCTTGAGTCCAGTACGAGTTTTAAATAGGTCAGTGAGTCGGTTCTGCACTCTGACCTGCGAGACGGTATTAGTCATCGTCATCCTTGTGAGTCGCACTAACTTTGCCGGTATACCAAAATGCAGCATAATGTTGTACAGTACACTTCGATCGATACTGTCGTATGCCTGCTTGAAGTCGACAAAGATTTGGTATACGTCGATGTTATATTCCCAGCACTTTTGGAGTAGTAGCTTCACTGTGAAAAGCTGATCGGTCGTTGAGCGACCAGGTCTGAAGCCACCTTGATACTCGCCAATGATTCGTCCTGCGTACGGATTAATTCTCTTTTCAAGAATATTAGATAATATCTTATAGGCCGTACAAACTAATGATATGCCACTGTAATTCTCACACTTCAGCTTGTCACCATTTTTGTGGATTGGGCAGATTATGCTTTTGCGCCAATCTTCGGGGATTACCTCGTCGTTCGATATTTTCAGCAGTAGCACATGTATAGCGTTGGTCAGGCACATTCCACCATGCTTCAGCAGTTCTGCTGGGATCTCGCCATTTTGAAGCGACTGTATGGCAAGACTCACCTCGTCTACTGTTGGGGGTAGAACGGGAGGGCCTGGTTCGGCTAGCTGCTCAAGAGCTGGCTCCGCGGGGGATGTTGATGGTGCATTGAGGAGCTCTTCAAAATGCGAGGCCCATCGTTTGTTGACGCTTTCGATGATGTTACCATCCTTGTCCTTACAAAGGCTTGTTCTGGGTTGATATCCGTTCTTGATATTATTTAGAAGTTTTTTATTATTATTATAAGCTTTTTATTTACCCAATTCAAAACAAAAATCAGTATAACAGACTATTATTTCAATATTATTTCAATAGATTCATTTAAAGTGTATGTATGTAAATTAATTTTCAAATATAAAATAAAATAAATTGATATTACCCTTAAATTCGTTGGGCGTAAGCCTCCCCCATTTCTTTCCAAGTTTCTTTGCATCTCGCCATCCTTCTCCAATTCGGACAGAAAACTTCGATATCGTCACGCCATCTCTTCCGTTGTCTACCTACTCTTCGATTGCAGCCGTAGGGTATCCAGTTTGTACATCGACTTGTCGACCTATTGTCGTAGAGTCTAGCTAGATGCCCTGTCCAGTTCCATTTTAATAGCCTCGCCCTTTCAATAACATCGGTGAAATTTGTTCGTGCTCGTAGTGAGGTATTTCTCAGCCTTTGCCTCCTTGAGATTCGATAAGTGGCTCTCTCCATTGATCTTTGTGTAACTCTCAGGTTTTGTATATTTCTATCCGTAAGAGCCCATGTTTGCGCTCCATAAGTAAGTACTGGCAGCACAGCTCCATCAAATATATATTTCTTTGCTTGTTGGCTACTGTTCGCGTCGAAAATATTCTTCATCGCCCAGAATTGTTTCCAGCCATTACTTATCCTGCGTTCTACTTCCTTGTCAGCGCGTCGTTCAAATGATAATAGTTGACCGAGATATACAAAATCCTCTACGTATTCGATGGTGATACCGTTTAGTGTCATTGCATCCTTGCTCGCATTTGTCATCACTTTCGTTTTGTCAAAGTTAATATTTGAGCCGACCGTTTTTCCTTTAGCAGCCAGATCCTTCAACATGTTCTCTAGATCTCGAGCATTATGTGAAAGATGTGAAAGAAGGACTATATCATCAGCGAACCTTAGATTATTTAGCTTCTCTCCATCGATGTTAATACCGTGATCATTCCAGTGTAATCGTTAGAAGTTTGTACGCCTGTCTAATGTTCTTACTGGCTAATCTTTGGTTTATTTGCTGTAACTGCTCGTCAAAATGTTCGCGTTTCTTACGTTTAATTAACCTATTAGATACTCGCCGAAGTTCGTTGTATCTTTCTTTCTTGGCTCTGGATGCGCGTTGTGTGTATTGGCGAAAGGCTTCTTTTTTCGCCTCAATCGAGGCCCTGCATTCGTCGTCGAACCAGTCTGCGCCGGCCTTTATAGCCCACGACCTTTTCTGCTACTCCTTTGATGCTGTCTTTGAGCTCCTCCCAGAACTCATGGATGCCTAAATTATTGATGTTATCAAGCATGGGCGACAGTTTTTCCTTAAGTGCTGTAGTATACGCAGCCGCCATGGCGTCATCAATCAAATTGTCAACCTCGAAGATCTTGGCAGGGTTGATTCTCGTTAGGTGCACCGAAGAGATTCTGCACCTGTAGGTCGTCTTCACCTGATCAGTACGTGGTCGATCTGGTTCAGGATGTACTCATCTGGAGACTTCCAGGTCTGTTTATGGATTCGTCGATGAGGGAAGCATGTAGAGCTTATTACCAGGTCTCTGCCGCTCGCGAAGTCGATAAGACGCTGACCGTTGTTGTTGTTTTCGTCGTGGAGGCTATGACCTTCAGTAGTTCCCCTATGCCAGCTTTCGTTTCCGACTTTGGCGTTAAAGTCTCCTAGCAGCAGCTTGACGTCGTTCGATGGAAGTGAGTCGAAGAGTGTTTCTAGGTCGTTGTAGAACTCGTCCTGAATCGCGTCTTCTTTTACTCCTGTAGGGGCATGCGCATTAATGAGCCAGAGATTAGCGAAACGGGTCTTAATGCGGATCGCACATAGCCGCTCGTTGATGGGTTTGAAGCCGATAACGTGGTCCTTGAGCTGCTTATTCACGATGAAAGCTACTCCAAACTCCTTGTTGCCCTCCTCTTTACCACTCGTAAAAATAGTGTGCGAATTGAGGTCGTTAATCTCGCTTGAGCCATTTAGTTTCCTGGATTGCAACTATGCTCAGCTTGTATTGTTCTACCTGATCCAGGAGGGCCCTTAAGGTCCCCGGTCTATCTATATAGCGTACATTCCAGGATCCGAAAGAGTAATCAGTTGTTCGTTTGCGGGGTCGTCGTTGTTTTGTATCCGTCCAATCCGAGGCTTTTGTTTCAGGTTTCTTGACTTGAAGTTTTTCTTAGGATGAGTTGTCGGCACATCGCTAAACCATGATAGGGTTTAATCGTTGAATAAAGGCCATCATGGGCATGCTTCGAAGATGCTGCTTTAGTGGTTGAATTAAATGTTTTCTGTCACCTATCACATTAAGTAACCTGAGACGCTGCAGATGTTAATACAGCGCTCAGGCATTACTCGGATAATGCGAGAAAGTAACGCCCCGTAGAGAGACATAGGAATTGGCCGATGCCGTTCTCCCTATGAAACTCCTCCTGCATAGCTAAGGGTCCGCAGTTATGCCACAACTGAAGAAGATATAGGAATTAGCCGGAGCCTTTCAACCTTTATCTTCCCCCTTACGGTACGGTAAACGTACATGTGCTACATGAAAAAAACAACGCATTGATCTTGGTAATGACACGATCTGTACGACATTTGACATCTCATCTATACTGCCTTCTAAATGGGATTTTCTAACTACCTAGCATTTACATTAGCTACCAAATGGAGGTCGAAAACCAAACTTTATTTTTGAAGAATTATTCAATTTCACACAAAGCGTTAGCTACCATATGATTAAGTTGCCGTATTGAATATCAAAACAAGACGGCCAACCAAATGGCGGTCAGTTTGGACAGCAGCCAGTCTGGATGGAGCTTAATGGTTCACATCTGGTATTCACAATATATCGCTCTTAGCTAAAATTCAAACCAGTCGTGTTTAAAAAGTTTTCCGAAGAGCTATAATTAAATAATTGGCGATGCACAAACGAAAATTATTGTCGCACAATCATGCAAAAACATAGCCGCCCCCACACAAACGGTTCCGGGTGTGATTTGAAGTATTATTTACAGGAAGTGTTTGTGTTTACAATATCCCCCCTTAGCTAAGATTCAAACCAGGTGGGTTTTTACTTAATTACTCCTGTGTCCTTGCGTTTTCAGGATGCACAAACGCAAAAAAACAATGCACAAACGATTTCCGATCGATTGATACCAAATTTATACTTATCCGACCATATTTAAAAAATGGCGGCCAACTTCACATTCGAAGTTTTCCGAAGTGCTATAATTAAATAATTAGCGATGCACAAACGGAAATTATTGTTGCACAATCAAGCACACACGTAGCCGCCCCCACACAAACGGTTCCGGATGTGATTTGAAGTAATATTTACAGGAAGTGTTTGTGTGCACAATATCACTCTTAGCAAAGATTCAAACCAGGCGAGTTTTTATTTAATTACTCCTGCGTCCTTGCGTTTTCAGGATGCACAAACACAAAAATCAATGCACAAACGATTTCCGATCGATTGATGCCAAATTTATACTTATCCGACCATATTTAAAAAATGGCGGCTAACTTCACATTCGAAGTTTTCCGAAGTGCTATAATTAAATAATTAGCGATGCACAAACGAAAATTTTTGTTGCACAATCATGCACAAACGTAGCCGCCCCCACACAAACGTTTCCAAAGCGATTCGAAGAATTAGGCGGCTAACTTCACATGAGTACGATGAACCAACGCCGCCCGTCTAGATATTAAGGCCGCAATGTAGAATCTTAGACGTCAAAATCAGCTTATAATTTTAGGTTATGTTCGCCAATGTTGCACTGTTTTGTTTTTGCTTTTTATTACGTCACCACTTGTTTTTGTTGTTTGTTCGTGTGAATAAAAAATTTAAGAGCTAAACTATGACGGTATTGTCCAGCTGAGTTGCGGCTATGATATATCTAGATGCACCGCCGTCTATATATTAAGGCCGCAATGTAGACTCGTAAACGTCAAATCCGCAGTTGAAATTGCATTGCATTGTTGTTGCCTCTTATGACATTGTTGTTGTTTGCCCGTGTTCGACGAACAATTCAATACGGATCCATGACGATATATCTAGATGGCGTTGGATGAACTCGTCGTGGACAGTGAATCGGTTTGACATTTGCAAAACTCACCACGCCCGACGGAGAATATGCTACCGAATCGACTCATTTTCACGTTGAAAATGCATTTGGACAAGGGGGAAATTAATTTTTTAGTTATTTTTAAGATGATTTAGGACGTAAAACGCTTTTGAAGCAATTCTCGAAGCTAAAATTTTTAATTTCACCACGGTTTTTATGCCGGTTCATTACCGCTTCATTTCCATTTACGCTCCAGGTCTATCCAGGACTTTAAGGCCTGAATAGACCTCGGGCGGAATGAAAATGAAATTTTTTTCCGCGGCGATTTTCTCAATGAAAATGCATACTTACTGTCGTGGAATATGTGGTAAATGATGGGGAATTCCATAAACTAAAATCCGAGAATGGTTTCACAATTTGTCTCTGCCATTTTATGTGTTATTTTTCGATTCCCCGGTCATTAGATACTTTCCACGATGAACTCGTCGTGGACAGTGAATCGGTTTGACATTTGCAAAACTCACCACGCCCGACGGAGAATATGCTACCGAATCGACTCATTTTCACGTTGAAAATGCATTCGGACAAGGGGGAAATTATTTTATTATTATATAAGATGATTTAGGACGTAAAACGCCTTTGCAGCAATTTTCGAAGCTAAAATTTTAGATTCACCACGGTTTTTATGCCGGTTCATTACCGTTTCATTTTCATTCCGCTCGAACTCTATCTGGGGCTGAACTCTATCTAAAGCCCCGGATAGAGTTCGAGCGGAATGAAAATGAAACGGTAATGAACCGGCGTAAAAACCGTGGTGAATTTAGAATTTTAGCTTCGAAAATTGCTACAAAGGCGTTTTACGTCCTAAATATTCTTAAAAATAATTAAAAAAAATAATTTCCCCCTTGTCCGAAAGCATTTTCAACTTGAAAATGAGTCGACTCTGTAGCATATTCTCCGTCGGGCGTGGTGAGTTTTGCAAACGTCAAACCGATTCACTGTCCACGATGAGTTCATTGTGGAAATTTTCTAATGACCGGGGAATCGAAAAATAACACATAAAATGGCAGAGACAAATTGTGAAACCATTCTCGGATTTTAGTTTATGGAATTCCCCAGCATTTACCACATATTCCACGACAGTATGTATGCATTTTCATTGAGAAAATCGCAGTGGACTAAAATTTCATTCTCATTCCGCCCGAGGTCTATCCAGGCCTTTAATATAGAGACGGCGGTGGCTTTACACGTTTCGTAATCGACGATTTGAAACAACGTCTATATATTAAGGCCGCAATGTAGAATCTTAGGAGGTTTTCACACTTACGCCTGATTACGTAATCTGCGGCAGATTACGTAATCTGGGGCCTAATTAAGCTGCATATTACGTAATCTGACTACTGCAAATCAAGTACACAGAACGACTTTATTTTATTCACCATTCAGTCGAGGTGAATTTTAATACATTTTAAATGTCATAGTTGACGCTTCTAATGCCGAAAGTGAAAATTAACAAATTTCTTAATGTCAAACATTGGCAAAATGGCAGTTTGTTTTACGTGGTTTTACATACAGACAAACCGTAAACTAAGAAAAAAGGTATTGGAAGAAACCTAGAGAATTTCATACAGCCGAAATTAAGGAGAAATTGATGGTACGTATAATCACTTAACAATAAGTAGGTTTTGTTTTAATTAATTTACTATACTGTAGATCCATCGAACCTGACACTGATTCGAAAATAATGCCTATGGAGGTTTTCACACTTACGGCCAAATTACGTAATCTGTGCAAATTACTTAATTTGAGCTGTCAAATTCCATACATTTTTAAACTCACCACACCGCAGATTACGTAATCTGGCCAGATTAAGTACAAGTGTGAAAACCTCCTTAGACAGATATCCAAATCATTATGACGATAATCCGTCATAATGATGAAAGTTCGAAATTGAGGTGACACATATGTTTTCGTTATTAGGATTCGTCATTTACTTTTGACGTTTGTGTAAAGGATGAAAATGTCCCTTACAACAGCGATATTTTGATGAATATTCTGTTCAATAATTTAAAGACACACTTTTCTTGAAGATTTTGAATAGAAATGTGTAAAGAAATTTAATATTTTTGCACAAGTTCTTGTTCTTCAATTTTGCAACAGATGGCGTCACCTGTCATTATTGAGCAAATTATGGTCTAAATGTGTAATTTGGAATTCGTCATAACGCCTATGACAGATATCCAAATCATTATGACGATAATCCGTCATAATGATGAAAGTTCGAAATTGAGGTGACACATATGTTTTCGTCATTTACTTTTGACGTTTGTGTAAATGATGAAAATGTCCCTAACAATAGCGATATTTTGATGAATATTCTTTTCAATAATTTAAAGACACACTTTTCTTGAAAAATTTCAATAGAAAAGTGTAAAGATTGATAACAAATATAATATTTTTGCAAACATTCTTGTTCTTCAATTTTGCAACAGATGGCGTACCCTGTCATTATTGTATAGCGACATACGTGGCAGCACTACCCAACTATAGTTAATTAAATTTCATATAGAGGCGCTGGTGTTGCCCTCAGAATTGGTATAAAAGCCCGCAGGAAATGTAATTTGAATCAGATTGTGTTTAGTCGTTCCAAACAGAAGTAATAATAAAAATATAAGTGTTATAGTACAAAAGTTGTTTTTATGTAGGAGTTGAATTAATCCCTACATATTGGTGACCCCGACGTGATCCTAGCAGCGCCCGTCGTCTGGAGCGCGACCGCACAGCGCCCCTCAGCCAGCCGTATACACGTAGCAGCGCCCGTCATCCGGAGCGCTACCGCACAGCAGACGACGTCAGCGTCCTACAACTGGAGCGCGTACATAAAGCAGCGCCCGTCATCCGGAGCGCGACCGCACAGCGCCCTCAGCCAGCCGTATACACGTAGCAGCGCCCCTCATCCGGAGCGCTACCGCACAGCAGACGACGTCAGCGTCCTACAACTGGAGCGCGTACATATAGCAGCGCCCGTCATCCGGAGCGCGACCGCACAGCGCCCTCAGCCAGCCGTGTACACGTAGCAGCGCCTGTCATCCAGAGCGCTACCGCACAGCACACGTCGTCAGCGTCCTACAGCTGGAGCGCGTACACGCAGCAGCGCCCGTCAACCGGAGCGCTACCCCGTCGCCAGCGCTTGTCAGCCGGAGCGCTACCCCCGTCGCCAGCGCTTGTCAACCGGAGCGCTACCCCCGTCGCCAGCGCTCGTTATCCGGAGCGCTACCCTATCGCCAGCGCTCGTCAACCGGAGCGCTACCGCCAGCGCCCGTCATCCGGAGCGCTACCCCCATCGCCCGTCTTCCGGAGCGCTACCACCAGCGCTCGTCTTCCGGAGCGCTACCCCCAGCGCTCGTCATCCGGAACGCTTAACTCATCGCCAGTGCCCGTCAACCAGATTGGGTCCCTCATCGCCAGCCCCTCTCATCTGGAGCGCGACTTCACAGCGCATGCCCTCTGGAACCTGATTGCACAGCGACCATCAGTTGGAGCACTAAAACTTGACGTCACAGCATCGCACCACAGCGCCGGAGACACGTCACAACTCCCACAGAAATAATCATGTCGGAGCCGTCTCCAATTAAATCTGCCGCTGCGCCAATAGTAACAGTAGCCAGCCCGTCCGTTACGCGCGAATTTTTGCCGCCGTCAACGAGTACTCAAGCAACAGGTGCGCAGCTCAAAATGCCTTTTGGTGCTCCGGCCGCGTCATACACATCGCACATTGAGGCCATGACCAGCGTCAAGTTACCGCCATTTTGGCAGCGCCGCCCCACACTGTGGTTCGCCCAGGTGGAGGCCCAATTCGCAGCAAATCGGATTATGTCTGACATCAATAAATTCAACGCTGTCGTCGCGTCGTTGGACAGTTCGATCCTAGACCATGTTGCTGACGTCGTAGAGAAACCTCCTGCTACCGACCGATTTGGAGAACTCAAGAGGCAACTCATAGCCCGTTTCGCTGACTCTAATGAAAGCAAACTCACTAAAGTTCTGACAGAACTCGAATTAGGTGACAAAAAACCTTCGTTTCTCCTACGAGAAATGATATCTTTAGCCAGCGACCAATTGTCCACTGACGCGATCAAGTCATTGTGGCTTCGTCGACTCCCAGCTCGAGTACGAGCCATTCTTACGGTTACGGACCAAGTTGAAATTGGTATATTAGCAGATATGGCCGACAAAATTATTGCTGAGTGTAATTTTTGGCCCACTGTAGCAAGCGTTGCCGATTCCCCACAGCATCATGACACAAATGCCGTGGATGAAATATCTAAGCGCCTTAGCAAACTTGAGCGAAGTTTCTGCAATAGAGATCAAAACAAATCTAACAGGCGTTATAGAACAAGTTCGCGTAACCGATCACAACAGCGAAAATCAATACCTGACAGAAACACACGCATGTGTTACTACCATAACCGCTTCGGAGCAAACGCCAACAAATGCCGAAAGCCTTGTTCCTTCAAGGCCGATTCGGGAAACTAAAACCGTCGTCACCTAGTTGTGCGATAGGTGTCGACGTGAGTGAGCCGCACCGCCTCATCATACAATGTAGAGTCTCGGGCATGCATTTTTTAATCGATACTGGAGCCAGCGTTTCTGTTGTACCACCGTCAACATCCGATAAACCAAGAAAACCTTCAGATTTCCAACTTTTTGCCGCCAACAACGCAGTAATAAAAACCTATGGTGAAAAACTGCTCAATTTAGATTTCGGACTACGTAGAAATTTACAATGGTACTTCCACGTGGCAGACGTGGCACGACCAATAATAGGGGCAGATTTTTTACGCCATTTCAATTTGCTGGTGGATATTAAACGTAAACGCTTAATTGATGGAACAACTCAATGCTTCTCTCTCGCTCAAGTCTCACAGGAGAAGCATGTGAGCTTATCGACGATACAAAATACCGACAAATTCTCCCAATTATTGTCACAGTTTCCGCAATTAACGTCGTCACAAAATTTCTCGGACGTGCAACACCATACTGTGGTTCATCGGATTGCTACTACTGGCAACCCAGTCTCTGAACGTCCTAGGCGTTTACCCCCGGACAAATACGCGATCGCGAAGGACGAATTTAAATATATGGTTGAGAAAGGGATCTGCAGACCGTCTGAAAGCCCATGGTCAAGTCCACTTCACATGGTTTCCAAGAAAGACGGCAGTTGGAGGCCATGTGGAGATTATCGTCGTCTCAACGCTGTGACCATTCCGGACCGTTATCCGATCGCCCATATACACGATTTCGCACACGTTCTCCATGGAAAGACAATTTTTAGCAAGATCGATCTGCAACGTGCGTATCATCAGGTGCCAATTCACCCTGATGATATACCCAAGACCGCAATCTGTACACCATTCGGATCTTTCGAGTTTTGCCGAATGACCTTCGGCTTATGCAATGCGGCCCAAACGTTTCAACGTTTTTTGGACACGGTTTTGCGGGGACTCTCATTTTGCTATGTATATCTGGATGATATTCTACTTGCATCCGCCAACGAGGAGGAGCATCTAGACCATCTTCGCCAAGTTTTCGAGCGTCTTTCGGTATATGGTATCAAAGTAAACTCTTCTAAGTGCGAATTGGGGGTGAAGCAGATTCAATATCTTGGCTATCAAATCGACCAGAACGGATCCAGACCTATTCCTGAGCGAGCGGACGCCATAATTAAATTCAATCGTCCTTCTACCATAGCAGAGCTGCGAAGATATTTAGGAATACTAAATTTCTACCGTAAATTTTTGCCAAAAGCTGCAAGTGTATTGGCACCTTTAAACGCACTTACCAAAGACTGCCGTAAAAAAGACAAACGACTGATTGTTTGGTCACCAGAAGCCATGGAGGCTTTCGAGCTTAGCAAAACTCTGATCGCCAACGCAGCACTGCTTGCTCATCCTAAAGCCAATGCACCCCTAACTCTATCAACAGACGCGTCAAACTCAGCCATAGGTGCAGTACTTGAGCAACTCCAAGACGGTACGTGGAAGCCGTTAGGATTTTTCTCGCAAAAATTGAGCTCGACACAACAAAAATACAGCACCTACGATAGGGAGCTTCTTGCAATTTTTGAAGGTATCAAACATTTTCGATACATGCTAGAAGGCAGAGTTTTTACAATTCGCACCGACCATAAGCCACTGGTATTCGCCTTCAAGCAACGAACGGATAAAGCACCACCCCGGCAAGCTCGTCAATTGGAGTATATCGCACAATTTTCAACTCGAATTGTTCACATCGATGGCCCTCGAAACTTTGTAGCTGACGCCTTGTCTCGAGTGGACAACATCAATGCAATTTCCCAGCCTATCACGATTTCTGCAAGCGATATCTCGGATGCTCAACACCAAGATCCTGAGCTGGAAGAGCTACTTAATGAAGGTACTACATCTCTGCGTTTACATCCAGTAATTATAGACGGAAATAAAACATTGTATTGCGACATATCGTCCAATATTTCGAGGCCTTATATTCCTTCGAAATTTCGTCGCAAAATTTTTGACCAGGTTCACGGTCTGTCACATCCCAGCGGCCGTGTCACCAGCAGACTCATCAGACAAAAATACGTCTGGCCCAGCATATGCAAGGACGTAGCCAGATGGGCAAAATCTTGCATAGCCTGTCAAGTTTCGAAAGTTAGCCGACACGTTAAAAACTCGCCTCAAAAATTTGCAGCACCGGATACGCGTTTCCAACATATCCATTTGGACATAGTAGGACCACTTCCTTCTTCAGACGGTGCTAATTATGCGCTCACGATAATAGAGCGGTTTACTCGATGGCCGTAGGTTATTCCTATCTCCGATGCAACAGCTGAAACGATAGCCCTGATGTTCTACAGCCACTGGGTTAGTCGTTTCGGAGCTCCTGTCACCATTACGACTGATCGCGGCTCCCAACTCGAGTCGTCATTGATGAAGGCGTTACTACAATTGGTTGGATGCACACGAACAAGGACAACAGCGTACCATCCTGCAGCAAACGGCATGGTCGAGCGTATGCATCGTACACTCAAAGCCGCTTTGACTTGCCACAATAACTCGAAGTGGACGGAGGCGCTACCCACAGTACTTCTCGGACTACGCACCATGATTAAGGAGGACCTTAATTGTTCTCCTGCCGAGCTCGTTTACGGTGCAACCTTGCGTATTCCGGGCGAGTTCTTTGTCAACGACGACAACGACGTTCCTGCCGAGTCTCATATAGTTGTCGAGCAATTAAGACAATGTATGCAAAAACTGCGGCCCACACCAGTCAACCATCATCGCATTGACTCTTCGTTCGTCCACAAGGACTTGTTCACTTGCTCACACGTCTTCCTGAGGCAAGACGGAACAAAAAGATCCTTACAACGTCCGTATGCTGGCCCTTTCGCTGTTGTCGAACGAATCAGCGACCGCGTATTTAAAATCAACATCGCTGGAAAAGAGACAACTGTAACTATACAGAACGTCTGAAACCGGCGCATTTGATCAATCCACATTTGCCTCACGAAATCGATCCTTCCACACTCCGATCTCCAATGCAACAAAATATTAGGACTTACTCTGGTCCCAGGACGAAATCATCTGCTCTAAAATCAGTGACATTTAACATCAATCACAGGAATGTCACTTAAGAGGGGAGTATTATAGCGACATACGTGGCAGCACTACCCAACTATAGTTAATTAAATTTCATATAGAGGCGCTGGTGTTGCCCTCAGAATTGGTATAAAAGCCCGCAGGAAATGTAATTTGAATCAGATTGTGTTTAGTCGTTCCAAACAGAAGTAATAATAAAAATATAAGTGTTATAGTACAAAAGTTGTTTTTATGTAGGAGTTGAATTAATCCCTACAATTGAGCAAATGATGGTCCAAATGTGTAATTTGGAATTCGTGATAATGATGGTAAATTTTCGTCATAATGATGTATTTGCGTCATTCGAAGTTAAGTGTGTCAAGCTTGTAATGAGGTACATTACGCTTTCAGGTCCCCAAGGGAAATTTTTGATGTTTTCTATATTTTCCGCTATGTGTCCGCTATATGGTGGACGGTAAGAGGTACATTACGCTTTCAGGTCCCCAAGGGAAATTTCTGATGTTTCCGATATTTTCCGCCATAAAGCGGACACATAGCTTTATGGCGGACGTTGTCGCTAGTGTCGATAATAAGAACAAGAAAAATTTCCCTTGGGGACCTAAAAGCGTAATATACCCCTGAAAGCGTAATGTACCGGCAATAAATGCTACAGAGGACGGTTAAGGCACCAACACGACGATACAGGTGACTATAAAACGCTGCGTCGCTCAATGCGCCAGATTTTAAAAAAGAACTGAATAACTTTGTGCCCCTACACAATTCATAATGTCCATTTTATTGGGCCGAGTACAGGACAGAACACAACTTCCATACAAATTAGACAGTTGCTAACTGGAACAATTCCTGTTTGTATCGAAGTTGTACTGTTCTGTCCTGTACTGGACCCAATAAAATAAATGTCCTTTTAATCCTGGGAATCTGGTATTCTGGTAAATATTGTGGGCTCTCAGAAAATGGTGACGTCGTGATGGTCGCGCCGCGATTGTGTCTGATCTAAAGAGGAATGGATGGAGAATCGCAACCAACTCAAATCGGGTTTGCTATCGTTGTCCTTTTCCACATTTTTATAATTTGCTGTCTGCGAGGATTGTGAAGAAAAATTTATCGGCGTTTGTGTGTCTGCGACTTGAGAAAAAAGGGTGTTTTAACGATTGAAAGTGCTAAAAATGTTTTGACATTTAATTTTTATTGGATTGAAATTCAAATCCGTCCGTGTGTGGGCTCATTTGACAGAACGAAAATTCATTTTATGGATTGCAGTCCATAGATTGCCCATAGGGCTCCATTACACAGTCATACATATACATTTATTTCGTTTAGTGCCCGTGTAAAAATTGAAACCGAATGAATCGAGTAGGCTTAAGGGCGAATGAGCCCTTTAGCTTGAAATAGATTTGACGCGTCAGCATCGGATTTTTTTCTGCTTCTGCTGCTGCTGTCAATGTGGGTCATCAAAGGCAAATGTGTGTGTTTTAAATTGAAATGTTTCTGCTGAGGCCGATGCTGACGCGTCAAATGTGTTTCAAGCATTACACTTACGGCCAGATTACGTAATTTCCGCAAATTACCCGATAAGCGCTATATTTACAATAGTGGCAAGTTATGGAAATACATAAGTTCGATAGCCACAGACTTTCACCACAAACCGTCGATAGAAACCGGAAACAAATAACACACGTAAGTATGAGCAACATAAGAGGCGCGATGGCGCGATTGATTACAAACTTCAATTCTGGAAACATGAACCATACATATGTACATTACATTACATACAGGCTGGATCTTTATCAGATCTTCATTTACTAGTGAACAAGAAACTGAAAATGTGCGACCAAGAACCCGGTTTAGTTTGCAGTGAGGATGATATTATCAAAATTATGGTCGCCACGGATATTCATTTGGGTATATACGAAACAGATAGTGTCCGGGGTAAGGTGTTCTTTCTTATGGTTTGTGTTGCTAGAGACGATGAACGGAATTGACGCTCATCGATTGAAACTAGACAACCAATTCTGCACACAAACATTGTTTCTTTAAGTTATAGTATATACTAGAAATGTGGCCACATTCAAAAAGTATACAAATATGGCTCAGAATTGGTTGCTGAAATACAATCGCTAAGCGCTCATTGCATCAGTCGTCTCTAGCAGCACAAACCTTTATCAGCCAAATCATATAGTACCTCATAGAATATGTATTTAAATCGATTAGTATTAGAGTATTATACATGATATAAACGCTGAATAATAGTCCAAGAATTTGGATCGAAGGCTTGTCGATTACATTAGTATAATAGACAAGTTAGTGACTTGTATCGATGACTTATCGATTCAGTAGGTTATTATATATATTTCGATGGCAGCTATCGCTATATAATCGAGGACTTATCGATTCCGTTGGGTATCGGAGACTATATTTTTTTTAGATTTTTTTACTGTCATATCAAGGTGCGGGTTCCTCGCCATACGTAAAAAGCAGTCATCGCTGCGTTTTAGTAGTTGTTTGCTAGAATTTCTTAAATAAGGACAATTGTTGGGTAGTTATATATGGTAAGCTGACCAGACGTACAGCATTTGGCTGTACAGTACAGCATTTTCACCTGCCGTACCGCATTGGGAAATGTACAGCATTTTGCCACACATTGAAGCCCAATTCATTACATAATAAGCTCGATGAGGCATAAAGATTGCATACTGTACCCTGTACGATTGATATTTGGCGAGATACTCGCACTTTTATGTTTGGCAATCATTCATTCTCGATAACTCGGGAACACTTCTCGATCTTGCTGAAATTTGGCACACTTATATTGCTAATTGTCGCGCACATTTCCTACAAACTACACGGCTCTGCCTATCCTCGTTCGGAAGTTATGGCTGCATAAATCGCAATTTCGAGTTTAATAATTCAAAATTGTCCATAACTCGGAAATTCGTAAGTGGAGAACTTTGAATTTTAAATAACTGGCAGAGTACCGCGTACTATTTCTACTATACAGGGTGTCCGGAAACTGCCGCATAAACGCACCGGATTGTGATTCCTCATGTGATTTCCAGCAAAAAAGTTGTACGGAACATACCCCCTTAGCTTAACCCTTTATCTGCCACAGGCATTTAAAGATTAAAAAAAAAAATAATTTTCTTGCACGACTTAAAGCCTAATATCTCCAAAGCTTGACCAGTTAGAATAGTGAAATAATCGGATAAGAAGTTTGGGTTTTATAGAGCGTCAAAGTCAAATTTGCGTAATTTAACCCAAAAACAAACTTTTTTCCATCTCAATTTTCTCCAACTTCTCCCAAGATGAGGTGCATGTACGATTCTTTTAAAAATTGGCGCACAATCTTAGAATCATATCTTTCTTACATCATTTAAATCTAGCTCCATTACTTCTAACAGTTTTTATACGTTAAGTGTAGAAAACTAGGGTTAATTTTACCTCGAATTCAATACAATTCAATTCACACTGCTCACTCACACTAAGGATCTGCAATTGGTAAAATTTATTCAAATTATGTCGAAATCGAGCCAAAACCCTAGTTTTCTGCACTTAAGGTACTAAAACTGTTAGAAATAATGCAGCTAGAATAAAATGATGTAAGAAAGATATGATCGTAAGACTAAGCGCCAATTTTTAAAAGAATCGTACAAGCACCTCACCTTGGCAGAAGTTGGAGAAAATTGAGATGGAAAAAAGACTGTTTTTGGGTAAAATCACGCAAATTTGACTTTGAAGCTCTGTAAAAACCAAACCTCCTATCCGAGCTTAGTGGGGTTAGTTTCATTTTATAGGTGAATTTGTTGGCTGTAATAATCATTTTATTTCACTATTCTAGCTGGTCTAGCTTTGGAGATATTAGGCCGTAGGTCGTGCAAGAAAATGATTTTGTCAAAAATCTTTAAATGTCTGTGGCAGCTAAAGCGTTAAGCTGAGGGGGTATGTTCATACAACTTTTTCGCTGGAAATCAACTGAGGAATCATAATCCGGTGCGTTTATGCGGCAGTTTCCGGACACCCTGTATTTTTAATTTCTAGCGAGATAATCACACTTTTATGCTTGCCAATCATTCATGAGGGCTTTTCAGCGGAGAAAGAGGTCGGTGGCGGGAAGCATTTCCAGTGTGTTTCCAGGAAATTTCGTTCGATGAATGCAGTCATTCGCTTTTAGCATTTCCAGTGTTTTTCCAGTAAATTTCGTTCGCTGAATGCAGCCAATGAGTGCATACAGCGAACGAAAAATGTAGCAGAAAAGTGCTACTCCAATTAGATTCTCATTGCGCATTAAGACCATTCAGCGGAGAAAGAGGTCGGTGGCGGGTAATTCTTGTAGCGTTTCCAGTGTTTTCCAGTGAATTTCGTTTCGCGGGAGTATAATCCCGTCAGGCGGCAATGGCTGCATTCAGAGAACGAAATTCACTAGAAAAACACTGGAAATGCTACAAGAATTGCCCGCAACCGACCTCTTTCTCCGCTGAAAACCCCTCATGCGAAATGAGAATCTAATTGGAAGAGAGCTTTTCTGCTACATTTTTCGTTTGTTGAATGCAGCCAACGCATCTTTGGAAGACCTGAGAAGGCTAAAGGTCTGTGTTCGTAGACACGACTCATACGACGATCACTGAGTGATCGTCGCCTGGCGACTGGAATTGAGTGCTGCTTGCATATATTTTATATGGAGCTGTGTTCCCCCAAACGACAGTCGTTGAGCTTGTCAAGAGATCGTCGCGCAGCATGTCCGGAATGAAAAATTGTCGCGCGACTACGTTGTACATGCTGCTTGGCTGAGTGGTGACCGTGGTGCAAGCCCAGGGGCGGCGCATAAGGGCCCGCAGGGCCCCCGTCGCGGGGGGGCCCACGAGATTTAGGGGCCCAAAAGCCACATGAAAGATTTCTCAAACAATAACAGCACTGATTGACTGCGAAAAACAACAACCCGACGTAGATATTTTTTTTAGACAAGAGGAGATATACACTTTTCGAAGTCAAAACAAATGCTAAAGTTGTTGTTTCTCTTTCCCCAGGTCCCTTAGATAAACAATTTTAATATTGCCCTAAAATCTTGGAAATTTCATGACACAATAGGAATCCTCAAATTTTCACAAAAAAAAAATTGCTCCTGGCATGGCTGCGCTATTTGCTGTAACTGTAGCCGCGGTTAGTAATCCACCCACCCTTTTCCTTGCCAAGTACCATATGGGCAAAAAGATTCTTTAGGTCCCTCTTCAAATAAAATATCTTAAAACATTTTTAGTGATAGTACCTTTTCTAAATTTTCGGACTAACTCTCAAACAGGAACAAAATAGTTTGAAAGTGGTACTAAACTTAGTTCAAACTATTTAGTATGGCTTGTATATGTCGTTGAATACTACAATAATTTATCTTGCTTGCGGTATACACACGGTCACTAGGGCTGTGGTGCAGAGGCCACTGTTGGTTTGCAAGGAGTCTTGCCAAGATTGCTGTATTGAATTTAATATTAAGTACAGGCGTTCTTAAAATTGAAGGCTTTCAATTAGAGCACACTTAAATTTAAAGCTGAAACAAGGAACAGAGTCGAATTAATAACGTGCTGCTTTTTTCAATTGTCTATCAAGTTACAAAATTAAGCCGCCCACAAACGAAGCGTCCGCATCCATTTTTATTATTCTTCGTTATGGAAAATTCATACAATTTCGTCGATTTTGACAAAACGAAAACTCAAAAACAGATTCGGTTGACCGTGGGTGTGCGGCATTAGGGTAGAAAGGACGCTCGCCTTCAAATCATAGGTTCGAGGGATCGAATCCCATTGTAAACACATGTAATTACAGTTTCAATTCAAAATCATGGTTCCAAGAGTTGGTTTAGGGGCGATCCACACTTCTTAGTCATCAATCACAGTCATTCCCAAACAAATTGACAGATTGTCAGTCAATCAATTAACTGACAATCTGTAAACTTGTATGGAAAATGACTGTGACTGATGACTAAAATGTGTGGATCGACCTTCAAGAGTGTTTTCACTCTGCTTTTTTTCTCAGTGTAGGGGGGCCCACTCATGAAGTTGGCGGGAGGGCCCCGAGTGAAGTTGTTCCGCCACTGTGCAAGCCACTCGTTTGTAGGCATCGGGGAGCGGCTGCTTGGGGTGCTACGCACGATGTACATACAATTCGTTGATTTTCGTACTCGTCCGGACGAGTGGCTATTGTGTCTATATATAGAAAGCAGTCGCGCGACCATACTGTTGTACATGCTGCTTGGATGAGTGGTGACCGTGGTGCAAGCCACTCGTTTGTAGGCGTCGGGGAGCGGCTGCTTGAGGTGCTACGCACGGTGTATATACAAATCGTTCAACGGTCGTACACGATCGTATTGCTGACGACTGTGAATGTATACAGGGTGTCCCGCAACTGGTTAGCCATAGACCAATGGTAGACTCTACAGGATGTTTTAGGAAAAATGTCGCCAAAATTATTTCTCTAGCTTTTACCGTTAAGAAGTAATTGCCTTTTTTGTGATTCTTGTCAAAAAGCACGACTTTTTTGTAAAAACTCCTATTTTCTAGCTTCCACTTTAGCCAAATCATTATTTTTCATATTCTTCTGAAAGTACACAAAATTTCCAATAAAATGACATATCGAACGTTTCGAACGGTTTCGTATCTTCCGAGATACGACGTTTTGAATTTTGCAAAAATGTCAATTTCAATTTTTAATGTCAAAATTAAACCCGAATTTCGTAACGGTACATTGTAGTGGCAAATCTGCAAAGTTGACAAAAGTTGGCGTAGTATCTTAGTTTTCGAACGGCATATAAGAATAAAGCACAGAGTCATCCAGTTTCTGAATAATACGTATAAATAAAAAAAACATAGTCTGCAAATGTACCAAACCGACTTCAATCTTGAAAAGGAAGTAACATTTTTACATCAAGCATAGATTGGTTGTTATACATTATGGAAAAATACTTTTCGCTACTGTTGTAGATGCTACTTTACTAATTATAGCCCCGGATAGAGTTCGAGCGGAATGAAAATGAAACGGTAATGAACCGGCATAAAAACCGTGGTGAATTTAAAATTTTAGCTTCAAAAATTGCTGCAAAGGCGTTTTACGTCCTAAATCATCTTAAAAATAACTAAAAAAATAATTTCCCCCTTGTCCGAATGCGTTTTCAACGTGAAAATGAGTCGACTCTGTAGCATATTCTCCGTCGGGCGTGGTGAGTTTTGCAAACGTCAAACCGATTCACTGTCCACGACGAGTTCATCGCGGAAATTATCTAATGACCGGGGAATCGAAAAATAACACATAAAATGGCAGAGACAAATTGTGAAACCATTCTCGGATTTTAGTTTATGGAATTCCCCATCATTTACCACATATTCCACGACAGTAAGTATGCATTTTCATTGAGAAAATCGCCGCGGACAAAAATTTCATTTTCATTCCGCCCGAGGTCTATTCAGGCCTTATAACGGCAAGTATAAAAAAAATTGTTTGAGGTGTTTAATTATTTGTACGAAGGTTCGCTGTGTACATATTAATATTGTGAGAATATTTTTCATTTTCATCGTCTAAAGGATAAACATTTTAATTTTTCAGGTATTAATTAGTGTCCTTTTATGTCCTTTTTCAGAGTTTTCCGATCCAATTTTTCCTTAGCAAAAACTTGAATTATTCGAGTAGTTATGAGCTTTGGAAAGATACAGATGATAAATTACCGGAAACACGAAAATTTTCCATTCAAACGCGATTTATTCCGTTGAGGGTCCTTGAAATAAGAATCAAACACCGGATATGTAATGTACTCGGCGTCCCCTTTGATATGATATCCCGAATGCCGACCTCCAGTCAAGGGTTAAATAGTGTCCTTTCTTGTCCTTTTTGGGACCTTTCCGATCAAATTTATTTTAGCAAAATGTGTTTAAGACTCCTGGGACCCCACTGATTCAAGACCAAGAAAAAATAGCTTTACTGTATTTTTTTCTATTGGAAATGCTTATATGACTGAACTATTTCCACGTAAAAGCAAGATTTCTTCCTCTTACAGACTATGTTTTTTCCCCTTTTACACATATTATTCACAAACTGGAATATTCTGTGCTTTATTCTTATATGCCGTTCGAAAGCTTAGGATTTGGGCCAACTTTTGTGAACTTTGCAGATTTGCCACTTCAATATATCGTTACGAAATTCGGGTTTAATTTTGACATTAAAAGTTGAAATTGACATTTCTGCGAAATTCAAAACGTCGTATCTCGGAAGATACGAAACCGTTCGAAACGTTCGATATGTCCTTTTATTGAAAATATTAATTTGGCTAAAGTGGAAGCTATAAAATAGGAGTTTTTAGAAAAAAGTCGTGCTTTTTGACAAGAATCACAAGAAAGGCAATTACTCCTTAACGGTAAAAGCTAGAGAAATAATTTTGGCGACATTTTTCCTAAAACATCCTGTAGAGTCTACCATTTGTCTATGGCTAACCAGTTGCGGGACACCCTGTATAGAAAGCAGTCGAACCACGCTCGAGCTCGACGTGATGGTAGATGGTACACATGTAGGTACACATCATTATGATAAAATCGTCTAGGAGAGCAGTCGATTGAATATATTTGGCCTTTTCGATATGAGCTCCCTCATGTTTACCATGGAGAATGATGAGATGCTCATAGAGGAGGTGGCATGCCATGCTGCTCTATAGAAGCCATATCATGCTCTCTACAAGGACCAGCGCATAAAGGATAATATATGGGCCAATATTAGCGGCATAGTGGGAAAGCCTAGTAAGTATAAGTACATCAGGAAAAACATTACACTTGCGATAAATAGAAACATATGTGTACATTATGTATTGTAGAGGGTGTCTTTTTAAGAATGATAGAACTTCAAATTGAAAAATAAGACACAAAATATTACATTTGAATCGCTTCGCTCACATTATTGGCTTCACTCACAACTTGACACTAATTTGAATGCCAATCAACCTGCTAACTATAATTTATTGGGATCGACCTCTCGATGATGAAACCAAAGTGTATAATGGAAACAACGCGATATATTTCCGTCGGGAGGTTAAGCGGTCAAGGTAATACAACAACAACATATGTACTCAACCCCCTGACTGATTGATGAGACTGCACTTGCCCTTCAACTATATTAGCGAGTTATCTCGAAAATCATTAATTTAATAAATTTCTATTAAATATGTCAGCACTCTCATTTACTCAGTTTTTCGTGCACTAAAATGAGCGCACGCCACCTACACTGTTCATACTATCCCAGAAACCATCATACATCCAGGTTGACGGTTGTCTCTGACCACTCTGTGCACAGCTGGGGGAAGAAATTCCAATTACCCTTTAGGAAATTTTGACGTGAGTTCGGCAACACCACTGATCGGGAAAGATGGCCAAATAACCCTTTAGGCAATTTTGTTGCGAGTCCGGCGACACCTAAATCGTGTTGCTCCGCCTAAGGATTGCAGAGATATCGACGGATTTTCGAAGCAATACGAAGTTGATTGTGAAATTGCTTTGGCCAATATCCAGGATGTTGTATATGCATACAAACGTAAAAACGAATACAATTTATTTGACCCAATAAAAACACGGTGCACTGATTGGGTAAAAGGGACCGATGCCCCTTTAAGCAATTTTATGGCGAATCCCGCGACACCTCAATCGTGTCGCTCGGCCGAAGGATTGCAGAGATATCGCGAATTTCGAAGTAGTACGAAGTTAATTGTAACCTTGCTATGCCAACATCCGGGCTGACGGTTATTGGGAAAAGCGCCCGATTACCCTTTAGGCAATTTTGTTGCGAATCCGGCGACATCTCAATCGTGTCGTTCCGCCAAAGGATTGCGGAGATATCGACGGATTCCCGAAGTAGTACGAAGTCTATTGTGAAATTGCTGTGACCAACATCAAGGATGTGTGTACGTAAAAACATAGTCACCTTGACTAAAATTAACACTGTATTTGATCCAATGACAACTAAATATTCCCATTAAATTTAAATGTTGTCGATGAAAACTTGATTGCAACAGGTGACTCTCATACAAAATGAAATTTCGATATTTACCACCACTTCCTTCGAGATTTTCAAAAATTTGTTGGTCCATAAACCTTCTCCAACGTAAGACGGATAAAACAAAAAAAGAATAATTCAAATCGGTCCAGCCGTTCTCAATTGATGAATTACTATACATTTTTTTCGCTCGATTTTTATATATATAGATTTCAGTATACTCTCACAAAATTTAATGTTTAGACTCACGCCTCAAGATCGCTTCCAAATTATCAAAATTTACTTCGAAAATCAGTCATCGATTCGCGCAACTTATAAACGACTTTTTATGGTATACATAATCGTCCATCTGAGCAAGCCATCCGTCGAATTTTGAATAGATTTCGTACCACGTACACTCTAAATGATGCAATAACACCAACACGTCGAAGAAACCATCAAAAAAATCAACCATCATTAAAATTAAAATTTGGTGATAAGTTGATTTCAAGAAATGGGCCTGTCAATTGGCCTCCATGGTCATGCGATTTAACACCTCTCGACTATTTCCTGTGGGGTTACGTTAAATCATAGGTTTATTCTGATAAACCAGCAACAATTGACGCCTTGGAGGCCAACATTGTTCGCGTTATTGGTGACATACGGCCAGAAGTACTCGAAAAAGTGGTCCAGAATTGGACGTCGACGCTTCGTTAAGAACAGCCGCAGGGGCCATATGCCTGAAATCGTTTTCAAATGTTAAATGTATGACATTTATCATTCCAATAAAAGAAAAAAATTGATTAAAAGTTAATATTTTCTGTCTTTTTTCAATTTGAAGTTCTATCAGTCTTAAAAAAACACCCTCTATATGTACCTACGTAGGATATAAATAAAAATCGTAGTTTCACTAAATCAAATTAATCTTTATTTTTTGAAAAAATATCTACATAATGTATGAATAATAAATGAACATTGCTTCAAAAAATTAAACGATCGAATACAAACAATTATAAGAAGTATGTAATTAAGATCACTGAATAATATTTAAGGTAAACACGAATGTTTTCAATTTCTCGATATAACTCTCTTAAAAAAATACAATTAAAATTCCAAATGTGCCAGTTCAAACAACACTAACTTATATGTATCCACGAACAGTTTTCAAAAACTTTCTGTTCAAAATGTATCTATTGTTTCTGGAAATTATAATAATGTATCAACTTTGTTTAAAAAAAAATAACAGCCAAGCCACAAATGGCAATTAATTTGGATTTCTGCAACATTTCGTTAAAAATTGATGCCGCATTTCACATTATTTTCCTGAGGATTCAATTTCTACCCAATTCCATATTAAACAGTAGACAAAACCAACAAAATTTACCGATGAAAATACATCAGACTGACGACCAAAATGGACTTTATCACAATTTAAATTTTCTTAATATGTAATTTTAAATTGACTAGGTAGTAAAAACACAACTTGCCTGTTTGATGCTCACAGCAGAAATGAAGCAACCTAGCAAACGATTCAAGCATGTGCTTATGTACGAAAGCCAAGTACATATGACATACCAGGGACGGTCGCTGTAGCCGCTTCTAGGAAAACACCAGCAGCTGATATTCACTTAGCGATAAATGCCAAGCGACGATCACTTAGAGATCGGCGTATGAGTCGTGTCTACGAACACAAACCTTAAAGGTTTGTGTTCGTAGAGATCATCGCTCAGCGGTCGTAGTTTTGCATCCAATTTCGAGCCGTATTTCAATATTTTTTTAATGGTTCTAATTTCCTAGTATCGACTCTTAGAGGAAGCATGCGTTAGTACAGAGTGGGCATCAGAAAATAAAAATGGCACCGTTCTCACACTATTGCAGTTCATAGTATGCGTGAAAATTCTATTCAAACGTCAATTTTTTGTTTACAATTGAGAATATAAAATCCGCGTAATATTTATTACTCTCTTAAAATGCCGACTTGATAATTAACCCTTCTCTTGGCACATAGGCACATAGACCTAAACATACCATTGGTACTATATCTTGATGAAAAATATCTTTCAATAATATTTTCCACCCCTTTCCATATAAATTTCAGAGGAACCGACGGTCACAAATGCGATCAAACGTTCGGCGAAATGTAAACTATGTCTAAAGAATCGAAAAAACGGCGCATCATCGTAAGACACAGTATGTAAACTGTTTCTAGAACCAAAATTAGACCTCTTCAAAAAATAAGATTGATTTCACAGAAGATTCAGCTACACCTTAGGCATAATAGCTCGTAGGCGGCGTCAGAAGGGTTAATAATTGCATCGACAATATTTTGACATTTGAATTATTTCGTGGAGTGTAGTGTAACAAATTTGGAGTCAAAGGGTGAGGTTATAAAACACAACGTTCGCGTAACGTTTCGCGTTTTCCGAAACGTTTCCTATTGTGTTCTGTAAACGCATAGATCCGGATCAGACTTGGTGTTCCCATCGCCATCTCTCGGAAAGTGACAAATGTGACAATTGACACATCACAGCTGATACGTTTTGCTCGAAAATTAAAATTTCCAGTTTTAAACGAGATGCAGATACATTTTATTTTGATTATAAATAGTTTAATAAACAAATGAGGGCGGAAATGCACGGTTCGACGGCAGATTGTAAATTTCTGCCAATCAATCAAGCTATGCCTCGCAAGGGGGCGCTTAGAGGATCTGTTTGTAGGGAGAAGTTTCTGATCCGTAACGGCCGGTTGATTTGAAACGTTGCGCAACGTTGTGTTTTATAACCTCACCCAAACACATATGGGTTGTGTGATCACATAGCCACTCTGGACTAACGCATGGCATGGGTTACTATGTTTTCTCTATGGTATCGACTATAGACTAAAGGAACATTTCTGTATAGAAAATATACCCATATAGTTCTCGAAACCGGTGGTTTCACTTCGATCGCTGAGCGATGATCCCATGAGTCGTCTCTACGAACACAAACCTTAAAGATTATAAACACCTTAAAAGTTCGATTCTGAATGGATTTGGGTTGACTTTAAAATAAAAGTTCGTCTGCAATACCGAGCACAAATGCTAAGAATCGTTTTCGCACTGGAGATGCGGTAAAAATTGGCCTCGGTCTCGGTGAGTGGTTTGTATGACAATAATGGGTGAGGTTATAAAACACAACGTTCGCGTAACGTGTCGCGTTTTCCGAAACGTTTCCTATTGTGTTCTGTAAACGCATAGATCCGGATCAGACTTGGTGTCACCATCGCCATCTCTCGGAAAGTGACAAATGTGACAACTGACACATCACAGCTGATACGTTTTGCTCGAAAATCAAAATTTCCAGTTTTAAACGAGATGCAGATACATTTTATTTTGATTATAAATAGTTTAATAAATAAATGAGGGCGGAAATGCACGGTTCGACGACAGATTGTAAATTTCTGTCAATCAATCAAGCTTTGCCTCGCAAGGGGGCGCTTAGGGGATCTGTTTGTAGGGAGAAGTTTCTGATCCGTAACGGCCGGTGGATTTGAAACGTTGCGCGAACGTTGTGTTTTATAACCTCACCCAATGTTCTGCAGATCGAGGAAACAGGAATTAAATACGTTGAGGCCGCTAGTAAAGTTGTACCGAAATATGATGAAAGATATGATTGTGATTTGATTCGAGAAAAATCGGGTAGCATGATGCAGTATTGCAGGCATTTTAGAAGATATTGTTACAAAATTTACCGAATAGTAAATAACTAAATTTATATAATGGTTAGTATGGCTGATAAATTTGCCTGAAGCCCGAGTTCCGTAAGTATGTACAGCATTATGGGTCTTCCGGAGTCTGGTCACCTTAAGTTATGGCCTACTTTTTTTTTACTGTCGCCAAGAACGATAGAATCTCACCTCGACTTTCAGTTGCGAGTGTAATGATAATGCGACGATGAACAAGAACAGTCGAGATACAAAGGCATCGATTTACTTTTAGAGTAAGGCTCCGGGGATTATTGCATAGATGTACTGGACAACAGAGGCGTCGGTATCCATATGAAGTACTCAATGAAGCTGAAACAACGAATTTCCGGGATGATTTTTGCATTTCTATTTGTTTGAATCAAAACTTAAATAAAACTAATCTGACGAACGATAATCCTTATAAAATAAGTTGCTTTGCCGTTTTATTCTTTTCAAGGTGAAGACAGCTTTATTGCCTTTGAAGAAATCTTGGAATTGGCTGTGCAAAACGACGTTGATTTCATTCTACTCGCTGGCGATCTCTTTGACAAGGCCAGTCCTTCGCCAAATTCACTAAACAAGTATGTTTCCGCTTTTGTTTTATCGGGTTACATATAAATATGGATTATTCTTATTCCAACTATGTATTTTAGGTGCCTGCGTCTACTCCGTCAGTACACCCTGGGCGACAAGCCTATAGAGATTGAGTTCCTAAGTGATCAGTCCGTAAACTTCTCGGACTCCGTTAACCAAACCGTCAACTATGAGGATCCCAACTTGAACGTCTCGATACCGGTTTTCTCCATTCACGGCAATCATGACGATCCCAGCGGATTCGGTCGAGTTAGTGCCCTGGACTTACTTTCCAGCAGTGGGCTGGTCAACTACTTCGGCAAGTGGACTGATTTGCACCAAATCAAGATAAATCCAATTCTAATGAGAAAAGGTGAAACACAATTGGCTATTTACGGTCTCGGTCATATACGCGATGCCCGACTGTCTCGTCTATTTCTCGATGCCAACGTGATTATGGAAAAGCCCGACGAACAAACTGGTGAATGGTTCAATATGATGGTATTGCATCAGAATCGTGCCGATCGCGGCCATAACAATTTTCTTCTGGAAAATCTTTTACCGGAATTTCTGGATCTCGTTATTTGGGGACACGAACACGATTGTCGGATTAAGCCTGAAATGAATGGTGTGAAGAATGTTCATGTTTCGCAACCGGGCTCGACGGTAGCCACCTCACTTTCCGAGGGTGAAGCTATTGACAAGCATTGTGCAATTTTGAAAATAAGCAAACTTAAGTTCGATTTCATTCCGATCCCATTAAAGACGGTAAGACCATTTGTTTTTGATACTATTAATTTGGTGGGCCATGTGGATGAATACGATTTGAATGAAGGCGATGTTGCGCATAAGGTATTAGAGTGAATTGATATTTCATTTAGAAGGATTTGCATTATTTAATTTGATCGGCAGGTAATGGAAATAGCCAAAAACCATGTAGAGGAGATGTTAAAGCTGGCTAGGGGAAAAATATCAGACGATCCGAGACAACCGAAACTGCCATTGATACGGTTAAGAATTTTGTATACTGAAGAAGAACAAATGTTCTCTGCGATTCGATTTGGACAGCAGTACAATCAGAGGGTGAGTTGATGGATGTCATGTTTTTCACTTATTCTAGTTTAAAATGCATATTCCGCCTTTCAAAAAAAAAAATTAATTTTAAATTGTAGAGTACTTATATCAGCGACTAGTCTGGCTGGTGAAGTGGTTAGTGCGCGCACCTTCGGTGCACAGGGTCATGGGTTCGAGACTCACCGTGAATGAGTTCAGTTTATGGTGTTTTTCGAACTCACGACCCATGTGACGGACTCTGATCTCACTCAGATGTTAAACGAGTACCCATTTATGGGGTAAATAACACTGCTGAGCGTGCTGTCGATCTCAAAGTCGCAACAAAAAAACAGTTAAGATCTTGAAAATTGGATGTCACTAACACATCTGCGGCCTTAGTCCAATATTGGACTGTCGCGCCTGTTATTTATTTTTTATATCAGCGACTGAGCTGTTCTTGGATGAATAGGAATTGCTGACTTGAATATTTTCCTATACTTCCAACCAAAACCAGCAAAATGTGTGTTTGATTTTTTTTTGGATTACTCTAAAATTTAGCTTCAAATATCGCATTTATTATAAATCTGTTGATTTTAGATTGCCAATCCTAGTGAAATGATTCTTTTCAAGCGAGCTGTTCGCAAGAAAAAATTTCAATCGGATGGAGTGGATAAAGAAGCCATGCACACTGTATTTGAAGAAGAAGTAAGCAAATACAATAATATTGCAATTACTCGTTGCACTAATGCTTTTTGTTTTTAATCCAACAGGAAGTCGGAGTTCAAGTCGAGGACATAGTCGATCGCTATTTCGAAACAGTCGATGAATCCAAAGAGCTACAACTGATTCCATCGAAAAGTATCTCGGAACTCTGTAAACGTTTAGTTGAAAGTAATGATGACGATGCTGCCGAAAATATTATCAAATTTTACAAGGAATCTGCCCTCAACTTCCTTCAAGAAAAGTTTCCCAATGAAGAAGATATTGAGACAGAGTTTTTGCATTTTCGTAAGAAAGCTGATCAAACTCACAATGCAGCGCTAAAGGTATAAGTAATTCAAAGCCGATAATGTTTCGAAATGATTTTTTGATTTCCATATGTAGATGCTGGATGAAAGAGGGCAAAATGAAAAGAATCAATCGACGCGCAGTTCATTTTTTGGCGAAATAAAAGGCGTAGAAGACGATGGTTATGAAATGTCCAATAGAAACCCGGGACCAAGTCGAAGTCGCAGAAATAGGGGACGTGGAAGCCGCGGCGGAGTACATGAGGGGGGCCGAGGTGCAGGATCAATCTACTAGGTCCAAGTCTGTGTGTCTCATATTAATTTCTTAAGAACTCATTCCATAAACAGTGATACATTCTGTGTTGTTTTCCATATTCCCACGTGCAACTTTAGTTGAATTTTTAAATATTATGCAAACATAAAGATGACTTTTTATACCATTGCAAAAAAGGAAAGGAAAATGAAAACATTGTTTTTGCTTAAAAATAAAATACGATACACTTATTTTGACATGATTTGTAGATTATGCATCGGATGGGATATCGTAAATCCCACATTCGCGATTAGCTGGAATGGCTTTATCTGCAATATAGAAGAAGATATGCAATAATAGAAGCTTTCACTGATAACCATATTACTCATCAACACATTACCGATATATCTTGGTTTCGCCAAGTTCAAATTTTTCATAATATTTATGAAAGTGTCCCTATCTTTCGTTAATCGTGGATTAAACAATTTCTCTTCCATAATTGTTGTGGCTAGTTGACCCCTGCGGAATATTAATAAAAAAAAAATATTAGCAGAAAATACGCAATTAATTCGGCATACAAATAATAAAACTAATTACCGATAATCATGAGCCGGATAAACGATAAAATTATCTGGCAACTTAAAAAGCCGATCATGAACAGAAGAATATAATTTTTCGGCACTGCCTTCTTGAAAATCCGTACGACCACATCCACGAATCAACAGTGCATCTCCGGTAAATACTAAACCTTGTTCATGCAAAACGAATGACATGCATCCATTTGTATGACCCGGTGTGTTCATGGCTGCAATTTCATGACGTCCGAAATCGATTTTTTCATAATCATCAAGATATTTATCAGCTTTCGCTCCGCTTGTCCTGGCAATTACACTTTGCGATCCAGGCAAAAGTCGTTTCAAATAACCGGTGCCGGTTATGTGATCCGCATGCATGTGTGTGTTCACTATGGAGAATAGAAGCGATAATTAGTATAAAGTTGCGTAATTTTTCATTTTTTAGTAATCAGGAGTTGTGATCATGATCAGCACGCTCTTCCCTTATCCATTTATCCATTTTTATGGTACTGACTCAAAGAGATCACAGACCGTAACATGAGTTCAGAACTCGAAAACCAGCATAAACTGAATCAACTTTTTAGGATTCGAACCCACGACCCCGTGCTTCGAGGGCGACCGCTCGGCTAACCATTACACCAATCACAATATAAGCTATTTTCTACCTACTTGCATATTTCAAATTAAATCCAAGTTCCGTAATAAGCTGCGAATCACGCTTAGCATGCTCCAACACAGGATCAATAATAACCGCTTCCTTCGATTTTAGATCCGCCAGCAAATAGGTATAAGTACTGGTATCTGTGTCGAAAAGCTAAAATTGGAAGTTAAAAAAAATAGAAAAGATATCGATAGAAAATTCAAGAAGAAGAAGAAAATTCAACCATAGCAAAATTTAAACTCACTTGGCGAAAGAAAAAATCGGATGTAAATGGTATAGTTTTCGATAGATTTGTAGCAGAGCACATCGTTTCGGCACTTATATTAGGATATTTACTTAAATTGTGGTATTTTAGAAAATTCCTCATAAGGTGCCGGACCAAAACAATTGTTGCCATAATAGGAAAGCAATTGTAACTAACTAAATCAGAAATAAATTATATCGCTAACTTGAATGCACTTTATTCGGTCGATTACGACAACCGATAAGCTTATCAATATGTTTCTTTTGGCAAAGTTTTGCTACACAAGTTAATCGTTATTATCCAACAGATAAAATGTGATCTGCTGAAAATATAAATGCATAAAGCATTTCACCTCATCAATATAAAATTATCATAAATTTTGCACTTTTCATTATCAAGTGTAGCCAATTTATGAAAACGTCTTCGGCTCACGTATCTTAAGCTTTCCGTATGCGTGTGGAGGTACAAATAGGCAAACCAAACATATCGTAGGTCATTGAGGAAGCAAGGTTGGAGTGAAACCGTTTCTGCTCTGCTATCGCTATGTATTCCAGAATCCACAGAATCTAGCATTTAATAATAAATAACTGTCGCGACAGTCCAACACTGAACTAAGACCGCAGATGTGTTAGAGACATTCAATTTCCAAGATCTTAACTACTTTTTTGTTGAGGTGTTAAGATCAACAGCACGCTCAGCAGTGTTATTTAACATCCAAGTGAGATCATATAGTCCGTCACTTGGGTCGTCAGTTCGAAAAACACCACAACTGAATTCGTTTACGGTGATACTCGATCCCACGACCCAGTGCACCGAAGTGTGCGTACTAACCACTACACCAACTAGACTACATTATAAAAAAATACCTGTAGAATTTTGGTTGAAAATGGAAAAAGTCGGGCTTAGATAGTTCACGGTTATTTTCAATAAAATTTAAAGGGAACAACTGATGCCTGATGCTTCCAAGGAAAAGTTTTATTCTTCCTTTCTACAAAAACAAGAGAAACTACGCACACTCAGTAACTATAAGGCTTCATGCACACGACGCGAAAACGGCTCGCAAGCTCGACACATCGAAATGCATTGGCTCTTATGGGAAGCTCACGACAGCGAGAGCCGTGCCGCTGTCAAATCACAACTAGCGAGACGTGTTTTCACATAATCGTGCACCACAATCCGCAAATTCACGGCTCGCGAGCCGTGTTTTGACTGTGCATGGCTCTCGCTTGCTGTCGCTCGTCATGAGCTTCCCATAAGAGCCAATGCATTTCGATGTGTCGGGCTTGCGAGCCGTTTTCGCGTCGTGTGCATGAAGCCTTAGGCTCCCAGCCAGCATCGGCCTCATGTACCGTGAACATAGCGACAAATAAGCTTTACTTCATGAATCACGAATCGGCATTATGTATCGATAGGACGCATTGAAAGTTAGATACATGATGGTCAGCTGAAGGAATGTCGACGGATCATGCATATAGGAAATATAATGGTTTTCTCCTCAAGTGTGATTTTTGTTGCTGGGGGATTAGAATCACGAATAAATCATGATCATTCATATAGTCTGGCTGGAGCAGTGGTTAGGGCGCGCACCTTCGGTGCATAGGGTTATGAGTTCAAGACTCTCCGTCGCCCGTATTTTTTTTAATTATTCATTGATGCATTGAATATATATGATACTTAACTATTACATAATGTTTACGAATAACGATTTTATAATGATTATCCGTAATAAGGCGCAAATGTGTATATACATGAAATAGGGGGACATCGTCATATACTGCTTGTATGAAAACGTGATGAATGAATAAGCGATATGTGCTTACGCGTGTTGCATGAAATAATGATTACAAATGTGTTAAATGCTGGCTGGGCTGTAACGTTATAAAGTTAACTTCTGATACATTAAAGATCATAAAGCGAGTTACTGCAACCGATTGAAAAAGATTGCACAGCCGATTTAGAATGCGGCTTGGTGGACGGTCGATCTACAGTCGATGCGATTAAGTGCATACGTATTGCGATGGAAAAATATAGAGCAGCTTGTAAGGACTTGCACTTTATATCCATCGACTTGGAAAAGGGGTTCGATTAAGTACCTCGTGATTTGATATGATTGGCCCTGAGAGCACTTAATGTCATGAGGCATAAGTCAGGATGATACGAGACATGTATAGTGGAGCTACGAATAAAGCTAGATGCATAGGCCGTAAGTCTAAAGAATTCCAGAGAATATCGAAGTAGCAGCAGAGAGGAGATATATCCTCTCTGGTAGCAGTGTATTTAGTCCGTTGCTCTTCAACATCATCATGTGTTACTTATTAACATGTATCTCTAACCTTTTTGCCGATTATACATATAGTCCTCTCCCCAGTGGCTCAAACATCGTTACTTTGCAAGATGCAAGCTGTACTTACGAAATGTGAAATTTGGAGAAGTGCCATGGACTAAGGGCACCGTCGTCTATATATTAAGGCCGCAATGTAGACTCGTAAACGTCAAAGCCGCAGATTAAATTGCATTGCATTGTTGTTGCTTCTCATGACATTGTTGTTGTTGTTTGCCCGTGCCCGACGAACATTTTAAGCAGGATCCTTGACGTCATCGTACAGCTGAGTTGCGGCCTTGATATATCTAGATGGCGTTGCTAAAGGTCCCTCTAGATTAGCAGCCAAATGGCTGCGCGTCCAAAAACTGGCATCGCGTGCAGCCATTTGGCTGCTCCTTAGCATTCACACAAGCAGCCAAATGTAGACAGAAAATGACATAACCAAAATTTCATTTTGGTGATTTTTTTAAATTCAATTATCAAAATCGGACTCTGCGCGTTTGTATTATTACACGGCCATTCAAGAATTACAAGCTTGACACACTTAACTTCGAATGACGCAAATACGTCATTATGACGAAAATTTACCATCATTATGACGAATTCCAAATTACACATTTGGACCATCATTTGCTCAATAATGACAGGTGAGGCCATCTGTTGCAAAACTGAAGAACAAGAATTTGTGCAAAAATATTAAATTTGTTATCAATCTTTACACATTTCTATTCAAAATCTTCAAGAAAAGTGTGTCTTTAAATTATTGAACAGAATATTCATAAAAATATCGCTGTTGTAAGGGACATTTTCATCATTTACACAAACGTCAAAAGTAAATGACGAATCCTAATGATGAAAACATATGTGTCACCTCAATTTCGAACTTTCATCATTATGACGGATTATCGTCATAATGATTTGGATATCTGTCATAGGCATTATTCATTTTCACACAGAAGAACAAACAAAAGTTGGAAAATTGTCACTTTGAATTTGACAAGCGGTTGTCAAAGCGGTTCGTTGAGTTGCCATATTGAATATCAAAACTGGATGCACAGCCAAATGGCGACATGTTTGGACGGAATGATAGCAGCTATTTGGCTGCTCGTGTCGCCATTTGGCTGCTAATCTAGAGGGTCCTTATGAATGTGCCCATCGTGATCAGCTGTTTTTGAAGTTTGCATTTTTAATCGACTTCATCTTCCGGGTTGTTAGCCGGTTAAAATATACGAGAGACGCTAAACTACAATGGTCATTGCAATAGGACTTGAAGGAAGTGCTAACAAAATTGGAGTAGGAATCATCAAAGACGGCGAAGTACTTGCCAATGTTCGAAAAACGTACATTACGCCTCCGGGAGAAGGTAACCCAAATAAAATTGTTCCGTTTCTGTAGGTATACATATGTAACAACTGCACTTTATGCTGTGTCCTTACAGGTTTCCTTCCGAAAGAAACAGCTGAACATCATCGCTCGAAAATTCTTGGTCTCATCAAGGATGCCTTGTCCGATGCTAAGATCTCGCCAGCCGAAATTGATGTCGTCTGCTATACAAAAGGTCCGGGAATGGCCCCGCCACTCCTTACAGTAGCTATAGTAGCTCGTACTATCGCTCAGGTATGGAACAAGCCTATATTGGGAGTAAATCATTGTATTGGCCACATTGAAATGGGAAGACTCATTACCAAGGCTCAGAATCCTACAGTTCTGTATGTAAGTGGCGGCAACACTCAGGTCATAGCATATTCAATGAAACGGTACCGGATCTTTGGAGAAACTATCGACATTGCTGTGGGCAATTGTTTGGACCGTTTTGCAAGGATCATTAAATTGTCCAACGATCCCAGCCCGGGTTACAACATAGAACAAATGGCAAAGAAAGGCGAGAAATTTCTGAAACTTCCATATACAGTAAAAGGTATGTTCAGCTCTTTTGACTGAGTGCTTTTAAAAAATAATTTCTAATTAACAGGAATGGATGTCAGTTTCTCGGGTATACTGTCCTTTATTGAAAAAGAGGCCAATCCTGCGAAATTTAAGAAAAACATAAAAAAAACCGCAGATGAAAAGGATAAATTTACAGACGCCGATCTGTGCTTCTCGTTGCAAGAAACGCTATTTGCCATGCTCGTGGAGACAACGGAACGAGCAATGGCCCATTGTGGCTCCCAGGAAGTGCTGATCGTCGGTGGAGTGGGCTGTAACGAGCGTCTGCAAGAGATGATGAAAATTATGTGCGAAGAACGAGGGGGGAAGTTGTTTGCAACCGATGAACGATTCTGCATAGATAATGGATTGATGATTGCCCATGCTGGTGCAGAAATGTTTAAATCTGGGACAAGAATGGCGTGGAACGAGGCAACTGTAACGCAAAGATACCGAACTGATGAAGTGTTAGTTTCATGGCGAGATGATTGAATAAAAAATGTTTCATGAATAATTTTCTACTTTATTCAACAAACTAGGCAAACTGGCTCTTATAAATTAATATTCTCGTATAATTTCGGACTAACAGGCGTACCCAATCCCATTGTAAAATCAACTGTTGGTTTCTCGCCGTCCTTTGCGATACGACAGAACTTATTCAACTGGCTCTTGAAATGAACATCAAGCTTCGGATTTGGATTTCCCGTCTCTTCCACAATAAACTCCTTGAGTAGCGGTGGAAATTCAATGGTAGATGGAAGAATCTTCTCTTGCACCGCGGTCGATATTTTGCAGTACTCGGCCTCTTCAGCTTTCGGAATTAGCTTGTAGTCCGCTTTGTAGGATGTGCTGTAAATCTCGACCGGTCGCGGGAGAAGTCGACCACGAAATGTTTTCTCAACAACGATTCGAACTTTGCGTGTGTCCTGTAATTAGTGAATTTTGTTGGAAATGTTAAATTGGGCTAGATTTGGAAAATACTCGATATACCAACCTCATTGGGAAGTGCTTGCACTTTGAGTATACGTATAAAACTTGGTTCAGGGTAGCGTTCGAATACGTTGCGTGCAACCACTCGACCAACACCAAAGTCCTTCAGGTTTCCAACGATTTCCCATAATGTTTTTCCCTTAAAGTCGGTAGTCCGACCGACGAATTTTACAACAGACATTCTTGGGGACAAGAAAAGTGGCTTGACCATGGAATAGACAGCTAAACGGAAAGGTAAATCAGCTGTCATCCCATACAAACTGCATGGTCCGATTTTAAAAAGCGGTGTTCCCTATCTGTCATGTGTTATTGTGAAGTTTTTACGAAGTAAGTGGGGGGAAAGATTGTTGCTGGAGGAAGTCAGGAAGTGTATCTATAAAATGTAATAGTCATATCACAGTTTCAGTGCGACACAAAAGTGAAAAAGACGAATGTTCCCTACCTGTCAGATCCAGTCTGATATGAAAAATTGAACCATTAGTCGCTTCTACGGGCCTTTCCTTTAGTTTTTTATTCAATGGGCTTGACTGAGGAAGGTTATGAAGGGGACATTACAGTTTCCGTGACGCCAACATCTAACAATGCCAATATATAAAATGAGACCCGCAGATTACGGGAAAATTATTCTTTTTTGTCAAATCGGTCTGGTTACTGAGATATTAATCATTGAAAATAAGGGAAATTTGCTAAATTTCCCCCATTTTTAGACGTTTGACAAGTTCAGAATACGGAAACTACCCCGCCACCTGGGAGACTCAACGAAGAACAAGATAAATGAACCGCGGAGAAGTTTCAACCTACGCTGAATAAACGCTGACAACAACAAGACAATTCGTAAACCAGGGAATAAATTAAAAGCAGCATTTTCATTAAAAATTGTATGATGAAAAATGTATGGAATGAAATTGATTAATGCCTAGAATTCGAACGACCGAAGGATTAATATAATATTCCCCAACAACGATTGCAAAGTCCTTTCCCCCAGAAAGGCCCCCGTTCTCCCGCTACAGCCCCGCAAAGTGGCAATTTTGCTGCTTGGCGGGAGCACAGCCAAATTACAGTTTCCGTGCCGCCAAGCAAAATTGGTGTCGATCGAAAGGTTTCGATGCCCCAACAACGTTTCCGAAGTCCTTTCCCCCAGAATCGCCCCCGTTCTCCCGCTACAGCCCCGCAAAGTGGCAATTTTGCTGCTTGGCGGGAGCACAGCCAAATTACAGTTTCCGTGCCGACAAGCAAAATTGGTGTCGATCGAAAGGTTTCGATGCCCCAACAACGTTTCCGAAGTCCTTTCCCCCAGAACCGCCCCCGTTCTCCCGCTACAGCCCCGCAAAGTGGCAATTTTACTGCCTGGCGGGAACACAGCCAAATTACAGTTTCCGTGCCGCCAAGCAAAATTGGTGTCGATCGAAAGGTTTCGATGCCCCAACAACGTTTCCGAAGTCCTTTCCCCCAGAATCGCCCCCGTTCTCCCGCTGCAGCCCCGCAAAGTGGCAATTTTACTGCCTGGCGGGAACACAGCAAAATTACAGTTTTCGTGCCGCCAAGCGAAATTGGTGTCGATCGCAAGGTTTCGATGCCCCAACAACGATTCCGAAGTCCTTTCCCCAGAATCGCCCCCGTTCTCCCGCTACAGCCCCGCAAAGTGGCAATTTTGCTGCTTGGCGGGAGCACAGCCAAATTACAGTTTCCGTGCCGCCAAGCAAAATTGGTGTCGATCGAAAGGTTTCGATGCCCCAACAACGTTTCCGAAGTCCTTTCCCCCAGAACCGCCCCCGTTCTCCCGCTAGAGCCCCGCAAAGTGGCAATTTTACTGCCTGGCGGGAACACAGCAAAATTACAGTTTCCGTGCCGCCAAGCGAAATTGGTGTCGATCGAAAGGTTTCGATGCCCCAACAACGTTTCCGAAGTCCTTTCCCCCAGAATCGCCCCCGTTCTCCCGCTACAGCCCCGCAAAGTGGCAATTTTGCTGCTTGGCGGGAGCACAGCCAAATTACAGTTTCCGTGCCGCCAAGCAAAATTGGTGTCGATCGAAAGGTTTCGATGCCCCAACAACGTTTCCGAAGTCCTTTCCCCCAGAATCGCCCCCGTTCTCCCGCTACAGCCCCGCAAAGTGGCAATTTTGCTGCTTGGCGGGAGCACAGCCAAATTACAGTTTCCGTGCCGCCAAGCAAAATTGGTGTCGATCGAAAGGTTTCGATGCCCCAACAACGTTTCCGAAGTCCTTTCCCCCAGAACCGCCCCCGTTCTCCCGCTACAGCCCCGCAAAGTGGCAATTTTACTGCCTGGCGGGAACACAGCCAAATTACAGTTTCCGTGCCGCCAAGCAAAATTGGTGTCGATCGAAAGGTTTCGATGCCCCAACAACGTTTCCGAAGTCCTTTCCCCCAGAACCGCCCCCGTTCTCCCGCTAGAGCCCCGCAAAGTGGCAATTTTACTGCCTGGCGGGAACACAGCCAAATTACAGTTTCCGTGCCGCCAAGCGAAATTGGTGTCGATCGCAAGGTTTCGATGCCCCAACACCGATTCCGAAGTCCTTTCCCCCAGAATCGCCCCCGTTCTCCCGCTACAGCCCCGCAAAGTGGCAATTTTGCTGCTTGGCGGGAGCACAGCCAAATTACAGTTTCCGTGCCGCCAAGCAAAATTGGTGTCGATCGAAAGGTTTCGATGCCCCAACAACGTTTCCGAAGTCCTTTCCCCCAGAATCGCCCCCGTTCTCCCGCTACAGCCCCGCAAAGTGGCAATTTTGCTGCTTGGCGGGAGCACAGCCAAATTACAGTTTCCGTGCCGCCAAGCAAAATTGGTGTCGATCGAAAGGTTTCGATGCCACAACAACGTTTCCGAAGTCCTTTCCCCCAGAACCGCCCCCGTTCTCCCGCTACAGCCCCGCAAAGTGGCAATTTTACTGCCTGGCGGGAACACAGCCAAATTACAGTTTCCGTGCCGCCAAGCGAAATTGGTGTCGATCGCAAGGTTTCGATGCCCCAACACCGATTCCGAAGTCCTTTCCCCCAGAATCGCCCCCGTTCTCCCGCTACAGCCCCGCAAAGTGGCAATTTTGCTGCTTGGCGGGAGCACAGCCAAATTACAGTTTCCGTGCCGCCAAGCAAAATTGGTGTCGATCGAAAGGTTTCGATGCCCCAACAACGTTTCCGAAGTCCTTTCCCCCAGAATCGCCCCCGTTCTCCCGCTACAGCCCCGCAAAGTGGCAATTTTGCTGCTTGGCGGGAGCACAGCCAAATTACAGTTTCCGTGCCGCCAAGCAAAATTGGTGTCGATCGAAAGGTTTCGATGCCACAACAACGTTTCCGAAGTCCTTTCCCCCAGAACCGCCCCCGTTCTCCCGCTACAGCCCCGCAAAGTGGCAATTTTACTGCCTGGCGGGAACACAGCCAAATTACAGTTTCCGTGCCGCCAAGCAAAATTGGTGTCGATCGAAAGGTTTCGATGCCCCAACAACGTTTCCGAAGTCCTTTCCCCCAGAATCGCCCCCGTTCTCCCGCTGCAGCCCCGCAAAGTGGCAATTTTACTGCCTGGCGGGAACACAGCAAAATTACAGTTTTCGTGCCGCCAAGCGAAATTGGTGTCGATCGCAAGGTTTCGATGCCCCAACAACGATTCCGAAGTCCTTTCCCCAGAATCGCCCCCGTTCTCCCGCTACAGCCCCGCAAAGTGGCAATTTTGCTGCTTGGCGGGAGCACAGCCAAATTACAGTTTCCGTGCCGCCAAGCAAAATTGGTGTCGATCGAAAGGTTTCGATGCCCCAACAACGTTTCCGAAGTCCTTTCCCCCAGAACCGCCCCCGTTCTCCCGCTAGAGCCCCGCAAAGTGGCAATTTTACTGCCTGGCGGGAACACAGCAAAATTACAGTTTCCGTGCCGCCAAGCGAAATTGGTGTCGATCGAAAGGTTTCGATGCCCCAACAACGTTTCCGAAGTCCTTTCCCCCAGAATCGCCCCCGTTCTCCCGCTACAGCCCCGCAAAGTGGCAATTTTGCTGCTTGGCGGGAGCACAGCCAAATTACAGTTTCCGTGCCGCCAAGCAAAATTGGTGTCGATCGAAAGGTTTCGATGCCCCAACAACGTTTCCGAAGTCCTTTCCCCCAGAATCGCCCCCGTTCTCCCGCTACAGCCCCGCAAAGTGGCAATTTTGCTGCTTGGCGGGAGCACAGCCAAATTACAGTTTCCGTGCCGCCAAGCAAAATTGGTGTCGATCGAAAGGTTTCGATGCCCCAACAACGTTTCCGAAGTCCTTTCACCCAGAACCGCCCCCGTTCACCCGCTACAGCCCCGCAAAGTGGCAATTTTACTGCCTGGCGGGAACACAGCCAAATTACAGTTTCCGTGCCGCCAAGCAAAATTGGTGTCGATCGAAAGGTTTCGATGCCCCAACAACGTTTCCGAAGTCCTTTCCCCCAGAATCGCCCCCGTTCTCCCGCTACAGCCCCGCAAAGTGGCAATTTTGCTGCTTGGCGGGAGCACAGCCAAATTACAGTTTCCGTGCCGCCAAGCAAAATTGGTGTCGATCGCAAGGTTTCGATGCCCAAACAACGTTTCCGAAGTCCTTTCCCCCAGAACCGCCCCCGTTCTCCCGCTACAGCCCCGCAAAGTGGCAATTTTGCTGCTTGGCGGGAGCACAGCCAAATTACAGTTTCCGTGCCGCCAAGCAAAATTGGTGTGGATCGAAAGGTTTCGATGCCCCAACAACGTTTCCGAAGTCCTTTCCCCCAGAACCGCCCCCGTTCTCCCGCTACAGCCCCGCAAAGTGGCAATTTTACTGCCAGGCGGGAACACAGCCAAATTACAGTTTCCGTGCCGCCAAGCAAAATTGGTGTCGATCGAAAGGTTTCGATGCCCCAACAACGTTTCCGAAGTCCTTTCCCCCAGAATCGCCCCCGTTCTCCCGCTGCAGCCCCGCAAAGTGGCAATTTTACTGCCTGGCGGGAACACAGCAAAATTACAGTTTTCGTGCCGCCAAGCGAAATTGGTGTTGATCGCAAGGTTTCGATGCCCCAACAACGATTCCGAAGTCCTTTCCCCAGAATCGCCCCCGTTCTCCCGCTACAGCCCCGCAAAGTGGCAATTTTGCTGCTTGGCGGGAGCACAGCCAAATTACAGTTTCCGTGCCGCCAAGCAAAATTGGTGTCGATCGAAAGGTTTCGATGCCCCAACAACGTTTCCGAAGTCCTTTCCCCCAGAACCGCCCCCGTTCTCCCGCTACAGCCCCGCAAAGTGGCAATTTTGCTGCTTGGCGGGAGCACAGCCAAATTACAGTTTCCGTGCCGCCAAGCAAAATTGGTGTGGATCGAAAGGTTTCGATGCCCCAACAACGTTTCCGAAGTCCTTTCCCCCAGAATCGCCCCCGTTCTCCCGCTGCAGCCCCGCAAAGTGGCAATTTTACTGCCTGGCGGGAACACAGCAAAATTACAGTTTTCGTGCCGCCAAGCGAAATTGGTGTTGATCGCAAGGTTTCGATGCCCCAACAACGATTCCGAAGTCCTTTCCCCAGAATCGCCCCCGTTCTCCCGCTACAGCCCCGCAAAGTGGCAATTTTGCTGCTTGGCGGGAGCACAGCCAAATTACAGTTTCCGTGCCGCCAAGCAAAATTGGTGTCGATCGAAAGGTTTCGATGCCCCAACAACGTTTCCGAAGTCCTTTCCCCCAGAACCGCCCCCGTTCTCCCGCTAGAGCCCCGCAAAGTGGCAATTTTACTGCCTGGCGGGAACACAGCAAAATTACAGTTTCCGTGCCGCCAAGCGAAATTGGTGTCGATCGAAAGGTTTCGATGCCCCAACAACGTTTCCCAAGTCCTTTCCCCCAGAATCGCCCCCGTTCTCCCGCTACAGCCCCGCAAAGTGGCAATTTTGCTGCTTGGCGGGAGCACAGCCAAATTACAGTTTCCGTGCCGCCAAGCAAAATTGGTGTCGATCGAAAGGTTTCGATGCCCCAACAACGTTTCCGAAGTCCTTTCCCCCAGAATCGCCCCCGTTCTCCCGCTACAGCCCCGCAAAGTGGCAATTTTGCTGCTTGGCGGGAGCACAGCCAAATTACAGTTTCCGTGCCGACAAGCAAAATTGGTGTCGATCGAAAGGTTTCGATGCCCCAACAACGTTTCCGAAGTCCTTTCCCCCAGAACCGCCCCCGTTCTCCCGCTAGAGCCCCGCAAAGTGGCAATTTTACTGCCTGGCGGGAACACAGCCAAATTACAGTTTCCGTGCCGCCAAGCGAAATTGGTGTCGATCGCAAGGTTTCGATGCCCCAACACCGATTCCGAAGTCCTTTCCCCCAGAATCGCCCCCGTTCTCCCGCTACAGCCCCGCAAAGTGGCAATTTTGCTGCTTGGCGGGAGCACAGCCAAATTACAGTTTCCGTGCCGCCAAGCAAAATTGGTGTCGATCGAAAGGTTTCGATGCCCCAACAACGTTTCCGAAGTCCTTTCCCCCAGAATCGCCCCCGTTCTCCCGCTACAGCCCCGCAAAGTGGCAATTTTGCTGCTTGGCGGGAGCACAGCCAAATTACAGTTTCCGTGCCGCCAAGCAAAATTGGTGTCGATCGAAAGGTTTCGATGCCACAACAACGTTTCCGAAGTCCTTTCCCCCAGAACCGCCCCCGTTCTCCCGCTACAGCCCCGCAAAGTGGCAATTTTACTGCCTGGCGGGAACACAGCCAAATTACAGTTTCCGTGCCGCCAAGCAAAATTGGTGTCGATCGAAAGGTTTCGATGCCCCAACAACGTTTCCGAAGTCCTTTCCCCCAGAATCGCCCCCGTTCTCCCGCTGCAGCCCCGCAAAGTGGCAATTTTACTGCCTGGCGGGAACACAGCAAAATTACAGTTTTCGTGCCGCCAAGCGAAATTGGTGTCGATCGCAAGGTTTCGATGCCCCAACAACGATTCCGAAGTCCTTTCCCCAGAATCGCCCCCGTTCTCCCGCTACAGCCCCGCAAAGTGGCAATTTTGCTGCTTGGCGGGAGCACAGCCAAATTACAGTTTCCGTGCCGCCAAGCAAAATTGGTGTCGATCGAAAGGTTTCGATGCCCCAACAACGTTTCCGAAGTCCTTTCCCCCAGAATCGCCTCCGTTCTCCCGCTACAGCCCCGCAAAGTGGCAATTTTGCTGCTTGGCGGGAGCACAGCCAAATTACAGTTTCCGTGCCGCCAAGCAAAATTGGTGTCGATCGAAAGGTTTCGATGCCCCAACAACGATTCCGAAGTCCTTTCCCCCAGAACCGCCCCCGTTCTCCCGCTGCAGCCCCGCAAAGTGGCAATTTTACTGCCTGGCGGGAACACAGCAAAATTACAGTTTTCGTGCCGCCAAGCGAAATTGGTGTCGATCGCAAGGTTTCGATGCCCCAACAACGATTCCGAAGTCCTTTCCCCAGAATCGCCCCCGTTCTCCCGCTACAGCCCCGCAAATTGGCAATTTTGCTGCTTGGCGGGAGCACAGCCAAATTACAGTTTCCGTGCCGCCAAGCAAAATTGGTGTCGATCGAAAGGTTTCGATGCCCCAACAACGATTCCGAAGTCCTTTCCCCCAGAACCGCCCCCGTTCTCCCGCTGCAGCCCCGCAAAGTGGCAATTTTACTGCCTGGCGGGAACACAGCAAAATTACAGTTTTCGTGCCGCCAAGCGAAATTGGTGTCGATCGCAAGGTTTCGATGCCCCAACAACGATTCCGAAGTCCTTTCCCCCAGAATCGCCCCCGTTCTCCCGCTACAGCCCCGCAAAGTGGCAATTTTGCTGCTTGGCGGGAGCACAGCCAAATTACAGTTTCCGTGCCGCCAAGCAAAATTGGTGTCGATCGAAAGGTTTCGATGCCCCAACAACGTTTCCGAAGTCCTTTCCCCCAGAATCGCCCCCGTTCTCCCGCTACAGCCCCGCAAAGTGGCAATTTTGCTGCTTGGCGGGAGCACAGCCAAATTACAGTTTCCGTGCCGCCAAGCAAAATTGGTGTCGATCGAAAGGTTTCGATGCCCCAACAACGTTTCCGAAGTCCTTTCCCCCAGAACCGCCCCCGTTCTCCCGCTAGAGCCCCGCAAAGTGGCAATTTTACTGCCTGGCGGGAACACAGCAAAATTACAGTTTCCGTGCCGCCAAGCGAAATTGGTGTCGATCGAAAGGTTTCGATGCCCCAACAACGTTTCCGAAGTCCTTTCCCCCAGAATCGCCCCCGTTCTCCCGCTACAGCCCCGCAAAGTGGCAATTTTGCTGCTTGGCGGGAGCACAGCCAAATTACAGTTACCGTGCCGCCAAGCAAAATTGGTGTCGATCGCAAGGTTTCGATGCCCCAACAACGATTCCGAAGTCCTTTCCCCAGAATCGCCCCCGTTCTCCCGCTACAGCCCCGCAAAGTGGCAATTTTGCTGCTTGGCGGGAGCACAGCCAAATTACAGTTTCCGTGCCGCCAAGCAAAATTGGTGTCGATCGCAAGGTTTCGATGCCCCAACAACGATTCCGAAGTCCTTTCCCCAGAATCGCCCCCGTTCTCCCGCTACAGCCCCGCAAAGTGGCAATTTTGCTGCTTGGCGGGAGCACAGCCAAATTACAGTTTCCGTGCCGCCAAGCAAAATTGGTGTCGATCGCAAGGTTTCGATGCCCCAACAACGATTCCGAAGTCCTTTCCCCAGAATCGCCCCCGTTCTCCCGCTACAGCCCCGCAAAGTGGCAATTTTACTGCCTGGCGGGAACACAGCCAAATTACAGTTTCCGTGCCGCCAAGCAAAATTGGTGTCGATCGAAAGGTTTCGATGCCCCAACAACGTTTCCGAAGTCCTTTCCCCCAGAATCGCCCCCGTTCTCCCGCTGCAGCCCCGCAAAGTGGCAATTTTACTGCCTGGCGGGAACACAGCAAAATTACAGTTTTCGTGCCGCCAAGCGAAATTGGTGTCGATTGCAAGGTTTCGATGCCCCAACAACGATTCCGAAGTCCTTTCCCCAGAATCGCCCCCGTTCTCCCGCTACAGCCCCGCAAAGTGGCAATTTTGCTGCTTGGCGGGAGCACAGCCAAATTACAGTTTCCGTGCCGCCAAGCAAAATTGGTGTCGATCGAAAGGTTTCGATGCCCCAACAACGTTTCCGAAGTCCTTTCCCCCAGAACCGCCCCCGTTCTCCCGCTAGAGCCCCGCAAAGTGGCAATTTTACTGCCTGGCGGGAACACAGCAAAATTACAGTTTCCGTGCCGCCAAGCGAAATTGGTGTCGATCGAAAGGTTTCGATGCCCCAACAACGTTTCCGAAGTCCTTTCCCCCAGAATCGCCCCCGTTCTCCCGCTACAGCCCCGCAAAGTGGCAATTTTGCTGCTTGGCGGGAGCACAGCCAAATTACAGTTTCCGTGCCGCCAAGCAAAATTGGTGTCGATCGAAAGGTTTCGATGCCCCAACAACGTTTCCGAAGTCCTTTCACCCAGAACCGCCCCCGTTCACCCGCTACAGCCCCGCAAAGTGGCAATTTTACTGCCTGGCGGGAACACAGCCAAATTACAGTTTCCGTGCCGCCAAGCAAAATTGGTGTCGATCGCAAGGTTTCGATGCCCAAACAACGTTTCCGAAGTCCTTTCCCCCAGAACCGCCCCCGTTCTCCCGCTACAGCCCCGCAAAGTGGCAATTTTGCTGCTTGGCGGGAGCACAGCCAAATTACAGTTTCCGTGCCGCCAAGCAAAATTGGTGTCGATCGAAAGGTTTCGATGCCCCAACAACGATTCCGAAGTCCTTTCCCCCAGAATCGCCCCCGTTCTCCCGCTACACCCCCTCAAAGTGGCAATTTTGCTGCTTGGCGCGAGCACAGCCAAATTACAGTTTCCGTGCCGCCAAACAAAATTGGTGTCCATCGAAAGGTCTTGAAAAACTTCTACCAATTCATGGGGCACTGCAGCATTTTCGACCATATAAATATAGAAAAAACTCGTTGTTATAAGTGACCATAGACCACTAAAAGATACAGAAAGGCTTCACCTTTCTAAACCAAAGGTATAATTAATTCAAATGTAAATATTTATGAAACGTTGATACGAACCGAAGTAAACATTTTTTCCTGAATTACATTTTGAACTGGCACAGTTCATATTTCATGTTTTGCTATAATATAGGCCCCGCCATCTGTACAGAACTACTGCCCTTTTGAGCTCATTTTCGGGAAAAATTCATTGTCATTTGATTTTATCTACTTATTGATAAAAACGACAAAGAATTTACTGTTCATAAAAGTAGAATTAAAAAACACCATTTATTTTACTTTCGACTTTTTTTTATTAGGTATGCATAATATTTAGAATAGCAAATTGAACAAATCAGTATTTAAGTACTTTTGTATTATTTTTCGGTAAAATTAATAAAATAATTACATTCCATTATGAATTAAATAAATATGAAATCACAATATATGTTGTATATATCACACACGAATATTAACGCTAAGTATGAACATCATTAGTTTTCAATTTACATTAAAAATATGGTTTCCAACCTTAGATGAATCAAAAAAAGCCTGTAACAAAAGAAAATAATGAAAATTAAGCAAAAGTAAACAAAAATAAGAATAAGAAAGAAAGCATGGAACAATATGCAGAGATTGGTATAAACTCAATAATCATCGAAAATTCGTAGACCGTGCGGATTTACTACGGATTTTGTATACCCGTCACTAGGGTGAAAGGGTTTATTAACTTTGTCATGAAGTTTGCAACGCACAGAAGGAAGCACCTCCGACTATGAAAAGTATACACATATATTATTCATCAGTGTGACGCGAGAAATTGATTGTGCGATGTCCGTGTGTCTGTCTGTCTGTCCGTCTGTTTCAATAGAAACTAGTCCCTCAGTTTTGAAGCTATCGGGCTGAAATTTTGTATACAAGTATCTTATTAGTGTACGCTGTATATATGTCGTACGGAATGGAATGGAATCGGACTTAGGGCGTCATGGGGCTGCTATAGAACTCCAAAATTAGGTTCCTCTAAGAAACATTTTTTTCTTTTCAAACCAATCTTAACCAAACTTCACCCAAATGTGTGCCTAGTATAGCCTCAAAACATATCTAGGAACGGACGAAATCGAAACACTACGTCATAGGGCTGTCATACAAACTAATCCTCCGAAAATTAAATCTTGTAAGAAAAACTTCTTTTCTTTCAAACCAATCTTAACCAAACTTCACCCAAGTGTGTTCCTAGTAAAGCCCTCAAATTATATCCAGGAACAGATGGGATCGGAACAATCATTAACACAAAAGAACCTTAAGTTTTATTTAAGTGTGACGGGTATTTAAATTTCGGCCGCGCCCGAAATTAGCCTCGGTCTCGGGTCTCGTTTTTAGATAATTCTTCAAAAAATTGCAAATGAAATGATGTATATATTTGCGTGAAACAAAAAAAAAAGTATTTTTGTAAATGAAGGCCGGCGCCATGATTGAAACATTATATTGTCTCTGTGGTTCCTTTTAACCCCTAGTGGGACATAGGGCATTGACTACGCCTCTTTTCCACCTCTGCTTATTAGCAGCCATCGCCTTTAGCTGGTCCCACGATTTGCCTATAGATTTTCCCTCTGCCTCAACAGATCTTCTCCATGTATTTTTAGGTCTTCCCACACGACGCCTTGCATCGGTTACCTGAAGATTCCAATCTAGAGCCTGTGACTTTATATTACTAAAGCATAAATTCAACCACTTTCCAAAAGCGGGAAGGTCTAGTGCTCTCTCTCTCAAATCAATTTTGACTCGATCACTTTGGCTCCGGTCGCCGACGTGAACGGTTGAATAAAGCAGTCGCTGAAATCCATACTGTGTGTTTAGTCTAAAAATCCTCTACACTACGTCCTTACCCTCCGACCACCTTCTCATATAAAAATTGGTAAACCAACAAACGTTAGAGATTCTGAAAAGAATCGGAGGAACGTCATTGTCAAAGCGGCAGCTCCCTTCGTCCAGCCCTGAGGTTCGGTCATATTTCATAACCGCTGCCACTCCCATTCGGTAAGGAAAACGAATCCTCAACTTTGCGGGGGCTTCTTCAATAAGCAATTCGTTAAACATCCGAAAACGAAAATGCTCAATTGTAAAATTAATTACCATCTATGCAGCGAACCAAGTTTCTATTAGGAACGCTAAGCTAAACGTTACGCCAAACGTTCTAAGGCCATTGGACAAGATGGCATTCCAATGGTCACGCTGAAACATCTAGATCTTCCAGCCATTGATGGCTTTCAACTTGTCGATATACACGCTTGTCATCCCTGAATTCTGGAAAAAGGGGCCAATCATCAAGGGGGATGATTAATGATAAAACCCGGTAAAAGCGCAAAACTCGACGAATCCTATCGTTCAATCACAATTCTATCACTCGTTGGAAAGACGCTCGAAGCACTCATCCACTCCACCTTTGTATCACATGCTGAGCTTTCCACCAGCATGGCTTCAGGAAGATGCATTGTACCACAAATAAATAAATAAGCAACAGCTCTGGATCTCATCATCCCATCACATCCACAATGACCTCAACCAGAAAAGCCTTGTGACAGAACCATTCTAGTGGTTCTTGACCTAACGAAAACCTTCGACATGGTCGTTCACTCTGCGCTGTTGCCCGATCTCCTCAATATGTCCAAGAGGTCAGATGGATTGCCAACTATCTAGTTGGGAGACAATCCTATACTGGATTTCGAAGCAATTGTTCAAAGCATAGAACAAATTAAGCAGGGAGTTCCACAAGGTAGCGTACTCTGTCCTACATTGTTTGACATCTGGCGAAACGCCCCCGGAAGATAATCAACTAATTTCGTTTGAAAGGCACTGGCAGGCATCTCCTGGAGCATGAGAACGAACAAGCATGGTGGTCAAATAAATACAAAGTGATAGGCCGAATAATCCGTGGCTATATATACATCACCGGTGTCGTCACAAACCATTTGTGACACTAACTGGAATAAGATCTAGACATGCCAGAATGCTGCTGCATAATTTTCACATTTTCGCCTGTCTCTTCAATATCTGGTTGGTTGTTATCGTAATATCCGGTACCTCCTGATAGATAGATTGTAGAGGGGCGTGAACCCGAAGTGTTTCGCAGCACTGAAGCCAGTGGGCCTATTGTGCTATATACTATACCTCCTGATATATTTGATGACACAGTATACAGGGTGTCCGGAAACTGCTGCATAAACGCACCGGATTGTAATTCCTCATGTGATTTCTAGCAAAAAAGTTGTAAGGAACATACCCCCAATTCTTAACCCTTTACATACCACAGGCATTTGAAGATTTTTGAAAAAATCATTTTCTTGTAAAAGTTTTCTGCACTAAGGCATTAAAACTGTTAGAAATAATGGAGCTAGAATAAAATGATGTAAGAAAGGTTTCAAGTTCTGTAAAAACCAAACCTCTTATCCGATTTTAGTGTGGTTAGTTTTATTTTTTAGGTAAATTTGTTTGCTGTAATAATCTCTATTCTAGCTAGTCTAGCTTTGGAGATATTGAGGTTTCAACCGTACAAGAAAATGTTTTTTCCAAAAAGCTTCAAAAACCTGTGATAGCTAAAGGGTTAAGAATTGGGTGTATGTTCCGTACATTTTTGCTGGAAATCTTATGAGGAACCACAATCCGGTGCGTTTATGCGGCAGTTTCCGGACACCCTGTATTATGTGGGCATTACAGATAATCACGAAACCGTTGTGAATAGGGCATTCGGGGGCTCAGTGGTAGAGATAATACTCTATCTCTGAGTTGCCGGAGCGTGGGTTCGAGTCCCACTGTGACCATGGATGTTTGTGTTGTAGATAAAAATGCTTCTACAACGGGCGCTTCTTCGATGTAAATCGGAGCTATTCGTTGTTAAAACGGCCAAGAGCTGCCAACACCTCCTTCGATTCAGGAAAAAAATCTCTTAAGTCAACAAACAGTTGTGAATCGGCAAAGAGATTAGGTTGGCATAGAGTCCTCTCAGAGCTCCCACCACTCGTATCGCCTCAGGAGACTGTGCTCCCGAGACCCAAAGGAGCGACATTAGCCCAGCTTTGGTCATGATGGTGTTCGCGCCTCAATTCATATTTATCTCGAATTGTGTTTGCAGCCAAAGAATTGATTCGAATGGCCGGGTAGTGCAGTGTAATTGCTGTATGGAGTGGGTCTTTCTCAGGTGTTCAGGCTTGAGAAGGACGGGTCAGCATGCCATATCATATGTTGTGCGATGTAGAGATTCAGGGCGACCACGGGCTACACCTGGCCCATCGTCACCACCACAACCTCCTAAATCCCCCTGATTCTGATTTCTGCTATCCAGGAGACGCTGCTTCATTTGAACTCGTCTCTCAGCGTCCATGGTGATTATGTTATACTGCGGAAAGAGAGACCTGGAGGTGATCTTACCTTCCTAATCCGCAAGTCCGTACATTACTGTGTATAAGGTGTAGTTGTCGACGGTACGGCGGAAATGCAAGCCTAATATTGAAATTTTAATGTGCATGCCTCAATACAATCTAGCCCTTCTCGCTATCGTTTCGATATTGGTCCTCTTCTATCTGGAGAGCACAGGATCATTCTTGGTGACTTTAATGCGCGCCATGAGCATTCTGACCTACACAACTATGAATAAATATGGCCGAATCTTTTGATGCTTCAGATTTTTGTTCTCAGTGAAGACTCGCCGTCTCGAGTCACGGGCACTTGTAGTAGTTCTTCTCACATAACTATTGTAGTTATGTTTAGAGGCATATATGCCAGCCTAATTAGTGCAACTTAATGGGAGACGCGTACTGCTCTCTCATCCGATTGCCGAACGTTTGTCAATCACATGAAAGCATGGTTTCAAGTCATACTCGTCGGCAAAGTTCATCTGCAACTAATTTTCATAAGACCGAACGAAATATTAGGAACGTCATTGCCAAATCAGCGGCATGCTATATTCCTGCAGGACGTATTCTGAAAGTTCGACCCAACTTCCATACCAGGGCCTCCAGATTAGCCGATGAACGAGATGGTGATCCCAGAAATCTGGAGCTCAACTCTGAAATCAATCGACAAGTAAAAGTCTATCGGAAGGAAGAAAGGTGTCTGTAAACTATAGTCTGCTGTCTGCGCACTATCATATCCTAGGAAAGGGCAATAATGCCATAACATTTGGCTGTAAGAAAACCAGACGTCCCATTCACTGCGCGAGCCTGTTCAACAAGAAATTTATTGAACATCCCACAACTGAGGGGTTCAAGTGTAAAATTAAGAGACGGATTTGCAGTAGAAATGTTGACACTATACCATCGTATATTTACTGTGGACCAGGTTAAGAAAGTTGTTGAGAATGCAAAAAACTCCCAAGACCCTCGGAACAGATGGCCATATCTCGAGCTTGCAGCCATTGACTATCTTGCGACAGCCTTTAACTTGTCAATCTATACGCTTGCCATCTCTGAGATCTGGAAAACAGGATGTGCTAAATTAACCACGTCCGTGTCACAGACCCATTCTTGTGGCCAGGTCAACCACTCCATCATGCTCCTAGCAAATCTGTTGAACATGCATATTTCTGCACAAGAGATCCGTTGGATTGCCAACTGGTCGGCATTCCTTCACTGAGTTGCGAGGCAAACGCTCTAAGCTGAGGAAAATCAAATTAGGAGTTCCACAGGGATGTGTCCTCTCCCCCACTCTGTTTAACATTTACATATCCGGGCTTCCTACACTACTCGAAGGAGTTGAGTGATTTCCTATTCAGATTACAGACATTTTCCAACGTCAAGGACCAAATTTCACCATCTCAGCATCTGAAACTTCTGCGACATTGATGTAGAGGTTGATGTAAATATTGGCAACAATCCTGTAGGATACAGTATCCAATTGTAAAATTCTCGGCCACCTGCAGAACATGATGACGTCAGCTCATCACGCGGCATCCGTCTGCGAAAAGATGCAGCAGTAACAAAATCTTAAAGCACTAGCAGGTAGCACCTGTGGCAAAGACCAAGAAACCATGCTAGCAACTTACAAACAAAGTGGTGGGTTGAGCAGCCGCTGACTATGCAGCCCCAGTTTGGACACATAGTTTATGTGATACAAACTGTTAACAAAATTCAGGTCTGCCAAAATGCTGCTCTACGCACAGCCATGGGTTGCCTCCTAATTTCGGCCCAGGATCACTTATATCAGGAGACTTAATTGATGCCAATACGCGACTACAATCTCCTACTCTCGAAACAGTATCTTGCTGGTTGCTGCCGTGAGGATCATCCTAACCATAATCCGCACCACATATCAGGCGTGGTTTATGAGACCCGGAGAGAGAAAAAGGTTCAGGGATTTAAGCGGGACACTAACTATGAAGAAATGTTCACACTGAAGAAGTTTTTATAACAAGTTTAAGTGGGAATAGAGTCCTCTCAGTGCGTCCACCACCATTCTAGCCTGAGGAGATTAGGTTCCCGAGAGACTCCACGGCGACATTAGTTCAACTTTTGTCGGGCTTTTGTTCGTGGCTTAATTCTTACCTTTCTCGCATAAACCCGGACATCCAGAACAGTACGGTACGGTACCACACCTTTCTTCACCGCTAAAAGAAAAAGAACCATAAAAGAAAGGGTAGTAGATTAAAATTATTTGATTACCTTCAAGATTTGGACTGTTCCGACATTTGCCTCTCTTTAATTGGCATCTGGCGCAAGTGACGGATGCTTGGCATCGGCAAGACAGGTGGAAATGCTGCCTGAGCTGCAACCTGTAGAAAAAAGAACACACAATTTATCTGAGAATCGCAGAAAAAGTTTAAAATTTAAAATTTCACGTACCTTGTAATTGGAAGAGTAGCGGATACGTCACTTGTCATCTAATGTCACCGAGAGGAATGAACCGCTGAATGAACGTCGAAAAGTCGTCATGTAATGTCAAAATTCATTTAGCGGAGACACATTTTAGCGATATCCTTTTTCGTAAATATCTCCTAAACCGTGAGGATATGCTCAAAATCAATAATTTTCCCGTGATTTTCGGCCAAAAATACATAAAATTGCATTTTCACATCTCGGCGTCACGGAAACTGTAATCTTGCCGTTATGAAGTTAAGTGTCAAAATCATATGTTTAGCGTGGATGAGAACCATGGTAAAGAAAGAGTGGTGAGTATCTGCACAAACTTGTGGTGTGTTTTCTTAAGGTCCCTCTTGATAAGCAGCCAATGGTTGCGCGTCCAAAAACTGGCATCGCGTGCAGCATTGGCTGCTACCTAGCATCCACACTATGCAGCCAAATGGAGACAGAAAATGACATTAACCAAAATTTCATTTTGATGATTTTTTTCAATTTAACTATCAAATCGGACTCTGGGCGTTTGAATTATTACACGACCATTCAAGAATTATTCAATTTCACACAAAAAAAACGAACAAAATGTTGCAAAATTGTCATTTTGAATTTGACAAGCGGTTGGTTGAGTGCCATATTGAATATCAAAACTGGACGCATAGCCCAAATGGCGACAAGTCTGGATGGAGTGACAACAGCCATTTGGCTGCACGTGTCGCCATTTGGCGACTAATCTAGAGGGCCTTAAGAGCAATAACGAAGAATTTAGTTTAAAATTATCATATATAATAGTGACGTTTTTTTCGTATCGCATGTAAATCTGACTAAAAAAAAACGATCGCGGGTAACATCCAGTTAAGACTATAAACAGCTGACATTTGACAGTTTTTACCAAAAGCCACCTATATGAGAAAGCGGGAAGCAGCAATACATGCACACAAAGCGAGCCTATGAATATGTCGAACGTTGCACGATGCACTAACACAAGCACAGCCCATGTAAAAAAACCGTGTCTGCTCTGATAAAAACGGCGAAAACACGTGGAAAACTCACTTTTTATCGGGATTTTTTTCTTTCACTGCATTATAGACACTTCAATTCACGACACATTGCACTTTTCGCGACGAAAATCGACCGGGAACCAATACTTTTCGTGTAAAGTTTGCCGCGACCCAACCCGATTTGCCTTTACCGCAATGTAAATTTTCCAACTAATCGAGCCTATGATCTGCCACAAAAGTATATGAGCGGGTTCTGGTTCCGGGCTTTGAATATAGATGGCCTTGGTTTTTACGCATCCTTGACTCACCTTTGACGGCTTATTTCTTAGATGTGGTGGATTTTATCACAAAAGATGATTATTTCTTTGCAAAATCTTTTCTCGTGATAAGAAAAACTCTCACATTTGTTTGAAAAAACAAATTCCCTCATATTTCCCCTGCGTCCGCCATCTACATTTAATTCCAATTC